>CAJUYI010000007.1:424155-462378 GCA_910591695.1 Galerucella pusilla | reverse complement strand
AAGTACCTGGACTTACTGATTACCTGGACTTACTAAGTACCTGAAGTACCTGGACTTACTGATTACCTGGACTTACTGAGTACCTACTTACTTTGTTCCTGAAGTTACCTGAGACATACCTGAGACCACAAAACAGTCTGGAACCTGCCATCAGACACGTGGAAAATCAAGGGAAGTAACCAGTAACTAATTTTAAAACCAACGTGCTTCAACACAAAAAACCCATCAATTTTTTTTTATATTTTTTTTTAATCATTATACAACTTGTAAATTTAACAACGTTGTTCATATTCCTTCCCTTCCAACATTTCCAGGTTTGTTGATAGAGAGTGGTGAGGTGAAAAACAAGTCGACTAATATTATTCAGGGTGGCGCCCACTTACCTTTGTTGATTAACTTTAATTACATTTAACTTGATTTATTAACTTATTAAATTCATTTGGTTTCTTAACTTCATTTATTATCTCATTAACTTCAATACAACTTCAATAACTTAAATAAAGTAGAATTACCCGCGAACCGGTAAGACTACTCCCTGAATTAATATTAGTTTGGTCTCCGAATTCACACCTGAGGTGCTCTCCACATTGAGTCGCCGTTGCAGTTTATCTTGCCTTATTATTTTTAAATAAATAATAGGTAACACTTTAATTTGATAAATAAGATCATCAGGATTGTATTTAGCCAAATTCGTAAAGGCTATGCAATTAATAATTACCAGCTCCTTTTTTTAATTGAAAATACTTGAGAACTTTAAAAATACTGATGTTTCTCCGTGTATTCATGCACATTTTTGTATTATTCATATAAATAAAACAATAAGATCAATATTCACTTTTCATAAATAATAATTGACCGTAAACAACAAAGTACACATCTGACAAGAACTGTCAGTGTGACACTAGAAAAAGACGCAAGACTTATTGCCGCTACGAAAATACCGCCTTCATAGTATTTCAAACTCTCGATTGATATGTTGAGCTTGAGCGTAATCTAAACATTAACCAATCAAATTTTCGTAAGTCAAAGATTAGGGTTAACGTCTGTAATACATTTAAACGGTTCATTATTGTGATATTTTGATTAGGATTAATCACACACCTGCCTTTTTTCCATTTCTTCCTACGTACTGTGTTAGAAAGACATTAACAATCGGTGACGCTCACCAAGAAGGGTATTATTTCAACCATAACATGCGCATATTACCTCGCAGCGTGACGTGACGCAAAGTGACCCTGCGGAACGCAGTGTAGTTGCCGCAGTTTTTTTCAGAAGATCACGGCTCACGGTGTGTTTTGAAAACCATGGAAGGAAAAAAAAAAGAAAACATTTTGTACGATACAAGTCATGTAGACTACATGAGGACAATATAATTAGTGCAATAGCAGTTGTCATGTTTCAAAACTGTCCAAGCTTCAACATGAAAACTACAATCGTATTTTTTGTACGGTCTCGCCGTGGCTAGCTACACTCTGCGTGTTATTTTGCGCCGAGCCCGCGCTAGCAGTTTTCTCCAGCCATAAATAGGCCGTGATTACGCTGCGTCACTTCACCAAGCTGCGTCGCGTTCAAGCTACGCTCGCTGGTGCATCTAATAGTCCTGGGGCTGCTTAGGCGCTTCCCGCATGTGTAACACACAACTGTTTTTCGTCTACCAAATAAACAAAGAAATTGGAAAATATAACTTTACATACACTGACGATGGAACGTTAAAGTTAACTAGTGACAAGTGGTGTTCATGTGGTTTTCCGGCAAGGTGGGGTAAAATAGGTTCAAGAAGCAATTATCTTTATATATCAATCACTTATTTACAGGCAACGCTAATTGAGGAAATAACTTAACAAAAGAGGTATTGAAGGTACCGTTTTTCAAAATCTGTTTGTGTCTTGAAGCAATTTCAATCTATCCAGAGATAAACTGATGTAAAGTGCTCTATCTAGTCTTTCTCTAAGGTCTTGAAAACATTGAATCAATCAAAAGTAAAGTAGTATTAAAGTTAAGTGAGTTATACCAAAGCCCTCTTTCACATCTAAATGTCACAAAGGCATTGAGGAACCCATGAGTTGGATAAAACCATCTAGAATACTTCTATGAAGAAGTGAGAACCAAAATTGTTTATTGGGAGATGCTTGGGAATTGAAAATATTTTTTTTTTGGTTATTTGAATGCCTAGCCAGTACAAAATTTGGGAAATTATCGTTTGTTTCAAAAATGTTGGAACGTAATTTGATTATTTGACAAATTGAGTGAGTTTAAGTACATACCTTCGAACGCATTTAACATATTCAGTTTCACAGTTCTTGATTTCAAAAATTCGTCAATTTTGTCCATTAAAACGTCACTAAGTTTCTCACTTCTAGCTATTCCTTCTTCAGGAAAATCTAAATCGTTCGTTCGATTTGAAAAATATTCTGGATTCTTTTGAATTTCGAAAATTCCAAACTGGATCGGTCTGTCATCCATGATGGTTTCATTCAAAGCTTGCAGCGCTTTTTCCTTCAAACACACCCCGGGATATTTTTTATAAAAACACTCTTTATATATACCGATCCCTTTCCAAAATTCCGTACCATTTTCGGACCTGCCAAACTTTTGCATCGACAAAACTAACACCAAACTCAAGAACCTAAAATGCATTGCGGTGCATCTACGATTAAACTAAAATTTTTCAAAACTCCTTAACAACTTTATACTCTAATGAAAACATCGAACCGTGTAACTTTAACTACCTGTATTGTGTTCAGGTTAAGTTTAAATATCACATAGCTATAATCATTCCTCTTTAGTTACTTTGTATGTCTATGTAATAACATATTTTTTCAAAGTTAATGAATTACTTCATGGTCTAAATGAAGATGAATCCAAGTCAGTGCATAGAGAACTTGCAGTTTAGATTAGGTAACAGTTTTAACGCAGATAATGAAATGCATTAACCTATATTAATTATTCGAGGAAGAAATAGACCAGATTTCAAGGATAATTATCTTACATCTTGATCACTTAAGCATTATACTGAGTGTCCAAAAACAAACTAATGATACTAAATGTGATTTTATGTCCCTCTTATCTAATCTACCTTCATCAAAAAGTTCTTCCTAAGGTAGCCCTAATCTTTCGTATTCTCAATCATGGATATTTTGATATACAGGGTAGCACAGAAGATTGCATTTTGAACATCCCGTGGAAGTATTCTATAACTGAATGATGTTTAGTTGTAAGTTTTCAAGTCTAATCTTTTCTGAACCACATATTTATCGTTTAATCCCAATATCTGCAATATTCAGGGAAAACAAAGGTATAAAGAAAATTGACAATGGTGGAAATCGGTTTCTCCGACTCCAGGATCTTTTAGAGCGGTGTCTGCTTCGATTCCACCTAGAATATTGGCAGATGTTCATGGTACCGTAGATTTGGGATCAAGAAACTTATTGAGCAGATAAGTGTTACATTTGGAAGATGAGTTAGACAAAACTACGGAGAGTTTACATGTTAGCACAGGTATTTACGAACGAGCAGATACTACAAGTCAGGGTTGCTGCTTTAGTTGAATAGAAGGATGAGAAAAGTTATCCAGACTCATGTGGATTAAATAAATTTTTCCCATAATAATGAAGATTTTGTGGTGAATAACTAATACATTGTTTAACGGGTGGGAAAAGCCTAACATTCATGGACGACGGTGAAGATTGGTATATCGAGTCGCCAGCCAAGTCCTAGCAGCAGAGTCCAGAAATGTAGCTTCACCTACGAGATGCAATGATAGTTAGGGAGGCGAGGTCGCTAAATGGCGACATTCTCGGGCGCCGTCGAGACCTATCAAAATCGAAAGATAAAGTATTTTCGAAAATATAAGCAGGTATGGTGAAAACCATTTTAGCGGTGGGTATGGCGTGTACAGTTTTTCGAAAATGTTAAAAAAAACAGTGACCTGGGCATTCTCGAGCGCGTCAGATATTCATACGTATGCTCCAAGTATCTCTGATAACAACGGTATACTAATCTGCCGGTTTACGTGGTGGGGGTAGGCATATAAAGTAGTCAAAAATCCGAAAAAAAAAAATACTCGATCGCGTCAGATTTTCGGGAGGGGTGTTAAGTAGGCCCCAAGGAAGTTCCCTTTAAAAAAACTGACGAAACTGACAAAAATGTTGGTGGGCTCTCTTAATCGGACCGAAAAAGGCTTTTTTGTTTCTGGACGGCATATTTCTGTGAAGCGCTCAGTCTATATTACGTTTATGGCACATTTCTCTTTTTTGCTTCAATTCGACATTTCGTTTTGCTCACGGTACGTCCAAAAAACAATTTGAGGATCAACAGGCTATTGAATAATATAACTAAATGGAACTGTGTACATGTTAATAATACTTTTGTATTATAGATACGCGTAACTTTTTCCGAGTCCACGAAAATTGTCGAGAAGCTTTAGGAAGAAAAAAATTTTGAGATGTATGAATAAAAGTTACATAATTTAATTATCGTTGTTCCATATAAATTTTTTAACACCCTTCGTTTTCGAGATATACTCAAAAAACCGCGAGTTTGAGTTTCCATGATGCTTTAAGTCCAAAAGTTTTAACTTTGGACAAAAATGTAAGGATACTTTTTTGTGTATAATAAAATTACCTTTTTTTTATCCACACTTTTTTTTGTGAAATGTATCGTTCGCGACTTATATGCCGCAATCGTTTTTCGGTAGACGAAATGGCTCCTCCACCCTTCCAGTCATGCGGGAACCGGCAGATTTTGTATTTTTAGTAGGTTTTAGATTATATTCTTCAAAATGGAAAAAAACTAAAAATCGCGCTCGAGAATGCCGGAATAACGTTTTTTTTACAAGTTCGCGACCCTATAACTCGGCGGCGTCAAGGACTTATCGTCAGATTAGTTGAATTTAGGTGAATATCTTTAGCTGAGTACACATGACTAGAAAGTCAAGAAAACATTGTTGTATTCTGTGTAAGAAATTTTCATTTAAAATTGCAAAGCGCTCTCGGCTATTAAGCCATCTTCAGTGCCATACCTGCAAGTGAGCAATAATAGTTGGAATATTTAAAAAAAGAAATTAGTAAAAAATGACTTACTCGTCAGATATGAAACAAGAAACCTGTATCTGTATCTTTAAGAATTTGAAGGGTGGGTGACCCCCACGGCACTTAGGCCACAATTGGCCCATTGTGCATCCTTCCGAGGTTCAGACTTCCTTCTGGCTCGTCATCCAGCCTACTTGTTTGAAGTAGGCGATAACGTCGCCGGAAGTAAGCTCCCTCATGTTGGCTTGTGTTAGCCTGTACTCGCCGAATACGGAAAACCTAAATTGAGAGAGTGTCGGACATTCACAAAGAATGTGTTCGACAGTCTCATCTTCCTGTTCACATCCTCTACAGAGTGAAGTGTCAGACAGACCCAGTCTGTAAGGTGTTTTCGTAGGTGGCAGTGACCGGTCAGAATACCCGTGGCTGTCCGAAGGTTCTGTCTGTTCATAGTCACGTATTTTTTGGCTACTTTGCTGTCCGGGTACTGCAGCAGTTCGTTGGCAAGCCTGCAACCTTCTGCATCGTCCCATCTACCCTTAAACTTATCAAGGGAGTGTTCCTTTATTAGGTCAATCATAGCCGACGCCGACAGGCCAATGAAAGTGCCAGGTCCCAAAAGTTTTTGGGAGGCTGCTTTCCTGGCTAGTGAGTCGGCAATGTGGTTACCTTTCGATTCACTGTGCCCCTTGATCCAGCCTAGAGTGACTTCGTTGTTGCTACAGGCTTCGATCAGGGACAGGTGACACTCTAGTAGTAGACCTGATGTGATTCGTGGTCTGTTCAGGGCTAGTAGTGCTTGTCTACTATCCGTGAGGATGTGAATTTTATTACCTGTGTTTCTTTTGGTAATCTCTTTTGCGGCGTTGTAGATAGCAGTGAGCTCTGTTTGAGCAACGCTGACATTACAGCCCATCGCCCATTTGATGTTTAGGTTCAGAGATCTGGAGTAAATTCCACATCCTGAGCCCATATTGGTTTTAGAGCCATCCGTGAAGATGCGGAGTGCGCCTTCTTCTGATGTGTCTTGTGTGTTATATTTGATGATTACCTTGTAGGGTCTGTGGAAGGCATATTGTGGTGAGATTGCGTCCGTATTTGCCTGCAGCAGTGGGACCTCATTGAGTGCCTCACGCCATAGGTTACGTCTCAATTTACCAGATCCTACGTCAGGTTGTATACCGGTAGAGCGTAAGCGTGTCATGGTCATCAAAATAACCTCCCTGATGTGTATGTCAAGGGGAGTGAGACCAAGGATCACCTCCATCGCTCTGGTTGGTGTGGTTCTCATGCCTCCTGTTGTGTTGAGGCATGCTGTTCTTTGAATTTGATCCAGTTTACGGACGACTGTCAGCTGGTTTGCTTTAACTCCCCAGGCAATCGCGCCGTACGTTAGCATAGGTCTGATGATGGCAGTGTAGATCCAGGCAGTAACCCTGGGTGACATTTCCCAGGTACGGCCGATGGTTCTGCGACACTGTTCATAAGAGATGTATGCTTTTTTTACTCTGTTTTCTAGATGAGAGTTCCATGTTAACTTACTGTCAAATGTGACACCTAGATATTTCACCTCTGATGAGAACTTAAGTTCGGTATTTAGGAGCTTTGGCACTTGATGTTTTGCAAGCTTCCTTTTTTTCGTGAAGAGTACCATTTCTGTCTTCTTTGGATTTTTTTTTTAAACAAGAAACCTAATTAAATGTCTACAACACATTAACGTCACAATGATAAAATTACATAAAATTAAAAATTCAAAATTTTCCCCTGATTGGGGTTAAGCCAAAGATTACAGATATTTATTCTGTAATCTTTGGTTAAACTGTCTTCATATTTTGAACATTTTTAATTCTAATTATTATCTTCAGCTACTACACGAACACGTGTTAGTAGACCGGAAAACGAAGTGACACTACTTCAATTTAAAACTAACAAATGACAATTCAAGTGGACACAGAACTCAAGCTATCCAACATGAGCATAACAATAAAATTATTGTAAAACAAGTGATCTGGTGATGTCCCAAAACAAATATGTGAATTTCCTAAATAAATTATAAATACATTTGATATATTAAGGCCTAATGAGAACCCATCAAATCATAAGATGCCGAAAAAGATTAAGGTTCTAATGAGAACCCATTGCTTAATCTAATTCAAACTAGAAAACTCACAAATAGGTCAAGAGAGATTCCAAAAGCAAATAAATTAATTTGAAAATTATAAAATGTTTGTGTAAATCAATGAAAGTAATTATCTGAGCACAATTCCAAATAACAAATTTTAATGAACAAAAATTGTAATCTGGTAGCCTCTTAAAACCAAAAACCAGTCATCTAAACAAAGAAAACAGATTTGATTAGTCTAATGAGAACGTATTATTCGAATCTGATTCCAAAAACAAAAAAGACATTGTGGGTCTAATGAGAACCCGTTACCAAATCTAATTCAAATCGACAACCAATAGCCGTTCTATTGTTCTATTAGGTCAAAGGTATCTCTCATATCTTCAACTGCCACGCTCGAGTATTCCCGAAAAATCCCCTATTCGCCTCCCTAACTATGAGCAAAGCATTGTTTCTCAAAAAAAACATGAAAAAGGACTATACAAGTTTTTTTTATTTCCATAATATGATGTACATTATAATTTGATGGAGTTATAATGACAAATGAAAAAAGTACAGAGGTATTTGATAATGAACGAGTTCATTCATTGCGTGCTTCAATGTGATTAGAGTGGAACAGTGTATTTTACTTTAATGAGAATTGAGTTTTGAAGTAATTTCCATACGAATAATAAACATTATATTTAATGTACAATTATATGAATTATAGAGCCAACTAGGTGGTGAGACTTGGCAGCACAGAGTCCAGGAATGTGGCGTTTTCATACTATTTTTCCGAAAATTCGACAGATATTTATAAATTTTTGGAAAATCACGAATAATTTTATTCACAAATAAATGGTACTTCGAAATATCGTGATTGAATCACAATGAAACTACTACAATGGAAACGTATTAAGGTTGAATTGTCAAACTTGACGCTAGTGATGATTTATTCTTCATTTCTGCCACTGCTCAGTGTTCGTTGTGGCAGTAAATACTGCTTCAAAAGAATTATTGCCAAAAAAGTTAAGAGAGAACTATGAATATAAATATATACAACTTAAGGAAATAATAATATATCTCCTTGAAGTAAGAAAAATCTTGCCTTTTTCTTTAAAAAATTTTGCCTAGAATATCAAAATTTCCTGGCGATTTGCAGAGAACAAATTATTCAGAAAATTCCGCACATGTGATTTTTAACCAATCAGAACGTGCATTTCTTACAGATTACCATAGCAACGGATGATTTTTAGTGGAAATTTTTTCCTGGTGGGTACCCAACAGCGAATTATACTGGAAATTTTTTTGACGTTCATAATGACAGAATATTTTTTCTGACAATCTAATTTTTATTTGTTTACATGATATTTTTGATTCATTTCAACTACAAGCTTAGATGTTTTCTAAATTCTTTGGATCATTTTGTATGATGTTTATAAAAACGCAATTATTATATACTATGGCAGGTTGATTTGAAGTTGAAGAAGACCTCCTTGATGTTGTTGGAAATAAACACATTTGGTGTGGAATTTTCTTACCGAATACCACACGAGGTCAAATTAAATCCGGAAATTTTTTCGAGCTCATGAATGTTTTGAAAGTTATCCCGAGTCGAAGACGAGGGATAATTTTCTGAAATAATGATAATTTGACCTCTAGTGGTATTACTGGTGAAAATATTGGACTTGAAAACGTCGTACAAACAAATATAATTCACAAATTTTCCCACAGAATCTAAGAGTGAAATAGAATTTTTGTGCTACCCTGTATATCACCATAGCCATTAGAGCTTAATGATAATGGTGATGGTAATGATAAAAATGAATGAGTCCATAACGACCAAAAATAATTGGTATTCATGCAAAATTTAAAAAAAAGAATGCAGTTTTTGAACTAATTAAAAAATGCTTCTCAAAATTTAATATATTTCGTCGCTTCCTGTTCTTTTTGGAGCTATTTCCCATGTACGCTCTTGGTAAAATGCCATTTAATCACTTAAGTGAAATTTAAAGTTATTGTTTATATGTCTCTTACTAATAAAAGGTGATTATTTAACAAAAACGTCATATTATTTATACCCAAAGACCGTTCTTCAGACGATTCACTTTTATAACCACAGATGTAACGGTTAATATAACAATTCAGAGCATAGAAACAGCAGATATATATTAATTATAAGAATCTATAAGACTGTAATTTAAAATTATCGACCAGAGTTGATAACAGTTAACTGAATAAGTGGTATTTATCAATAATCGTACGATAACTGTATATTAGGGTGTCCGTTATTTACCAATTTGATTTTTGACTTTGCAGCGAATCGAAAATTTTTAGTTCACGACCTAAAAAAAATATCAGACCCATATAAGCCCTTGATATTCATAATAATTCGTGCCTACAAGACGATACATTTTCCATTTAAATAACATGGGGTTTTGGCACTTTTTACAATTAATTTTTATGTCTCTATGACAGTTTATAAATGGCAATGGCAAACAATTATTTTTGTAGAGAATTGAACGCTCTACAAAAGCTTTCTCTTAATATTTTTCGAAATATTCACTCGCTTAAAAGTTATTCAAGGTTAAAGTTCAACTAAAAATAACTATTCTTTTGTATTTTGACCAAAAAACTATCGTTGTTTATATTAAAATTTATTCTTTATTGCAAAAAATATCGGATTTCAACTGTATCACAGTTACAAATAATAGTGTTGAATATCTCAATAACCAAACAATATTACTGACGATATAAATTAAACTTAAATTATTACATTTTATTAATAAAAATATGACAAACTTTCCAACACATTGATGAACAAAATTTATTTAGCTAAGCACGAAGATCAGAAACAGTATGTTCACTATGTTCTTCAAATTGTGAGTGATTATAAAAAAAAAATTCCAAATGCCACCAAAGAATGTTTAACAAAATAAATTTTGTTCATCAATGTGTTGGAAAATTTGTCATATTTTTATTAATAAAATGTAATAATTTAAGTTTAATTTATATCGTCAATAATATTGTTTGGTTATGATATTTAACACTATTAGTAATGGCCCCCATTCACTAACAGGTCGCCTGCAGGCCGTGAACTGACGTCCATGTCGACAGGTAACGGCCGATTGAGGCCACACATTATTCAGTCCGATTTTAAGGTAAAATCTTCAGGCATCGGCCCTACAGGTCGTGGCCTGAAGGCGATCTCAAATTTCTCTACACACTGTAGTTGTAGTTGATCCAGAGGTCGAAAGTGCTCTCCGAGAAAATGAATTCCTCAAGGAAACACAGAAAATTGGCTGCTTTATTAATACTTTTGTTATCAATGGAAAAACCAGTTAGACATAGAAAACGATTTTGGGTAAAATAGAATAATTTTTTGACTTTATTTGCCATAAGCAGGGTTTAGCTCTATAAAATCTATCAATCCTGTCATAAAGTCAGGCTGATTACACGTAGTTTCGCTCATGTTTATAATTATTAGTATGACCAAGCTCAAAAATATATTGATCTGCAGACCAAATTTTCAACGGCTCTAAAGATCACGCCTTCGGGCCGAGACTGACGATGAATCGCCACACACAGTGAGGTTTCGTAGGACTGCAGGTCCCAACCTGTCGTCGGCCGGCGTGTGTATGGAGAAAATTGCCCTCAAGGCAAGCTACCTCAAGGCGACGGCCTGCAGGCGACCTGTTAGTGAATGGGTACCTTAACTGTGATACAGTTGAAATCCGATATTTTTCGCAGTAAACAATAAACTTTGATATAAACAACGATAGTTTTTTGGTCAAAATACAAAAGAATATGATAAGTTATTTTTAGTTGAACTTTAACCTTGAATAACTTTAAAACAAGTGAATATATCGAAAAATATTAGGAGAAAGCTTTTGTAGAGCGTTCAATTTTCTACAAAAATAATTGTTTGCCATTGCCATTCATAAACTGTCATAGAGACATGAAAATTAATTGTAAAATGTGCCAAAACCCCATGTTATTTAAATGGAAAATGTATCGTCTTGGAGGCACGGTTTATTATGAATATCAAGGGATTATATGGGTCTGATATTTTTTTTAGGTCGTGGACTGAAAATTTTCGAGGCGCTTCAAAGTCAAAAATCAAATTGGTAAATAAAGGACACCCTACTGTATATACCTACAAAATCTGTCATAGTCGTTAACAGAAAAAGAATTTTTTTTGCTGCCACTTTTAAAAATGCGTTTTTCCGATCATTTTTCAACTCTGAAAGTGCGTCGTTAACAGTCTAGATCGGAAAATTGACTTAACTGCTCGAAAAACTACCTAATTTCCCGAGCTCCTATGTAAAAATTTTCATTAAACATAAAATACCAGGATCTAGCCATAATAGACCAGTGCCGAAGCCTTCAAAAATGGTAAAAAGTGAAAAAAAATAATAGTAGGATGAAACCCATTAGAAAAGGTGGGGAATATGATATAATTAGAGAAAAAAATAAATTACGGGCAATCCAAATTCGGGAAGTGGGAGAGGGTGAGTTTTTGAGGGTAAAAAATGGTTTATCTCGATTTCCGGCAAAACTACAAGTCCTACGGAAAAAAGTTAATCGGCAAAGTTGTGAGTAATAAAAAGCTCTACAACTTTTGTATTCACAATTTTTTCACATAGCCTCAAAATTTATGTGAAAAACTCAAATAACCAAGTTTTTGGGTTTTTATTTTTATCTTTTCGAAAAATGTATTTTTTCCATGAAATTTCGCGAAAAATTACCTTATTATGTCCCAAATACACTGTAATTTATTTGATTCGGAATATTTTTTTTTTCACCCTATTTTGACTTAATATCAAAAAAGCACTAACTTTCAATCGAAAATTCTCGCGTCAGAATATCAGATTTTTGCTTTTTGTTCGTTGAAATCTCTACTTTCAGATAGTCTGAAAAAAATATACATCTCTATGGTAAATGTTCTTATAAAATGCAAAAACTCAAAAAAAATACTTTTTTTGAAAAAGATTGAAATAAAAAACCAAAATCTTGGTTATTTGAGTTTTTCACATACATTTTGAGGTTATGTGTAAAAATTGTAAATATAAAAGTTGTAGAGCTTTTTATTACTCACAACTTTGCCATTCAACTTTTTTCCGTAGGACTTGTAGTTTGGCCGGAAATCGAGATAAACCATTTTTTACTCTTAAAAACTCACCCCCTTCCTCTTCCCGAACTCGGATCGCCCGTAATTTATTTCTTTCTCCAATTATATCAGATTTCCCCTCCTTTTCTAATGGGTTTTATCCTACTATTATTTTTTTTGCTTAAAAAATTATCGATCCTGGTCTATAAAGAATTTTCGAAAGGAATGTTGAATATCACAGTTGACATGACAATACCGTAGCCATCTGTCAGTAGATGTCTTTTGACATTTTGATACATCATCCGAAAATCTTCATTTTTGTCCTCGTAACATAATATACTATTTATTCATTTTATTACAGCAGCATTTTATTATTTAATTCTAGTACTTATAATGAATTGAATATTTTCTTCCTGACCTACTACAGCTTCTTCTTGAGGTCACGCCTTACCTAGCAGGTAAATTCAAATTTCTCTTGTAGAGAGGTTCGCACCCATAATGCTCTGATCATGTTCACATAACCTCAATACTACTCTCATATAAATTGTATATTTATATGATATTAATCCATAGTTTTAAAATCATATTAAGGCTCACTAAGAGTCTTCTTCTATTTGTATCACTTAGATCACTCTAGAAAACACACTTTACTACTGTTTAATACATATAATTTTTTCTCCCACCCACTTATTTAACCTTCTTTGGAATTATTATTTATTCTGCTGTCTTCATATTTATTATTTATATTATATTTAATGTTTTTCATATCAGTCTTTAGATCTTTGTGGTAAGAAAGTCATTGAGGATATGTTGGCTTGTTCTCCAATTTTAGGTGTTGTATTTGTGAATTGAAGCAATTGCTCTCCATTTCTCAAAAATTTTAATAAACTTACTAGCTCTACACTCTAAGAGTCAATAGAGCGTTTCCAAGTGCCGTTATATTGTCAGATGCTCAAGGACAACCTTCAGGAAGATGAATGTAAATAGCATGTCGTAAGATCTTAGTGTATGTTTACTTTACAAGAAGGGGAAGCAGGTAGTGCACTCCTCCACTTTTTTCCATATTTTCTGCCAAATACCAATGGAAATAAAAAAATACTAAAATTTTTTTAAACATTCATTTAAAATTAGTCATCTACCAAAATATAAACTTTTCTACACAAGGTAAGTACAAATTATTTCATATCTACACATTTCCCATTATAACAGCTCCTGTTTAAAATAATTTCACACTCAAAACTTCATTAAAAACATCACTTTATTCATCAGTACTACAGTCTGTTCATCATGCAGGTTTTGTATCTGGTTTATCATTGTCTTCCCATGCAAAATTCCTTCCTTTCTTTTTGTCCACTCTAGCAGCATGTTCATCTGTCTTAACAATATTAGGAAACACATTCAACTGATCCGAAGTAGCTTCATTGGTTTCTCGGAAAAATGTTGAGTCTGCGTAGTCATCATCAGGGAATCTGCAACTCATTTGAATACATTTGTAACAAAATAATCAAATAATATCCCATACTATAGTAACAATATTTAAAAGAACAATAAATCAATATACCTGTTGTAAGCAAGATATCCTCCGTGCCCTCCGTGCCCTCCATGTCCTCCATGAACTCCATGACCACCGTGTCCAAATTGACCATGTCCCCCATATTGACCAGCGGTATATTGTTGGGTGGGGTAATAATTTCGACCACTGTTGAATAAAATTGTTCCTAATGCAAAAGCACTGGATACTACAAGAGCAATTTTACTTATAATTATTGCTTTTTTTGCTAGCAAAGCAAGTACTCCGAATAGTATTGGTAGAACACTTATCATATTAAACTTGAAACCAAGAAGTAGTGGTAGAAGAAATTGACGAGCTAAAAGTCTACCTAGAAGAGAAGAGAGTGGTGAATATCGTTAGTAAATTACGATAAACATTTTTCCAAATTATCCATCGTGCTTACACCGTTAAAAATTAAATTTAAACTACCCCAGTTGAGACGGATCAAATTCGAGTACTAAATTTTACTTCTTGGGTGTTTACACAAAAAGTAAAGTTTACGTGACGTCATTTAGACCTCAGACTAAAAATTTGGTACGCCCGGTGTAAACGTACCTAGTGGAGGGTGAATTCTATACATTTCACAATACAGTAAAGTATTTTATCTTTATCTTTTATGTAGCTAGCTCTGGCATCTACCTGTGGAGGATTTCACAACCAAACTAGAATAAGCTCTGTGCAAGTTTAAACATCATTTTATCAAATAATATACGAAGTTCTTCGAGAATCCAAGATCAGTTTCGTGAGATTATCATTTCTTTCAATCGTTTCTAAAGTCACGGCGTGGAGTCGCATGAAACTGAGATTTAATATAAGTACTTTTAAAACTAGTCGCAATCAGCGTGTCAGTATTCTCTGGTATTCTAATTGGTCAAGTGAACAATAATTTGCTACTTTCTAAAAACTTGCAGTTTGTCGTATCCAACAAGCTGATTCTCCACCATTCTATACCAAAATATTCGTCAAAACTGAAATACATATTGTTCCTAATCTTAGTACAACAATGACTTTCAATTTGTTCCATGTTATATTTAAACCTATACTTTCTCTGCTAGTCTTACAGCGACCTTAACCTTCCACAGGTTGTCCACCTCAGACTTTACAGAAAGTTTTAATTTTAGACAGTTACCACATCAATCATTGGATCAATTTCCAAACTACGCATTGTACAATGGAATGAATACAGTAAATTATGATTCTATTTATACAGGGTGTCCCATGACGAGTTAAAACTATCTGTATATGGCAAAATACTTATAGTAAAATCATGAAAATTTTTACGTTTCGGTTTTCGAATGAGATCTTTTTATCTTAAATATTTTCAAAGATGGCAGACTTCCGGTTCTACCGAAAGTTGACTGTAACTTTGTTATTTTAAATAGAACACCCTGTATATTGATACATTTTTAAAATCCACGTAAAATTTTAGTATACTTTTGTCTGAAATGCATATTTTTTGAGTTATAAATTTTTTTGTAACAAATTTGACGGTTGCAGACCCTTGAAAATGGTTTCTGTTCAGTTGCTTTTAGCAAGGTGAGACCTATTTGAATCTAGGTTGAGAAATTTTTTATTTTATACAGGGTGTGTATAAAAAGTGTTCAAATTTTAACTTCATAAATATCAAATTTCTTTATTTTTTTTAATTGAACCACCCGGTTTTTTCTCTTTTAATGCATTCAGAGGTAAAAAATAAGGCAAAGTCATGTATACTTTCCTATACCTAAAGCTTACCGTTATCAAGATATTAAATGTTTTCTGTAAATTTTCAGAGATGCAGGACATCTTACTGCAAATAAAGCACATATGTTCTTGTAACAAATTTGCCATATTTACTATGTATTAAAAACAAATTTACATAATCATCTTTATTTCTTGCTTGTATCAACGATTGTATCAACGTATTTATACCACTACTGCATCTCTCAACAGAAAACATTCAATATCTGGATAACGGTAAGGTTTATGTATAGAAAAGTATACATGAGCTTGCCTTATTTTTTACCCCTGAATGCATTAAAATGGGAAAAACCGGGTGGTTCTATTCAATAAAATAAGGAAATTTGATATTTATGAGTTTAAACTTTGAACACTTTTTATACACACCCTGTATAAAATGAAAAAATTTTCAACATAGATTCAAATACGTCTGATCTTGCTAAAAGCAACCGAACAGAAACCATTTTTTTATCTTTATATAATTTAGGGTCTGCAAAGGTCAAATTTCTTACAAAAAACTCTTTCTCAAAAAGTATGCATTTTTCGAAAAAAGTTTTCAAACAAAACTATACTGAAATTTTATGTAGATTTCAAAAATTTACTAATATACAGGGTGCTTTATTCAAAATAACAAAGTTGCAGCCGACTTCCGGTAGAACCGGAAGTCTGCCATCTTTGAAAATATTTTAGTTAAAAAGATCGTATCCGAAAACCCAAACGTAGAAATTTTCATGATTTCACTATAAGTATTTTACCATATACAGATAGTTTTAACTAGTCGTGGGTCACCCTGTATATCAGATACATTCTCAACCGTTAGATCGCTATCCTGACTATCATCACCTACAGGTGGCAGGAAAAATATATATTATAAACATTGTATTTATAAAATGATAATTATACGAAATTACGAACAAATTATCTTGTAGCACTTTACCCTTAAGAAAACCTTAAAATCTATTTTTTTTACCACAAAAAATCCTTAAGTAACTTTTAACAAGTAAATTGAGACCCACAAAGATCAAAAAGCTTTGTTACAATCCGAGATATCTTCAAATTATAAAAGAATACCCCGATTTGTAATATATAAAAACATTAACAGAAAATATCCCACCTTGACATTGACTACGCTAGCCATCTATTCTTTTAAACTTGAACTTCTATTCTCACCTGTTCCTACTTCCTTCAATTTATGTACATTGATCGCTTCTCTGCGAGGATCGAGAATGAACTCTAGTGTACCGCCAGGATGACCAGATGGCGCTATGTGCATCATTAGACCGGGATAAATAAAACCCATGTTCCACCTCATATTTCTTTTCGAAAAAACATAACTGAACGTGTCCACTATGCTCCTAGAAAATATTATATTAGAATTATGGAATTGTCTGTAATAAAATATTGTTCCTGTAGCGAGCTGAATATTTAGGTTAGTTGGTTTGTATCAGGATCAGGATCAGGATATTCATTGCGCTGGTCTCAACTTGTTTGAAATAAACTGAATGATGCACGTGTACGGGTGGGTATATTTTGCATAATTTATACGCTACAGAAAGATGGGTGAATATAAAACAAATTTTTGATCTGATGTTAATAATTTCTGAATAAATTTTATAGTTTTTGAAATACCTAAAAGCATTTGCCTCAAATTTTTTTTATTCTACCTTTTTCTAACAAGTTAAAAAGTGAAATAATATATCACCGGATGCCGGATATTGAGGGAGCACTGGAATTGCAGAAGAATCGAGATCTTAGGACTTGACTATAGGAAGATAATATCAGTAATTCTCCTGCAGCTATACGAGGTATATTCACAAATAAGAAAGTTTCCGTTGGTTATATAAAAAAAAGTGTAAAGATACAGAAATAGTATATTACACACCGAGGTGGGAAGAGTTTCATTACTGTCGAGAGGTTAGCTATTATCTCGAGAGAGGAATGAAATTTCCTACAGAGGTTTGTATACTATTTTATTTACAATCATCATATCCCGATCAAAATTAATAAATCTTTGTTTCATTCTAAAATATTACATTTGACAACTACTGTCACCAATATAAATAAATGTCAGCTAAAGTCGGATGGATATTAAGTTCGCGAATAATGAATCAAGAAAAATGTCCTCCGATGAAGAATTGATGGATTGTACCCCTCCAGAAATAGGTATTATAATATTTATCACTGTGTTATATTTTTAAATATAAAAAATATTCATCCAAAATAGATTAACGATCACTTTATTTTAGAGGGTGGAAAGTGAGGGCGGGAAGTGGAGATGTGTAATATGACACTTTCTACCTTCAATGACACTAGTAATGATATATATGGTTGTGAATAAAAATATTTATTATACGAAAATCTACAACTTTTCTACAAAGCTTCCGAAATTTTGTAGGCACTTGTCAAAGCGTGGCAAAAGTTTTTGTGTGCCTTCTTCGAAGAAGGTTTCCACCTTTGTTTTAAACCTTGTGGTGACATGTTCCTTCAATAGTCATTATCATTGAAGTGTTAACCACCAGGGAAATATTTAGGTGTAAGAAGAAATGAAAGTCCCTTGGAGGGAGGTCCGGAGGATGATCAAGCACGTCCCAGTCAAAAACGGGCATTATCGAGAAAACAACACCTTCTGACAGTTATCCTCGGTGCAGTAAACATGTGCATTGATTGTATGGCCTTGGGATCAGCAAAATACCTTTTCTTTCCCAAAGAACTGTGCACATGACTTTTTGACGTATCAAGATCTGCTAAGGAATAACATTCGTTGGAGACGAAGTGTGCCTCCATTCCATTGATTGCCAATTAGCTTGAGGGGTGTCCTAGGAAACCCAAATTTCAACCCCCGTGACTAACCAAGAAAGAAAATCATTGTAACGTGTCCATAACTGAAGTGCACTGCCCATTATTTGTTGTTTGTGCTGTTCAGTAAAAATTTTGGGTACACAACGTAAGGAAAGTTTTAGAAATTTCAGTTTTTCAGTAACAATTCCTCGAGTTAGTACAATCCCGAGTAATACATTTCATTTACCAAGCAAATAATGCTAGATCGAAGCGTATATAATTCAGAAAAAATGAAAAAGTTTACCATATTCTAAGCATTATTTTATAGAATAATTTCAGCCTTCCTTTGCAACCAAGTAGCAATGATTGATAGTAAGTCATGAAAAGTAGCCAAAAAATAGATATAATGACTTTAAAAAATGCCAAAAAAATGGATAGCCAAATTGGAATTTAGTGTGGTCATAAAATGCCTTTAAGTGCTTCAATTAGTGCCATTTATAAGCAATACTATAAAGTTTTGTATTGGAATTAATTTGGACTTTAAATGGAAATTAATTCCAAAAAAACCACAGTATTGCTAACCTTAATGTGATTGTGAATCTCAATTTACTTGAAAGATTTTCCAGAAATCATTATAGAACATGGAGAAAAAGATTGGAATGAAAATTAATGGAAAATTACAAAATTTGGACGAATAGGTACGTACTACAGGCGTGTACATAAAAGTAGTAACGCAGCTAAAAGTTACAACGAAATAACTATAGACACAGAAGATCACCTTCCTGGTTCTTGGACCACGTCTCTCTATTGGCCTTGTCGGACTCTTTCTTAATAGGCTAATACCACTACGTCCTGGTGAAAAATTTGTTGTTGCTGTTGTTCCCATCCCATGCCTCAGGAGCAACACATAAGATTTTCTCTCTACTTTCTAAGGTCTCAAAAACTTTAAAGGTGTTCATTTTTCATTACGAAATAATTATACAATATGACCTATAAAACAATCTATTACTCAAAACAGAACCTTACAATAATCTTCTTTTTCTTCAACTTTATAATTTTGAAAGCTTTCACAAAGCAATACAATAAGCTATCTAGTTTTTAATTCCATAAAGCTTCGTATTGGCATAGAAAAATGCTTATTAAATACAATAAAGACATGGCCGAACCGTTTGCCCACGGTAATGAGCAATGTTGCCATAGTTTTTATATTTATATATTGATAGGTATATGATACTATTTTTATGTATAGAATATGCAAATAATCTGGTTCAGATCATTATTTGTTTTCAAACTGGGATACAAAATTCACAAAAAATCTGGGAAAGATAAATCAATTTGATCCATCACATATAATATTATCAATAAATCCAACTAAAAATACTATAAAAAACTTTAATTTCAATTGGATGTATATAATTCATTGATAGGTATCAAAATTAAATATGACAACACCGTAATTCATAATGAAATAATTTAATTTATAAAGTATATTTTGCTCACAGTTATCACTGGCCCCTCTGTTTTCAGGAAGTATTTTATTCACCTTTTACAGAAAAGTAAGGTTTGCAGAGATTTCCAATGGTTCACAATGATATTTTCCAGTTTCAAAAACAATAATAATTGTCATAATATATATTGAAGGAAAGATCTGCCATCACAGTTGACGATGTTTGTTTTTGTGAACACTTACATAAGTGTTGGCATAAATTCCCAATATCAATCTAATATTTATCCACAACAAAACTTCATTACATTCTCACGAGAAATGTTTAACTGCGCATGATCATTCAAAGCGTTGAAAGCCATATCTGGACTGAACGACTGCTTCTTTATATCACTCTGACAGCCAATTTTTGCAATCAAATCTAATGAAATGCTCTTTTCGTGCCAATGTATGGCTATTCAGGCCTATAGGTTGAATTGCTAATAAGCTATCAAATCTACTTTAAGGCCAAACCGCGCGCTCCCTTTAGGCAGCGATTACGTAATGAATGCTACATGTAGAAGCTTTAGTGGACTGTTTCAATTGCCTATTAGCTTCAAGAGTGACAAAAAAGTCGATTTTAAATTTACTTCGATGCTTATTGTGTTACTTGGGATGACAGGCGCTAACCCTGTTTTTTTCAACAAGCTCATCGTTCTTCATGGTGGCAAGTTCTCAGTTAGCCTACGTGGACTATATATACTCTGCAACTGTAGGTGTAACAAAAATTAAAAGCAGAAATGTACCGAAATAAAGTAAACCCACAATTTTAATTTCATTTGTCGTATATTACATACAAATTTATTCAAACCACTCCCATAGTGAATATACGGTTACGAGTATGCGAATATCGAATTAGTGTTCTCGGGGGGAATTTACTAATGCATGAACAGTTGTCAACATACAAAAAAAAGATTATTAGAATGATTTTAATTGGTGATGATAACGGGGAATTGTACATATTATTTTTAAATTCAAATTAGAGTGCTTCTGGAATATGGAACATACATGAGTGATAAAATCATCTTTTCGCCTTCAATTTCCGAAAAATTGCATCTTCAATGTAAAAAGTCTTGTGAATACCACAAAACTAACAGTTCTGGACTTATATTTTAGGTTGGTATTCTCAAAAGACGAGTCCGCTGGGAGAAAGGTTACAAAAGCATAATTCAAATTGTTTCATTAGTTGATCGATAATATTAAACATCCTGTAGATTATCTCATTCGAATAAAGTCTCGAGAGAAACGGTTTTACCTGAAGGGAGTAGAAAAACTTCATAAAAGCTTTCTACTGGATACTAAAAGCTTTTAAATATGCAGGCAAAGACTTTTCAGGAACTAGTTTCAGCTTTTTGTGTGTAAAAAGTGATGGTCTTTACGAAATAACAGGAGAGTAAATATTTTGAACAGTGAAGGCACAAGTATTTGACTTTTAAATTGGTTCTTGAACAATTTTATTACAAATACTAGATTTAAACATTGCACAAATTGAAATACCGAAGGTGAAATAAAAAGAAATGTGAATTAATGCACCTCAAACTCTGACATTGTGATTCGTTGTAAGTCAATTGGAAATTTTTCCTTCACGGAAATACATATTATAAAGAGAACAGATACGAATCCCGGTAAAACATCAAACGACTTTCAGCTCCGTCGTCAGTGACCTTGAACCTTCAACTCGGCATGACCGCGATGTTGCCAGTTTAAAATATTCTCTGAATTTCTTGCCAAATTGTACTGTTGACTCGAGGACAATTACAATTTCTAGTGCCGGATCTAGTTTTTTTGGAAGTTTCCACTAAATCTTTAAAACTGCGCCATGCATTGAAAATTGAAACAATAATCTTAATCGAATATATATTTATGTATTTATTTAATACATATATGTACATTCCTATGATTTGTTATAAATAGTCATTACTCTTGGGAGATTAATTAATAAATACATTTTCAGATAACACAAATAATCACAAAAATCAACCAAATTTTAAAGCACAAATAATTCTTAATTTATTTATTATCAAAGGGAATACAATATACACCTATGCATGAATTTTGATAATAATTTGTAGCACCAAAGTTAATTTCAAAAACTTTAAAATTTCTTATATCATAGGCCGGGATATTGAATTATATACTCTCATCCCTTGGAAATCGAAAGAACTTTATATTTCTTTCCGAATAAAATTTATTTGGACAGTCTCTGTATGAACAATACACTCCGCCGTGAAGTTTATTCATTTTATAAGAATAATAGTCTATACCGCTATATTTTTATAGTTAATATTATCACAACGCACAATCGATTAGTCAGATAACACAATTAATATCACCGATTGAACACCTTCAAACGATGAAGCAAACAAAAATGGCGTTATGAATTTTGAGCACAGATCACAAGTGATTTTGAGCATGTTTTGACGTTTTGATTATGTTGGGTTAGGTAAGCCGTCACCGTTATTGTGCATGGTTGCCAAGGATATGGGTTGTGAAAAAAAGTATATATTTATGGTATGCTTTTTATACATTATAATCCTCTTAATTGTATTATTCTTTCAATGTTAATAAAATTGATTTAAAACAAGTAATTATCGAATATTTGTCTGTATAACTATCACACTTAAAAAGATGCTTATGAAATATCTGACCTATGATCGTAAATTGAAGGAAATATTATGCAAATTGACAACCTTGTTGAGAAATTTCGCGAACCAGCCCGAACGGAGTCGACATAAGACGATGGTCATTTAAATGGGTATCTCTACCCATCTCTCTCTCTTTTTACTGTTCTCTGTCAAGCTTTCGTATCTGTTCTCTTTATAATCAGTGACGGAAGGGTGGAAAATTTTAACAGTAGCGAGCTTGACGCATGACATTCCATTCACTTCAAAATGTTCACCTTAGATGAAGCAGCTAGCCTCCGTTTCACATTATAAGAAGTAACATGAAGTTTGCAAACGAACCTCGGAAGTATAAATATTTCAACGATACCAGTGTCTATTGTATGTGGAAAAATTTCGAAAAGCTTCAAAGAATTCCCAATTATGTCTTATTTAAACTATACATAGGATAAATACATTTTTAATATTCGAATTTTGTGTTAACCTACAAAATGTGGTAACGTTACGCTACTGATTCGTAGTGGACTGTCAATTTCACAATATGGCGCTGGTTTTGTTCGCGCATACGACTGCAACTTCAAGTTGGTTCTTCTTACGTGAAACTGAGTCTAGCTCTCGAGATATTCGCTGCCTGGCAAGCATTCAGTGGATGTACGTGCTGCAATTTTATTTTGGATAGTATTTTTGCAATGAAAAGTGGTTTTTTTCTCATCCATTTCCAATATGACCAGACAGAAGCTAACTAATTTGCAGTAATAATGGAGCAGCTTGACCAAAACTACTTTTATATTGGTTAGACGATATTTTTGGTAACACCTCGTAACTTAAAATGAAACCTGGAGAGGAAACTACTCTGTGAATATATAGAGAAATTCAAGAAACAATTAAAGAACAAGAACGTTTCAAAAGTAGTTTCTCCGCTGTTTTTAAACGTTCAAAATCAATATTTCACTAAATATCATTATTAGGTCTTACCATTCATCGCCAATTTGGGATTCATGGGAAACTTCAAATACTGTCCTTGCTCTATATTTGCACGTGAATCAATTAACTTGGTTAAGACAAAAAGTTTTCTGGCAACATTGGGAATAATTTATTTTGAGGATCAAAGTCAGATGTACAAGTTAATTAATTGCTAGTCCTAGTAAGATCTGTGCGAAACAGAAGGTGAAATTAACTGTGAAAAACCATTTGATGTCACTCAATTACCAGTTTGTTCAATCAAGTAACGATTTTCAATATGGTATCTGTCAGTTAATGATTATCTTGGAGATTAACTGAATAGGGAGTTTTTTCCACTAGCAAATAGTTATCGTCCTTATAAAGGTTGATGATAATAGCAATAATAATAATTCTCCACCAGCAATACAACAAATGAACCATTCACATTCGAAATCGACCTTTGATTTATCAGAAACTCTGTATACAATTTTAAGCGAGTGGTAGAACTTATATTCACAATTGATCCAGCTGGAATTTATGAACCGTTCTGAAATCGTTTCAATTACTATATATGTAGTACGCAAACTTGAATCTGGAACTTCATCCACACCATCCAGAAGGTACAGTTTGCATACCCGTCCCAAGCAGTCCAAAGAACGATAATATAAACAGTTGGAGCGCAAAAAAATACAGCACTTGCACGAACGATAACAAAAACGATTTTATCGCCGGCTGGAACAAACCTAACATCATTTATATGAAGCAAAAACAAGATTGGTCGCAAAACAGATCCCTGTGGAACACCAATGTTATCGTACACATAATTTGATTCACTCCAACCAATCCGGATCGATTACAAATTACAGAATCGAGCATTCTACGCTTTTTGCAATAAATTATTAACTACATACTTTTCACTATCCTAAATTCTCAATTACTCACTTTATTTTCCGTCGCGTTCCACTTTGTAACATAAATCCACTCCATATATCTTCGCAAAAGTATAAATTGTCAAGTAATTACCTGAAATTTGTCGGATCCCCTTCCTGAAAATTATAATCATCTCTAAACTCCTGGCGAGCGTCTCTCGATAATGTCAAGCCATCTACTAAATCGAATTCCGGACTATTATCCAAACTTTGTAGCTTACTGATCGCTTCCACACCCAAGCAATGTCCCAAATTACCCGGCGTTTGGGATATCAGACACTGCCTGAAAGTGTCTCCGATCTCAGACTCGTTTAACGTTAAGGCAGCGCCAACAAATTTTATTAAATAGGGTAACTGCACTACCGTCAGACTGAACACTAGCAGCATTTTGGAAAATTTGAACTTGCCATTGATCCCGACTTTGTTTTATATACTTGATATGTTTCAGTGGATTCGAAGTTTCAGTGAAAGTGCTCTGGTAATGATGGGTTTTAAGAATTATTATGTCTATTGTCTCGCGAATAATGCTGTATACCTATGGGAATATCTTACGGTAACTCTTCCGATTTAATAAGAAGGTGAAAGTATTACGACAAATTGGATATCATTAACGTAATTATGCTGTTAATATAAATAATAATTTTATTTAATTCAAATTATCCGTTTTTTTGTAAATATGAAAGATCCAGAATGGAGAGACAGATCTGCGGTGAATTTATGTTTTCTAAGTGTATGCAAATCATCTTTATTAAGTATCTAGAATCATTTTTTGATATTTTGGTAAAGTGTAACTAATATATATATATAATGTCAGAGTGAAGACCATAAAATAAAGCAAAGTTGTCAGATATATGGGTCATCACATTAACATTAGTTAAAGTATACCAACTCTATGAATGTAATAACAGATATGACATCCTGTACAGTCCACACCGGCAACTGTATTTTGCGTAAAGTTGTCCTAGTGAATTAAGCGGAACTTTTTTCAAAGGAAGGATGTGATATCAGAGACAATAGATTTCTTTTGCCCACTTTCCCTATCTTCCTGTTTTACCAGACTTTTGTATTGTTTTAATAAAATTTGGAAGATTAGAGTTTGAGATACAATAAATAATAATGAACTGGATAAACTTCAATTTATACCAGAACTTTTCTGTCAAAACTCGAGACAATTTAAAGATAATTCAGTTGTGATAGTTTTTACAGAATCGGTCAAAAATATGAATAATTTGTTCAGAAAAGTGAGGGTTCCCTACGATTATCTCCAAAAACATACATAGAAGTGGAGTTTATAAAAATTGGTTCACCTGAATTACCAGATTTGAATACCTTAGACGATTTAAGCTCATCACAATTGATGACACATAGTCATTATGAATAAAAAGTTAACTTGTCGAATAATATCGATCTTTAAGTCCAGAAATCATAAAATTATTTGAACGCAAATCTTTGCTCATTTGAATTGGATTCCTTCGAAAATATTAACTATAATTCCAATATATTGCCGGTTTAATTTAGATTCAAGGGATAATCAAACCTGGAAGTGGCCTAGCCATAATTGTTTGATTACCCAGCAACTTTTGTATGCATCTATTCTTTTAAAGCGATTCTGTCCTGACATTCTCTTTGTTATAATAAAAACATTAACGACTATTTATGGCTTAAATCAAATTACTGTGGTTTTCTTTTATTATAAAGCTTTCAAAAGTCTTAGAACGCGAACTTTTTGTTACACAATTTCCATTCTCTACGTAAATTCTCTAGAGGCTTCTCCAGTTTTTAATAAATACATGTTGCGGTCTTTGAAAATATACATTGCTGAAATATGAGATGAGGAAGGATTTTAAGGAGTAAGTATGTGTACAAAAAAGATATTAATTAAATTGCTGTATATTTTACTGTCGACCGAGCTATTTTAAAATTCTATATCCCAGCTAAAGTTTTGTGAACAACAAGAACAAAATATTTTCATTTGCTTCGGGAGTTACGTATTGCTGGATAAAATACGGAAAATGGGTGCCAAAAAATTGATATAGTTTGTTAAAAGTCCAGCAAACAAGAAAATATTGCTACTAACTCGTATGTTCTCACGACATGAATAATAAAAATGCTGAAACAGAAGTTGAATTAATTGAGCTTGGCATGTAATTTTTCAAATGGGTTGCAAATGTACAAAGTAATAACTCCTTATAACTTTGATGTTACAGATTCAGTAAAAATCTCATTCCTTTTTAAAAAATATTTTATTTATCGAGAACAAATACATAATAATATACATCTGAAGATTCGAAAAAAAATAAATATGTGGAAATATAATATATATTTCAATAATTATATATAAATTATTTATATCTAAATAGATAAATAAATAAATATTGAGGTTTTGAGATCAACTACTCTATAATTTCAGTTCTAACGTTTATAATGATAACTCAAATAAATATAAATCTGGGTTAATTTACATAATAAAAAGACGACAAATTGGGAAAATTTACATGATTAGAGATTGTATATGAGTGGACGAATACTTAAATTTATTGTTATTTCCGAAAATACGACTTCTCTGAATTATTTTTTATGAAACATGTGTCTAATTTTGTCTTATTTTCATTTCGTTATTATTGCTTCCATTCTAAACAGGTTGGCTTTGAATGTTTGAGTTTACAAATATTCAAAATCGGAACTAAACCAAACATAAAGTCCGAAAATTCCCATAAAAAATTCTGAAACTTTCAATAAATACTTTGTTTTGTTTTTGTTATTTTTCATTCTTCCATTTTCCGGCTTCCTTTAGAAACCCACTAACTAGTCCCCATAGATTCCGAAAATGCGCATCAAAATATTCTTCAATAAACATATGTTTTCCGAAACCTTGTTCGACTCATGGTATCCCTATTAACAAAAAACGTATCCAGCGATACCTCAATTCTCCAGTTTTGATATTCTAGTATGAAAATTATGAGAAAATATAGGAACACACATAGACCTTTACAAAGATAACCTAGACCCCGTTAATATTAGTTAACTTATCTTTATTTCTGTCATGTAACATTTTAAACAGATTATAATAAATGACTAGAAAGTACTGCTGTTTTCCACGAATACGGCCGTTTTGCGCCCGGCCGTTTTGCGCTCTTACCTGAAATCGACCTGTTTGCGCTCTGCGATTTTCATAATAGAAATGTATTATCCTTTTTTCTAGGATTTACCGATTTGCAATATAATTTTAAATTTATTAGAACATAATAGCCCGGTAAAGGTTAGCTTAGAAAATTTGCTTAAAACCCTTGGTACCTACTACAGAAAAATAATAAACATCTTCTTTTCTGTTTCTGTTAATGTCTATTTCGAAGAAAAGTAAATTAGGGGTAATTAGGGTAGGGTAGGTATGTCTTAAATCCCAGGATTTCCCCAAAAATTACCTGCCTACCTAATTTGTTGATGTTTAATCAGTTTCGTTTCGTTCTTTGATACAGAAGTATTGAGAATTGTGGAGAGTGATATTTTTACATTTTTTATTTATCGACGAAAGTACTCCTTCCGGGTACAGAATATTGGTATTTGCCAGCAACAAAGCTAAGGCAATTCTGACTAACAGTAGGAACACCGCATTTATGGATGGAACGTTCAAAAGCTGCAGTAAGCAATTTAGCCAAATATATACCATCCATATTGATATTGGTAGCACACCAGAGGAGACAAATATAATTCCATTGATATATGCACTACTTCCTAACAAAACCAAAGAGACTTACAATACATTGTTTTCATCAATCAAACAGAAACTACCGAATTGGAAACCAACTGTTGTGAAACTTGATTATGAGCAGGCAACGATTAGTGCTTTAGAAAACAATTTTCCAGAAGCTCAAATTTCTGGATGTAATTTTCAGTAGTAATAACCCAAGGGCATTGATAATTGTTCGAAAAAATTTTATGACAGATGTCGAAAGCTTGTTGCTTGGAAACAGACCGACGCCGTAGGCGGAGGTCTGTTGCCTATAAGCAACAAGCTTGAGAAAGTTGTCATAAAATTTTTGAGCATTTATCAATGTCCGAGGGTTATTCGGATAGAAAATTTTTTGCTTATTATAGAAAAAGAACAGATCTTAAACAATTTATCTAAAGGTGCAATTAACAAAGGAACAATTAGAAAAGTTAAATGTGACATTTCGAAATATTAAATATTTGAAACTTCAAAGTCGAAATAAATCAATATGCATCCATAGCAACGTGTGAAAACAGCCCCAAGGTCTGTTTTCAGTGTAATGTTGACATGATTGGGTGAAATTGTTCATATGATCAAAAATGAGGAAATTTGATTAGTTATAGGAACTGTCAAAAAATTTTCATTTTAATCAATGCATATGGAAAAATATTCAAAATATGGGATTAGTTGCTGAATATAAAAATAACGAAGAAATACGTTTACATATAAGAATGTGTGCAGCGTTAGCATATCTGCCTGTGGAAGATATTGATGATGGCTGGTTATGCATTCAAGAGAATTCTCCAATTTCTGAAAAAATGGAACAATTCTACGATTATTTTGTTCAGCAATGGTTAGAAAATACACACATTTCCAAGGAAATGTGGAATTGCCATGAGCAAAGACATCGCAGTAACAATGCTTTGGAAGGTTGGAACCATCGTTTAAATACATTGATAAAACCACATTCCAATGTATTTCAATTGGTGAAGTGCCTACTTGAAGAAGCAGAATATTCTGATCACATTTATGACAGATCTACTTTAAATTTAGAAGGAAAGCGGCGCAAAAAAACCTATATTACTTTAGATGAAATAATTTCCAAGAAATTAAAGAAATATAAAGACACAAGAGACTTGAGAACATGTTTAAAGACGTTAGCTTTTATTCAGAAGCTTGAATAAACAAACAAGTTTTTATTGACATGGATTTTTGTATTTTACTTTATAAAAAAACTTTGAAAAAATAAATATAATTTTTGTACTTTCTTGTTTTCTTGTAAAACTAATATTTTTAACTTACCCTTTACCGGACTATTATTGTAGGTAGGAGGAATTTAAAATTATATTGCAAATGGGCAGATCGAAGAAAATAAAGTAGATTATGAAAGTAGCAGAGCGCAAAGTGGCCGATTTCAGGTAGGAGCGCAAAACGGTCGGGCGCAAAGTGGCCGACACCGTTTTCCACCATCCCCAAAATGAACCAATAATTGAGTACCTATAATAAATAAATTCTTAATATTAAGTATATACAGAGCGCGGCTAACAATCAGTAAAATCAAGAGAAAGGTTTAAAGATACTGGTCATGCTGAAAATGTTCAAAATGCTGGACGTTCTGAGGTATCAGAGAATGTGGAGCTTGTATCAAGTGTTGAAGATAATCCTCATCATACTTCACGCCTGCAAATTGCAGTCGGCATTACGAATTCTTAATGACGAAAAGTACCATCCGCAGAAAATTCATCTACATCAAGAGATCAATGATGATATTCCTGAGCGGCGTATGCAGTTTTGTGACAATTTGCACAATATATATGTAACCGCAGTCCACGTTCCATTAAACAAATTATGTTTTCTGATGAGGCTATATTTTGCCTAGGTGGTTCAGTCAATCGTCAAAACTGCAGATACAGTAAAAAGGATAATCCTCACTGGAAGATTGAAGGTTATGCTCAAATTCAACATTAAATGAATGTTTTGGAGGAAATAATTATTGGTCCTTATTTTCTTGAGGAAAATCTCACAGGTGAACGTTATCTGCAGCCTCTGCGAACAGAAGTTATAGCAGTCCTTGCCATTATGTTTCCAAACGCCTACAATCCTAACTTACCAGATGATAGATGGCGCAATCCTGCATTATGCACGTGATGTTCTCCAGTTCTTAAGCCAGTTTTTTCCTCCTGGGAAGTGTATTTGTAGACAAGAAGCAATAAAGTTGCCCCCAAGATCTACAGATGTGAAACCCCCAATTTTTTTCAATTGGGTTATTTATGTAGATATGTAGCTATTTATGTTGTTATGTAGATAAAACGCTAAATTTGCAGGAGCTTATTTGAAAAATTGGCATTTAAAATTAAAAGTCTACTTATTCCAGGATTTTTTGTGAGAAGTAGAGGAGAGTTGCCTTGATCGTATCAATTCTCGTCTTCCAATTTATGTAGCTCACATACTGATAGTTGTTATGCCCAAAATTATTGTATAGTCGAATCCATTCTTTAACCACCTTATAAATTTTTTTAAATGTGATACAAGTTCATTTAGTACCTGAAAACAACAGATTACTAAGGCCCTGCAAGTGGTACAATAGAAGAAACTAGTTGCCTTTATCGTACCAGGGGGCTCCTTGATCGTACCCAGCACAATTCATATGTGGTTAATATCGTATGAAATAAACTACAAATAATATACTTATGAACATTCTCTTTATTTAATCCCTTAACCCATGCAAGACACGTTGCAGTTGGTTCTCGTAAACTGAGTTCTGGATGGTGAGCCTCGAATCCATAATACTTTTCACCGCTGATTGGGTTTGCTTATTAAAATTATGGGGTATATGGTTTTGTTAGCTATCTGGAATGCTATTTTCCTCACATCAGTTATTGTTAATCCAAACATTAAGCTTTCAAGACGTAAGATGTGGTCAAGCAATAATTTTTATACATCTTCCGGTAATGTGGTTTGCTTCCCGATGATCTTCACTTTTCCATTAGCAGAAATATTTGTCTCCTTCAGATGGCATTTGGAAGTAGGTTTAGGAATGTTATATGTGCGGCAGCAATCGTTGAACCCCATATCTCCGTTCCGAAAGGAAATAAGAGCACGATGCATATTATCTTCGGTCCGCGCTCCATATTTCCTTTTTGACATCTAGAAAACACACATAGATGTGTATCAGACATATATCGTTTAATCGTTTAAAAGTAACCGGTACGATCAAGGGAACCTTGAAATGGCGGTACGATGAAGGAACCTTAAAGTGTTACGACAAAGGCAACTCGTCGTCGTAGCGGGAAATATAGAAATCCTAATTCGCCAACAAAACTACGGCGGAAACTGGATGATTTTTCATTACTAAATTAAGTGTAATAAATAAGTATACCTATGTACTGAAGTGAGTTACTCTTATAAAAGGATCTGTGAGCTTACGAAAGATGGTGAAATATTACATGGAACCAGCCACAAAGACATAACTATTGTGAAAGATAAACCACTACAAACAAACACGAGCAACTTTTGCTACTGACTCTCCACAATAGCAAGTATTTATTGTCTCCGCTTGAGTGCTCTAGCATCACTGTTGGTGGGAAAATAGGAGCTGGTACGATGAAGGATACCATGGCAACTCTCCTCTAAATTGTTTGAAAAATAATGAATTTTTACCCTAATTTAGCTTCGCTCTGTACATAAAATAGAGTTCAGTAGTAACTTATTATAATACAAATACTTTTAAATTGCAGCTTTTTTTATACATTTCGAAACATTACGAAGCATTTTTTCTTACCATTTATATTTAAGTTTATAAAAAGGTTGAAATTAAATAACAAATCTCCATAAATAGCTGTAAATTTCCTTCTAAATTGAAAAACGATTAATGGAAACTAATGGCCATAAAATCGCTTTTGACAGAATATAGCAAATATTACATTATTATCATAACTTTCATAACTTTACATATATATATATAAAAAATCTCCCCTTATTTCAAAATATCTTCAAGAATTCTTAACATTTTTCAATCAATGCAATTTAAAAGTATGTAGAATACATCTTCAACCATATAATAACAAAAGCCCCGACTCCTAATTCGTTTTTTTAGGCATGCCTAACACCAGTGTGTCCTTTATAAGATAACTCTTGTTTAAACGACCTATCAAAATGGCCATGTTCATCATAATGTGGATGAGCTGCTACCACCTCATAAGTTGATGTATGGTGTTGTGTTTCGACAAGTTTCTTCAAAGCTATGATACTGGAAATCGTGAAAGCTATTTTAGCAATTGCCAAAGCTTTAAAAGCTACCAAACCTATGAATTTTAAGAGAATAGCTCCAATAACTGCTGCTTTTACTTGTAACAACATCAGCATTGTTCGCATTCTCATTCCACCTCCTCCTCCACCTTTCTTTTTTCTTCCTACAAATATAATGTTATCAGTAACTGTCAATTTAATGGATGGAGCAACAAAATATTGGCCTAGTTTTTAAAACTACTTCAAACAATAGAGCCAATATTTTCCTACTAATATTATATCTTTTTGACACACGAAATATTCCCAGTTGATGTTATTACCTTCTTCTACTGACTTGTCCAGTTCGTTGATAGTTTCATCTGGTACTTTGAACTCGAAGGTATGCGATTTAACGAAATCTCTGGCTCGCTCTAGAAGTAAATTATCCACAGCCTCTTCTCTGGCTCGGAATTCATTTGGTAGAGACGTCTCAAAAGCGTGTCTTGCTATTATTTTGGGTTGAGTGGATTTTATTTTCAAACCGTTCCCAAGATCTAAGTTGTTCGGTAGATTATCAATGTATCTTAGAGCACGTTCCTGAAAATTGGAAATAAGTTACTTACTAAACAAGATACAGATTGCGAAAAGTCTATTAGAGCCATACCATTCCCACAGGTACGACAAGGAAAATATGAAAAAAACTTGAAAGAGAGAGAAGAATAATTGTTCGCAGTCAGCATTTGGCATGTGCTCAGTTCCAGCTACCAATCTGATATGAAAATAGCGTTGCCAGTGCCGGATTAACCACGTAGCAAGAGTAGTAATTGCAACGGGCCTTGCGCGAAAGGGGGCCCCGCATATTTGATCTCAGGCTTTTTGTACTTGTCAGAGCCTAAGAGCGCCTTTAGTAATTTACTACAATATCAATTAATCACAAAATTTTAACCTATAGATAGCAAATGAACGTATTGAATTGTTTTTTTTTCTACACACACATGTATATTATCAAATTCCTGCACAGTTTAGAGAATGGAAATGTAGGCCATATCGGTTAACTGAACGTATATGATTTCATATACATCCTAGAACGTATATGAAATCCACCAATCAGCATTCGCGTTTAGTACCCGTCACTCATATTTTTTTCAATTTAAAGAGACGTCAAAATAGCTTGTCAAAAAAAGTCTCTCCCAGAAGCACTGGATCAAGAATATAATAATTTATTCACAAAAATAAAATTGAGTGAAATAATCCGTATAAATTAATAACAAATACTAAAAACAGAATAAAATGGGTATTCAAGGGACTACCGATGGACGTCAGCTCTTATAAAAGTATGTAATACTTTTGACGTTTGATTAGTATAAATAGATCTCGGTAGTCAAGTGGTAAACATACCAGACTCTCACGCGGTAGACCCATGTTCGATTCCCCGTGAAGCATTTTATTTTCAATTGTTTATTTTATTTTTAAATAATTATTCTGTTTGATATTGATAACAACAACAGGTAGACGCTTGAAATGTTAGCAGAATATTCCGTAACATTATACAAATTGTACATTTAAGAACTGTACGTTTACACAAACAATTAGTGAAGACATGAAATTGAACTGGTACGATTATGAATAAAAATTTTTTTAATTCTAAGTTATATTCATTTTACAGTTTATTCAAATGTGTATTTTCTAGATTTTTTCTTTAAAGGGTCGTAGAAAAAATATACTGTTCTACTCGTGTGGATTGTCCATATCGCACTCGAACGGTTGAACACCCTGCCTATGGCGTCGTTCTCAAACTTCGTCCTCGTGCGATATGGCCATCATATCCACACTAGTTGCACAAACTACTATTTACCACTTTATACTTGAGAACTCAAAGCAGATCAAGGGCTCTTTGAAAGAATTTGCTAAGGGCCCCGCGCCTGCTTAATCCGGCAATGAACGTTGCCAGTTTAGAATGTTTGGTACTTTCTAAAGGAGCGGGTAAACATACAACACGGCTACACCCACCACGTCAAATTTAGTAGTTGAGGTGCGCATGCGTCCAAGCAGCCTTTAACCTTCTATTCGATGTGACTGAATGTTGGTAGGTAATTGACCTTACAACTCAGAGATCGTAGGTACGAAACCTGGTTAGGTGCTGGGGTTTTTTGTTTTTTGTAAAGTTTTTTGTTTCTTATTTTATGATATTTCTATTCATAGTTACACTTTGATCAACCGGGTTTGGTGCTGGGTTTTTTTGTTTTTTTTTAGTTTTTTATTTCTCATTTTCTTATATTTTTATACATAGTTACACTTTGATCAACCGGGTTTGGGCCTGGGTTTTTTAGTTTTTTTTTTTAGTTTTATATTTCTGATATTAAGATATTTATTTCAATATTGTTATGCTACTACCAAATTTGGCAAAGTCTTGAGTCATGGCTGTGTTGTATGTTTACCCGCTCCTCTTTCTAAGGAGTAAATAACCTATTTTACATTTGTCTTTCAACACGGGATAACGTCGTATTTAGTGGGGGAAAATCAAGATTGTTAATATAATTGACTTTTGAAAAATAAGTGAGATCAACACAAATAAGAATAAAATAATATAGTTAAAAAAAAATTGGACAAATTACAATCTGCAATAAATAAAATCTGTACACTGCTTTCCATTTAACAATTATTGGTATTTAACATTGCTGCCGACAAAAATTGGGAATAACTTTTACAGATGGATAAATACATTTGGCAACAGCTGACTGCGCACAATTATTCTTCTCTCTCTTTCAAGTAGTTTTTCCCATATTTTCCTCGTCGTACTTGTGTAAATCGTATGGCTCGAATAGACTTTTCGCCATCTGTATATATAGACAAAAATTTCACAATATCAGTTAGTTGAATAGTTTAAGAAATTATCACAAGATAGTATGAATACCATAAATACTATTTCAATTACCAATATTTCATCTGATGTTCTCTATTGATGCTATACGACTGTCTAATATTCGGTGCATAGCAATGATTGCTTGTAATTGGTGAGATGTACATTAATCACTGATCTAATGGATCTCTCACTTATGCGTTGAATACGGAAGCCTATGAATATTATGTCAATTATTAGTCTATTAGTTTCTGCAGTGAGCCAAACTATTGAATTGGTGGAGTACATGGTGCATGATGTACATAATAATAGTAGGAGATATTTGGAATAAGATAGGTTGTGAAATTATGAGATATTGATATCGAAGAAAAATTATATGATGTAAAGTACTGTTTTTTCCTTTAAAGGAGCCGTCCCTTGGCCGGCACCACCTCAGCCTCCTGGGCATATTGTGGATACTCCTAGGGTTCTGACTACAGCCTATTCAGCCAATCCGTTCCTGTATTAGCTCATATAGGTTTTTTGCTGGTTGGTTGTAAAAGTCTTTTGCAGTCATTTGGGATCTACTATACTGTTTCTGCCTTCTGTGGTCCAGCAGAGCTGTTTCGGTATCCTTTTTGTATCTTTCACATGTAAGGTCTCCGTTATACAGCCCTATTTTGTTTAGGTGCTCCTTTGTGGGAAAGTAGATCCGTTACGGTGCGTAGTTTGTTCATGCTCATTGAGAGCAGTTCTTTTGCTACTTTTTCTGGTGGCTTTTTTATGAATTTCTCCCCATGTATTTGCCTGGGCGTATTCTTCCAGTGTAAATTACTACTATTCTGTACATTTTTTTCAAATAACTCTACTTTACTATAAATCAAGTCTTAGTTGTTCACAAGAACTAATTTTTCAAACCAAAATATGAAACTTCTAACTATTATAACCGAGAATGGATATTTATTGGGATATCCCATAGGAGACCTTCTTGAATTTAAATTCATAACATCAATAAATCAAACACTATATGTTTGAGAAGTTTGCTTGTACGCATTGATTCCCATAATTCTCATGTACTTCAAAAGAGCTCTCGAGAAGGCATTTTCAACTGTGGATATACGTAGGAAAATGTAGGCATTCGAGAACAGAATTTTAATTCAGAAGTTTTCTTGGTCCCTTTCGACCACGTCTCAGACTCTTCAAATAGAGACCGGTGCGAAACAAATTTTACTTTGTTTTTTAGTTATATAGAAGTATTTGATTTTTAAAAACTGAAATTGTCATCAAAAAGTCTTCGACATAATAGGGTGATGAAGGCAGTGAAAATTTTGGAATGCTTCAGTCACTGATGAAATCGTAAAAGTGTTTGAAAAAAAAGACATTAAAAACCCAGGAAGAGATTCTGGAGCGATAGAATCATAAAATGCTTAGAGAAATCTTTTGTAGAATAAAAACAGCTGAAGGGTGGAGGAGGAGAACAGATGAAGAAGTAAATATATACGGGGAACCAAAAATAACATCAAACAAAAATAAAAACACTGCAGGTATCAGGTGAGGAAGGTAACTAAAAATAAGAGTAATTTTACTTAAATTCAATTGTCTGATTTTTATATATGTTTTGTAGAACAATATCCTAGAGTAGTATCATGAGTGTCAGACACTTTTCATGGATCAAAACTTTTTTCAGACGCTTTAAAGCTCCACAAAGCTCCGTAAACGTATAGTATTTAGTGTAGTTCGAACCTCTTGGAGCACATATAGTTGCCTTGATAACATATTTGAAAGTCAGACATGTGAAAATAAATATATAATATATAAATATAACCATATACCCTTATACCCTAAGGTGTCGGGTTTGCATTTAATTCTCATAGATAATTTTTTTCCATTCTTTCCTGTTTCTTGCTAATGTTCTCGCCTCTTCCCATGATTTACCTCTCTCTCTCTTAGTATATTACCCACTATTGTATTCCATGTTTGTTCTGGTCTTCCTTTTTTTCTTTTTATTTGTATTTCTGCCTCATATGTCCTTTTAACTTGTCTATTGTTATTCATTCTCTGAATATGTCCCCACCAGCTGAGTTGTCTTTGTTATATAAATTTTAGTACGGGTTGGACACCTAATTCCTCTCTTATTTTTGTGTTTCTAATTCAGTCCATTTTTGTTGTTCCGAATGTTCTTCGCAAGTATTTTATTTCTGCTGCCTGTATTTTGCTTTTTTGTTTACTTGTAAGAGTCCAAGATTCGCATCCATAAGCTAAAACTGGTCGATATATTGTATTATATGCTTTTACTTTTGTCTCTTTGGTGATTTCTTTTTTGTTTATAAATTTTTGGTTAATGGCATAGTATAGCTTAATTGTTTCCTTTATTCTTTCATTTATCTCTGCATCTTGTTTTCCTGTTTCGTCAAAAGTTATTTCTAAGTATTTGAATTCTTTTACTTGTTTCATTTGTACATTATCTATTTTAATTTCTGTGTTGATCTTCTGATTTACTATTACAAGTATTTTGGTTTTAATTTTGTTGATTTTCATGCCTTCTTTTCCATAACATCTTTCCATATGTTCAAGTTTTTTTGTAATCGGTTTTCACTTCCTGCTATTAGCATCACATCATCTGAAAAACTAAATAATGTTTATTTATTTTTTGTGGAGCTTCAAAGCGCCTGATAAAATTTTTGATCCATGGAAAGTGTCTGACACTTATGATACTACACTAAAATATTATTCTACAAAACATATATAAAAATCAGACGTTTAAATTCAAGTGAAGTACTTAACTCTTATTTTTAGTTATCTTTCTCACCTGATACCTGCCTAGGTGCCCTTGGGATACTTACACAAACACACAAGAATTGAAAGCACACGAGATGCTACTGAGAACCTAACATTTCATCTATTTGAAAATAAGTTATGTGTTATCGCTCTGGGATCTTACTCCATTATTAGGACACGTAGAACGATCAAGCAAGGAAATACCTACTTCTGGAGCACCCTGTATATTATCTAAAAAAATCAATTCGGCGTAATTATAGTTGTCACATTATTCTTGTCAAATATTATTTGAAATATTCCATTTTTATTGAGTTTTCTAATTTAAATAATGAAAAAAGTATCAGTAACGTATAAGTAAGGGCGCTGGACACTTGAGCGAAAATTCTCAGAAATCAACATGGCTTC
>CAJUYI010000007.1:401843-414155 GCA_910591695.1 Galerucella pusilla | reverse complement strand
AAAATCTCGATGTCTACGCGGTACTGAAAGAGCGTTTCATAGTCTTTCAAATACACCTGCTGAGATTGTTTATGAGCAATGGAAAAATCTCCTAAATTGGAAGAAAATAAGCTTTTCCTACTCTTATACTACAAGTTGTTATTTAAATGCCAATTTTCAGTTTCATGATCCTACTCATTATAACACTGGTTTTCATTATAAAACTGAAAAATTGACCAATAGAAATCTAGATTTTCAAATACCCAAGTGGACAGACCCAATATTTTCTGTAAAATGTTTGACAGTGTTTTATGACAGTTTAACTCTTTGGCGTCAGTTTTTAAAAGAAATATCGAGCACTAGACCAAAAATACTCAATGACCAAGATAAATACATATTTAAACCTATCAATTTTTGTTCACAATAATTTATTACTAATTTTGTATGACAGTAACAAAACATATGCTTCATGCTATTTGTTAAACAATATGGTCCCGTAGCATAGTGAGGGAAGGCGCCGCATAAGGTTGTTTTCGAACTGTACGACGTGCCGGGTAGTATTTTTTTTATATTTTACTAAATCAAATTTCTTCGTCGAAAAAAAAGTGTATCCCGGTTAATGCTTGTGTATTAATAACCATTATTACATGATCGTTGCATAATATACTATTACCACATCAACTCATCTGAATACTCCTTATTGCTTGTCAAATATTCCAGTAGCAGCTTGCGTGTACCCTGTTTATCTACAATAATAAGTATCACGTTTTTCATTTACCTGTCCCTAGGGTAAATTAGGTCCCTCTCCATTATTTGTATCAGAGTTTGTAGAAATTAACATTTTGGACTGCATTTTTTCAATAAAAATTTTAACACTATAGTATATTGTATAATTAGTGGGAAAAGCTAATATTCCCAAACGACTGTGATAATTACCAGACGAGGAGAGTAGCGACGAGTCTGATGGTAACACAGGAGTTTGGGAATATGCTTCTCACACGAATTATACATACTATTTTTTCTTCGATCGTTGATTTACATTTAAAAAATTAATTAAAAAATATTTCATTTAAGATGTATTCAAGTAAGTTTAGATAGGTTTCTCTATGTTTACATTGAAATATAGAAGTGGTAACCATGGAAATCACTATGTTATGACAAAAATAAAAATAATTTTTCTCTGATCCAATAAATTGACGAATCACTTGATAATAAAGTAGAAGTGGCTAATAAAATATTCAACACCCCTGCCTCGACTTCGAATGAAAATGATCTAAACGAGATAAACCAAACAATTAGCCATGCAGCTTCAACGTCTATGAATTCTCGTTGCCCTCCAGTACAATTTATAAATTGTACAAACTGAACAATAAATGTAATGTAATAAATGTGATGATAAAAAATGTAAATCAGATGTTTCTTTTATTTCTTTTATAACAATCAATATAAAAATTAAAACCATACTTTGTTTCATTTTATTGTAATAATCAATTACATTACCGCGCTGTTATTTTCTAATTACTCAACAACTTTCCACTATTCTGGAATTTTGTGCTTTGCGCATAGAAAACAGATCAAAATAGTGTCACTCCTCAAACGATCGGAGAAAAATTAATTTTAAATAGGGTAAAAATAAATTGAAATTTTACCTTAACACATAAAGTCAACTCATTAGCTCCACACCCTTTAACAAACGTAACGGCTTCTCCTAAAAAATCTTCCTCGCTCAAGACGCTTCCTAATATATTCAACATCACTGTAATGATAATAATTCTTTTCATATTTGGAAATGTCCTCACGCACGATTGTTAACAAACTGTGTGCAAAAGACTTCGACGTTCTGGTTTTATCAACACAAGTAAGGACCTTGATTACAAGTATTTCAAAAATCTATGCTGACAAGTTTAACGGCGTAACAGAAATAAAATTGCTAGTATAGTGACCTGGATGATCGCGATCGTGTTTATTCACTGAGACACTTTTGAAAAGTGGTCATTTAGTATTTTAGCCACTAATTAAGTTTCATTTGATTCATTGTTTTCTAAAATACAAATAACAAGTTTCATGAAAAAAGGGATGGATTGAGAACGAGCCTAATAGGAGTTCAGTATAAGGTAAGTATGGTCAACAATAAGTGGTTTTCTCTGACATGAGTAACAGTTAAGGTCTACCATTCAAAACATAAGATTTTTGCATGTTTTTTATCATTGCGAACATCTATATTGCTTTATTAAAATAATGAATTCACCCCCGAAGCGTATATTTTGAAATTTAAATTGACTTTTTAGCTGAATACTCAACATATCGGTGGCCAATAATTCTGGGATCTTGGCATGCCACCATTTCATTTCTGTTATCTGTCACTAGTTATGTCAGATGTCAGTGAAAAATGTAATTAAAAAAAAAGATACAACCAACTAGAAATGCTACAAAAATCTAATCGAAAATGGACATACACAATTGAACGAATATCAAAAGAAATTAATATAACTGACATTCGACATAAGTAGTGACAGAATAACAGAAATGAAATGGTGACTTGCCAAAAGTTCCTAGGATTATTGGCCACCGATATGTTGAGTATTCAGTTAAAAAGTTGATTTAAATTTCAAGATATACGCTTCGGGGTTGTCCCAAGTAACAATTTATGCTGATTATTGGTTGAAAAAGCACTTGAGCGGTTTATTAGTTGAATAAACCCTTGTTAAGCTCTTATTCACCCAAAAGTGGAGAATCTTAACAGCTATTACTGGACATTATGGCTATCAGTCATGACTGAAGAATAGCTTCTTTAGCTCTTCTTCTTCAGTCGTTGTAGCTTTGCCTTTATGCAGATTGTGTAGTGTAGTGTAGCTGATTTAAATTGCTGACAAAGCTTTTATGCAGCTCTTGTTCAGTTCACCTTCAAAGCAAAAACAAATTAATAATGCATTATACATTTTTTTATTTCTGAATTTTATATTATTTATTCATCTCAACTACTTAAGTTACATGCTATTATAATTGAATTTACAAATATTTTTACCTACCTTTTTTTTATTTTTTCCTTCGGTGGGGATTTAACCTGGGACCCGTGGATTATCATTTAACAATCGATTCATCTTTAGCCTCTGCGCCAAACGAACACATGCTAAATGTTTGCGAATAATGGTATTTGTAAATCTACATGATACATGGTTCAGAAATTTCTGCGATTATGTGAAGAATTGAAGAACAACTCTGAATTTGATATTTAAAAAAATTAATAGACGTTTAAAAAAAGTCCAATTTATGCCAAGTTCCACTTGTACATAAACATATTTATATCATGTATTAGAAGTACGGAACGTTCAATTGTTGATTGAACCTGATGGTGAACGGCCACCAGCAGAACTAAGCAACATCATTAGAGCAACTGATGTCTTCATAAATTCACCAGAACCTGATGAACTGCCGCAAGCAGCACCAAGCAACATTATAAAGACAAATGATGTAATGATGCAAGCTTTATAAATTTGCCAGTCGAATGACATAATCAAAAACATAACCTCAAAATCGCTGCATTCTCATTTCAGCGAATATCAAATGGCTGAAGTAGTATATATTTAAGTATCCATTTTTTGTTCACACCCTACATATACGTATATATCTGAACAATATTTTCAAAATGGGCTAAACTAGAACTTCTTCAGTCTGCGTTGATGAAAGCTGAACGGTGGCACTCAATTTTACTGAAGAAGGGTTTATTTAGTGCAAACTAAGCTGACTATGAATAGCTGAGCTACAGCTGTTCAAATTTCTGTAAAAGCGCTCAACCAGCTCATGTTCAGCCATTTTTAAATAGCTGAACAATGGAATATTTGATAAGTAGAAAAACGCTTTTTCAGCCTGTACTCAGCTAGTAATAGATAGCTGAACAACACCGGATTAAGTAAGCTGAAGAAATGCTTATTCAACCCAAGTTCAGCTACATAAACATATTGCTGAACGATATCTACTAAGTTGGCTTGAAGAGGCACTTATTCAGTATGTAGTTCAGCTTTATGGATGCTGCTGTATAATGGCATCTATATTGTCTGATTCGGCAATTATTCAGCTCATTATTCAAATTGGTAGCTTAATCAGTCTTTAACACCATCAATCAACTACTAATCAGCTTATTGTCTGAACAGGCCCAATACATCAGCGCTCATTGTTACTTGGGGTATTCATTATTTTAAAAAATCAATAAGGATGTTTGTAATGATAAAAAACATGCAAAAATCTTATGTTTTGTATGGTAGACCTTAACTGTCATTTTTATCAGAAAAATCCACTTTTTGTTGGCCACACTGACCTTAGACTGAACAAGGACTGAACTGCTCCATTCTAAGTATTTCACTCTGATTCAAGCATTTCTGAAATCTGTCAGAATATTAAGTTATTAAATGAATTCCACGTGTCATCCTTTGAACCCTTAAAATTTCAGAACGGGGAGCTACTGTTTGAAATAAGTTACTTTTTAGTAATTCTTTTCCATATTTATTGATTTAAATTGTGTCGCACTGTATACCAACACTCTAATTAGTAATCAAATCGCCAAATGCATGATTGCAAGAGGTTGCATGACTTAAAATTGAACTTGTTAGTGCGAATCAATTTTTACAGTAGACTCGGCAAGACGATTATTATCAGACGTACTGGTTTACTTTTTACAAGTCAAGTGCAGTACGTGCACAATATTGCTTCTATGATTTTTTATAAAAAGGATTTACATATCTTCTGTAATTTATATTCAATATTCTGTGATAATTCTGTAATTCTGTGTCATTTTATTTTTCAATAACACCTCACTGTCTGTCATGTTCTGAATATAATTAAAATAATATACGTTTTATTTCCAAAGGGCGTAGAAGAAGTATGGAAAGCACCTAGTGTCAAAAATTTCTTTGGTCACTCGTTTCATAAGGCACTCGTTTTATTTCGCTCCACTCGTGCCTCAAAGACCTCGTGGCTAAAGTAACGTTTTTAACACTTGGTGCTCAATATACTATAATTTCTTGAAATCTATTTTAAACAATTCTTTCAAAGTAGTACTTGATTGGGACAATAAGTGCATTTTAAGCTAAAAGAGCCAAAGCACCAAGCACTAGAGGAAATAGAGTTAATAACCACAAATGCTGCTTTATTAGATACTTACCCTGGTATTATATATTTTACTTTTACTACCTCAGCTCGTGCCATAGTTTTGATAAAAAATCTTTTTGGTCAATTCATTATTGTCATTTCACTGGATCTGCAAAATTTTGTTCCACTTTTGCACAAAATAAAAAACTATTACCTAGTAATAATCACTTTCATTTTGAAGGTTATAAGAAATAACTGAAAGTTTAAGAAAAGGGCATACTTACATATTTTATTTTCCGCTTTTACTTCATAGAAAAGGGAATTTATATCCTAAACATTATCAACTGTTATGAGTGGTGAATCACCCGGTTTATATTTGCCCTGCCCCAGCTATTCTTTCAACGTACTAAAAATCAAACACAATTTTTTCTGCCTCTAGTGATAATCATTATTCGTTGTTTCACAAAGTATTTCATCTATGCATATAAATCTGCATTACCCAGCACCTTTTGTTTGACATGCATAGATTTGCATAATATATTACTTGTCAAACAACCCTGTTTTCCTTACCGAGTATTCACAAAATGTAGTCGAAATTTAAATATCAAAGCCACATTATGCATGTCTTTAGTCGGCCTTTTTTATTTCTCATCATTTTCTGAAAATGTTGCAAGAAACAATTGTTCAAATATTTGTTGAAATTAAAAATGATAAAACTACATTTTCAATTAGGCATACTTTCTCATTATCCTGTTTTCACCCCTAATGTTGTTTAATTTTATTCCAAAATTTATTTCATTTTTTATGAAGAAAGTCTGAAAAGTAAAAGCTGAAAAAACTCATAGAAATTAAAAATATATTGCAAAATGCGGAATTTGTGACTAAAATATTCTCAAAATTTCAATTTTACAACAGCTCCCTCTGTGAACCGAGCTATAATTTTAATTTTTTCCATAAAAGAGACAAATAAAGAAAGAAGAAAGAAAATTAATGAGAACAAAATATATCTTAAAAACAAAATTATTATTTATAATTAAATAAGTCTTACAGATTTGAGTCAAAAATAATAAATTAAAATAAATAATTTATGTTAGGCACCAATTATGTCGTTTTTGGAGCGTACGCTTGGTACGCTAAATTTTGAGCTTCTTCTTTATTGTACGACCTTCCCCATCCAGAGTGACCGGCGCTGTAAACTTCAACGTGTCCATTATCTCCACTACTATGTCCAGAAAGAAGTTTCTTCAATCCGATAATTCCAGCAAGTACCAACGCCAATTTTGAGACAATAAGTGCCTTTCCAGCTAGAAGAGCCAAAGCACCAAGCGCTAGAGGAACTAAAGTTCCGCCCAAAATAAGGGGCAAAAGGAGAAGACTTTGATTTCCCTTCTTCTTCTTACCACGACCTTCTTCTTGAAGCTCGGAAGAACTGGGAAGTTTGATCTGGAATTAAAAAAAATATTGAAATTATTTATTGAAAAAAAACCATGAATTCGAGTTTTGAATGAAGTATTTCTTAAATATCAAATTTACCTGTAGTGTGTGAGATCCTAGGAAATTTGAAACTCTATCACCGATAATACCATCGAGTGCGTTTTCTTTTTCGTCCAAAGATCTAGGAAGGGTCGCTTCTATTTCAGCTTCAGTCTTAACCTCTTCAGCGGGAGCAGCCTGGGGATCTTTCACAAACTTAATTCCTTCTAATAAGGGTAATTCGGTGTACGATTTAGCAGCTCTATCCAAGGCGGAAATTAATTTCAATTTCAAACAAGACATTACATCAGTTGCAGCACATTCTTGATACACTTTGTACATATACCGAAAATCACTGACATAAGAACTACCTTCGTGTTTTGTTTCTGGTTCATGTACGGCGTTTTGAGCGGAAGTACCGGTGGTTCGGGCGAGTACCACATGGGCGACGAGCGCAAGAACGATGATACACTTCGAAATCATGATGCGGCTTAAAAAACTGTTATGAATTTACTTACACTAGTTCACTTTTATAGGTGAGGCCTGTTCCCACTGTAGCTACGGTTTTTGGTGTACCCCTCTCTCGTAAGTCTTTTGGTCAACAATGCGTGGACCTTACCAAGGTCGTCACTGGGGGGACTGAAAATAACACAAACCCACCCAAATTTAAATTCAGTTTATGTTAATAAGCAAAGTTATTTGAAAAATGTGAGTGTTGTCAGAAAAAATGGAAAGTTACTTAAATATTTGAAAAAACTGTAATTATACATGGAGTTTTATTAAGAGAGTGGCTTTCCGGAGAAAAAATTCCCATGACAAAATAGGCATACATATGGAGATTATTTTTTGAAGTAGAAATATTCAATTTCAGTGTTTCATATACGCTCTAGCCGATGAAAACACTATTATATTGAGAATAATATACCCACATTATTTCAGCAAAAATCATTCATGTAGTTACATTGTTCTCATTGAATGACAACCACACGACAACGTATTTTCTTGATATGAAGCATATGAAGCGTCTGTCATAGATTTTCAAGAAATTCGTAATCTGAATTCTGTTTATATTGAGTCGAGTGATTTGAATTTGTTGGTTGTAACAACAAAAAATAATTTATTCTTCGGGCATCTTCTCAAACTTGTCTTGTATATGTTCTTGGCAACAAGTTTTCCAACATCTGCCAAAATATTTCCCTTTTAGCTTGCATGAGATCTCAGATTCTGTCTTGAGCGCCTACGACGGTCTTCTTAATAAAGGTATATGTGTGCTTGAATGATTGATTGGTTGGTTGGATGGTTAGCTTTTCTATGATGTATGCCGTGTTATTGCCCAAAATACCCTCGTGCCGCGGGATACACTTAAGAGTCACTCAATTATGGTTTACCATGGCTAGGAGTTTCTTAGGGCAGTCCTAGAGCAATCTAGATCTGGTGACATGCTAATTCTTCCAGTGCTGTCTGGCCCTTTGAGAGTATGAGGATCTTCTGGCTTCTATACCCCCTTTCGGTGTTACTTTGCTGGCGTAGATTTCCGTCTGGATAACAGATACAAGCTTGGTTGGTTTATTGGTATAATTACCAAATATCAGCTGTCCTCTAGCTCCTCTGTTGTCTAGAACGTTCAGTTATATTTCATCCTTTGAATCCCATCTAGAATTCAAAGTCTACTTAACAGCCCATGTCTACTTACGGGACACTCTCCCACAAAGGAGAAGCAGAAGACTTCTACAACCAACCAGCAAAGAACCTGTAAGAGCTCATACAGGGAACGGATTGGCTGTAGTCAGGGCACTAGGAGTATCCACAATAAGCCCAGGAGGCTGAGGTGGTGCCGACGGAACGGTTCCTTTAAAAAAAAAATCCTTGCTACTACCAGAACATTTAGAACATTTATGTATTTTGGGGGGACATTCACTGAGACTTAGAAGATCCATTGTGCCCCCTCACTTCTACTTAGTTTCTGAGGAGAGTCTCAGAAACTGGTAGCTCCTTAAGTCCTATTTTCCGGAGTAATTTTAGGATGTTTGCAGGCTTCAACTTAAGTAGATGTTCCTCATCTATCCCGTAATCTCTCAGGTGCTGTGCTCTAGGATTCTGAAGGGCTGTGCACTTGGAAAGTATGTGGATGGAGGTTTTTTTTCCATGCTACAAAATCTGCATTCTTCTTCCTCCAATATTCTGAGCCTTTTCAGGTGACCATTCAGGCGACAATGTCCCGTTAGCGCAGTTTTACTTTGACTTATGCATTCATTTGATTTCAGGCTGCAGTCACCCAGAAAAGTCTTTAATTGTATAAGCCCTACTAGATCTTTCAGATCTTCTATTTTTTTTCTCGGCTTCACCTATTTCTTCCAATATTACATTGGGGCTGATTTCGCAAAAGGGTTAAGGGCCCTAGAAAGCTATTTCTCTTTGCTAGTTCATCTGCTATTCCATTTCCTTCAATTCCAGTGTGTCCTGGACTCCTTAGTAACATAGTTAGATATAGTTAAATCCCATTCAGTTTTTATTACCCTTTATTGCCGGTTTCGTAGTGTTAACCCACACGACAATTGTAAATAACCTAAATATGTTAGTTGTAATTAAGAGATGCTACACAATACTATGGAAAACTAAAAGGTGCAAAGTACGAATAATACCACAGCATCTAAAACTAATTGGACTTGCTCGGAGTTATGCAAATATTTGTAGTTAAAAGGAAAACTTGGGACACTAATAAATTATATGGAATAATTCTAGGGTAGTGCAGAAAACAAGTAATTTATTAGCCATAACGTATTTATGCGACTGAAAGGCCATTGTGGTTATACCTTCCCCTTATTGTTTATTTAGTTGAGCTGCAGGGTTTGTAATGTTTTTTGGATGGTTTAGTATACCAGCATTTCAAAATGTCGCTTCCTAATACTATAGCTTGCTTTAGAGCTAATACTTACACTCCGAGCTCATGGACACAATAAAGCTTCAATTAAATATTGCTTATGGTACAAAGAAAAACAATTTCCAATTCAGAGGGAAATAATTTGTTAACTGAAGAAGTAAGGCACATATTATTGATATATAATTTCCATCTACTTCATTATCTTTCCAGTTTTTTGTGAGGAACTTAAGGGCATCCTGTGTTTTGTTTAAGTTTGTTGTTCGGATTCTCTTTCCCACTCTTCAAAGTATTGTTATATTTTCTAGCACTTCCCATCTGAAAGAGATCACTTTTCCAGTCCATAAAAAAACTATAAAACCAGAATAGCCCATCTATATAAGACATGAAGCCGTATACAGTATATAATAATACCATCTTCTTTAGGAAATAGCCTACCAAAAAAATTGAGGGCAACAGAATCGGTATTACATTACATAAAATGGACAACAGACTGGAAGAACTACATCTTCGTCGACTTAATCGACCCTAGTTTGCTCCTATTTTCCATTTTTTGCGACCGTTTGTTATTGAAAGCACTTAAGGCGTATATTTCAAGATTTTCGGGTCGCTATTTATAAAGCTATAGTCTTGCTGAAGTTATAATGTTTTCCATTAAGTTGTGTCCACATTAATTAATGCGATGTCGAGGAGTTAGAGTTTATTATTTGGAGGATATCTAAATAATCTTCGAAAAGCTCCATTTTGTTAAATGTATCATGTATAGTCAAATGTAGTCTTATCATGCGGGTCATACGATTCAGCAAAGACATACTCACCGTTTTTGTTTTCTTTTATTGCGTTCAATCATAACTTCCAAATAAGACAGACTTATGGAATTTTGACGGAAGAAAAAGGGATAATATGTTTTTAGTTTTCATCGATTCTAAAAAGTCTTTCTCCAGCCAAGTTTTCATTTAATTATCAGTTATGTCAATTTGAGATTTCAAAGTGACAATGTGAATGATAAGAAGCAATTTTCCGGTATTTTGCATCCTCAAGCAAAAAAAAGGTACTAAATCTGATAGATTATCTCGAAAATGAATGAAAAAGTGGAAATTCGTCAACCAGTGTGCTGGAAACATCAACCAAATTATTTTCTCCGGGTATATTTGTATTCTCACATTCTGGTAACCTCTGCGTCTTCTGATTTGATACATATGGTTAGTGACCTTTGAACCCGCACGATAACTGCCATTTGGACTATATCACACTCTTAGAACATAAAACAAACAGAAAGGAGTCTTGTCATTCATCAGCTGTATAATAAAATGCGACGGAAGTCGCCATTTGAAATACCCTAATTATGACTCATTTGTGAAGTTGACGTTGACTGACGTAGATTGTTTAAGTAGTTTTTTTGGTGAAAATTAGTTTAAACGAAAGTATTATCAGTAGTAATACCCCTAGGGTCTTGATAATACCGAGATAATTTTGTCATAGAGAATGCTGAAAGCGTGTTGCTTGATAATAGCCCAAGGCCGCAGGCCGAGGGCTATTATCTTTGAGCAACACGCTTGAAGGATTCTCTACGACAAAATTTTGAGTATTTATCAAGACCCGAGGAGTATTCGATAAGATAATTTTTTACTTTGTAGTTTTCAAAAAATTGATTGCTAATCTGATGTTTAATAATTTTTTTGCGCGATCGATCTTTTTTGTTTATTTACAGCATCGGTTGTCAGGATGGTAGGTTGTGTTTACTGGTTTCTAAGTCTAACACGTCGGTAAGTGATTCACTTACCGTGCAGACGTCGGTAAGTAAATTACTTACCGACGTCTTAGCCCTACATACATTTAAGTGGTCCTAAATAATATATTACTTCAATCATTACACGAAAGGAACAAAACAAATAAGATCTATATTTTTTTAATGAACAGACACAAACAGAACAATATAAAAAGTAATAAATAGCATGAAAACAATTTCACCAAAATGCAAATTATATTTTAAACTGATCGAGAAGTATAAATGTCACTTTTGGCATTCAGTTCATTCCGAAGAAATTTGAATGATTTTATTCGAAGTTTATTTCAATACGATCGCGCAAAAAATGGTATAAGCATTTCGAACGTTAAGGGTGATACCGGTCTCCAAACATTGCTGTCGACCGGTAAACAACCCTTACCGTTCTTGACACTTAATATACTATTAATACAAACCTTATTAGTTTTAATCAAATAGTATTAATTTTTATTTAAAACTACAGTTGTGGAAAGTACAATAATTGGTAAATTAATTGAATCGTTAGATGCGATACCTAATCTTCGCGACATTTTTAATTCAGTTGTCAGTTTGACGTTTAATTAATGTTTAATAAAAAGTAAACACCAAACTGAAAACACCTCATGTAGGGTATTATCAAAGGTAATACCACGATTGCTTCAAATTTTATAGATAATTTTTTCTTTTTCACGAAAACTTGTTTATTTGGCAAGAATATAAAAACAAACCGATTGATAAAATCACGAGTCCGCTAGGACGAGGGATTTTATCTAAATACGGTTTGTTTGAATGTTTTTGCCTCAAATAAACAAGTTTGAGTGATGAAAATAAAAAATTATGTGATAAAATTTGAAGAGCGAGTTGTATTTGGGAAGATTATTTTTTTCATAAATTTAAAATTTTGTATTACCTGAATGTTTAATATTCTTTTGGGTGATGGCACTCAATCGGTTTGTGTTCATTTTTAAATAAACTTCGAAGCACTTTTAGTTGTCAATAATGACAAATTCAAAGTAAAATTTTGACGTTTCGATGTAAACAAGGTTTTATCGATGAGGAAGCAGAATTATCAGTATAATACCGAGTGATTGGCTAGAATAATGTATTGCTATTGGTTAAAACCACCAAAATG
>CAJUYI010000007.1:390836-401833 GCA_910591695.1 Galerucella pusilla | reverse complement strand
ATCGCTGTAATACAGCGATGATTGGATGAAATTTGACACATGACTTGAAATTAAGTAATTTGATTGGTTACTATATTCAGTAAAAAATTATCAGTAGTATCATTCTATATTCGTATTTTCATTGCTCCTAGACAATATTGTTTGTATAGGACAGCTTATATTAAAACATTATATATTTAATCCATTTCAATCAGATATAATTTTAAAATTTTATATATCCCATACCCTATACAAACAGTGCGCCACTGTCAAAACGGAAACGACTATTCGCCATTTTCAACCTCCTATTTGAACGCAAAGTTATTTGGTAAATAATGCTCCTTCCTGTCTGTTTTATGTTCTAAGATCACACTTCCACATGAACTCAATACAACGCGATGTCAAATGAAAATAATGATTTGACAGCTGTCAACCGGGATTTCAAAGTAAGTCGAACTTAAGTCGACCCAATCAGGACCTTAATATTGAATACTTCAAATACGATGCAACGCAAACTAGTCTTCTTAAGACTGTCTAACGGGCATTATTGCTCTCAATTCACTTATGCAATTGTGTAGTTTTTATTGAATATTGGTTCGGTGTTATATATCCTAGTACGCCACTGGATTATGTCCCCATCTCTCGGTACATCCTTAACACTGACCGAAACAAAAGCAAGAATTTCTATGCTCGTGTCGTCACAGATTGTTGTCGTAAAATTAATCACGTTATAGATATGAAAATGCAATTGTTCAAGTAGAGCAGATCTCCTTTTTCATTAAACGCCAATTGCAATAATTTGTTGTGGTTTCGTGGGATTTACCAGTTGTGCGTGTATAAGCAAAAGTAGATCAAAAAAATTTAAATTCTCAAGGAGTTTTCGACGTAGTGGACGCCGAATGGTATTTTTACGAGCTGTTAATTCCGAACACATAGCTACCTAAAAATATACATTTTGAAGACGATGCTAAAAAATTTGACTTTCTATGTAGTCTAGTTTCAAACTAGCAAATAATTCACCGAGGCACACTTTATAGTATACAAATGGATTCAATACTATAGACCACGGATATAAATTCACTGACTTATTTGCTATTTTATTCTATAAACAAAGGTAAGTCAATCAACAACCATTAAATACTGAACAAAATATAGTGTATTTTTATTATATTGATAGCTGAAGAGCTCATTATAAACTCAAAAACGTTGGTGAACTTGAAATGTACTTTTTATATATTTATTCATAATGTAACCGAAAGGTTTGCTTGCATAACAAATAAATTAATAAAATGAATGGATATCTCGTGCTTTTCAATTATCTTTAAAAATATTTATATGAAAATGCCCCTGTGTAATCCTGTTGTAAGGTATTCATTACTAAGTAACCATCATTGAAGTATATTAGGGCCGTGAATGGTGAGTACTTGCATGGTCAATGTAGTGTTTACAATATACTTTTAGAATCTAAATACTATGCCCAACCTCCTATGCTGACTATTGTAGCAAACATTACAATAAATTCGTGACTGAATGTATCAAGCTATCCAAAGAAAAAAAAGGAAAAATTATATGTATAATAATAATAATATTATATAAATAAATAGGTATTGACAATTTCCATACATTAAATGAACAAATGAGATGAAAATTATATACACATGTGCTTGACGAATACATTAACGGTAAATGTATGTATCTCTGCACTTTCACTATCACTAATATTCAATATAAGTACGTAATAGATTATTGGCCCGCATTTAATAATATTTGCTCGTGACCTAGTAGGAATAGTAACAAATAAGGTATACATAATGTAATAATAATATCTAGATTATGAAACATTAACTGTTTTAGTTCGGTACTTTATATGGTACTTTTTCTTCAAGAAAGGTTAAGATATCGAAGTAAGATGACTTAAGCTGTTTCTGGGAGATACTCTTGGAGGTATTCTAGCTGCTTCTAGTAGATATTCATAGAGGCCTAGGTGTATCCTAGCTAATGTGCTTACCACAGCAATTAAAGGTAATAGTTATTTGTATGCCAAGGACTGAAAGTGCTACTTTGTTGGAGGAGTCTGAAAATTGCAAGACGAGCGAAGCGAGGCGAGCAACAGACGAGGCCAACAAAGTATTATTTCAGCCGCGATGTACACAACATTTCTTAGACGACGCATAAGATCCAATTACACTGAGGGAAAGAAATAAATAATAGAGAATTATAAACATTTTATTTATTGAACAATATAATCTACTTAATGATATTTGCAATGACAATATTAATTTATTAATTATTTGCACATTATCTTGTACTATCTTATAAACTAAATGAAATGAGACTTAAAAATAAAAATAGAACAACCAAAAAATGAACCACTCCTGGGGTGCGATTTTCGAAACTATTCGGGAGTAAATCGTATACGGAGAATGGCCATTTTCGTATGAAATTTAAATAACCTAATTTTCGATATGCTCAAAAGGTAATCGTATACGAACAATTTCGTATGGCTTGTTTCGAGTGGGTTTATTCCATTCGGATGAATGTTTTAGTGTACGGAAAGTGTAAATTCACATAGCCTAGATTGAAAATATTTGTGTTTGGCATGTCATTAATTTGAATAATAAATGATCTAATCAGTTATAATATGGCAGGTTTTGATGATTTAATCCATTTAAACTTCATTAACGCTATCCAAGAAGCGGAAGGGAATAAGGGGTCTTTAACCCATTTATTGATCCGTTTGAGGATTATTTAGAAATATTGTAACATTTGCTAAATGCTAAATGAATAATATCAAAAGCCAGTTTGCACTCACTATATACACTTGATACAGTAGTTGGTATATTCTTTGCATAGATTTCTCAGAACTGCATAGATAAGGTATATTCTTTGCTTCTTAAATGTCACAAGTGACAAGACCATACGATTATGCGGTGTTGCCGGCTGCTAACTTTTTCGTGTACGAACTTTTATTCGAATGGTGTTGAAAAATACACATTTAGCACCGAATAGGAAAAAATGCATGTGGAAATAACCCTACACGCATAATATTGTGTGTGAACTCGAAAATCACACCCCTGGTTCGTTGATTGAAGCGTCCCGAAAGTGTTTTGCAGTAGGGGAAAGTGGTCCACATTCGGCATATTAGCCTTTAAAAACCAAATCTGAGAAAAATTGTTAAATTATTCAAAAACCGGTAACGGTACAAGGAACTCTACTTTATTAGGGACTTATTTAGGTGATTAAAAAAAAATTAAAGCATATGTTAACAACTACTGATTTTTTTAATTTTTTTTGACAAATGGCTGAAAGTGCCCTACTAGGGGGGTAGTTTCAGCTATAAGAAGGGGAACATTCGGCTACACAATAATATATTAACAATAAAAAAACTAAGTTATTTTATCTTATATTTAGGTTAGAAAAGTTAACGTTAAATTTAAAAACACTCGATGTTCGTGCAGTTCCATGACTGGAAGATGGAGGCAAAACAGCTACTACGTCTTTTTTCTGCACAATCGATATGTCTTCTACAGTAGGAAAGAGGAAACTATTTGTGCTACCTTTACGGCGCAGGAATTTGATTTCATATTCTTCTTCTTGGAGAGAAGTTATTTCACCCACATAAAAAATTTCTTTGCTGGAAACTAGAAATTTGACAAGAACAAAATTTCCCACATCAATATTCACCCTATCGGAGATGAGTCTTAAGTCCTCAAAATCTTCATCGTCATCAGATGAGCGATCTTGCAAAACAACTTCAGTGCTTGACTCGCTTGAAGTGGAAATGTTTCGCTTTTTACCAACAGTGACCAAATCTTTTTTGACTGATGCCTTCTTTTGTTTTAAACTTACTTTTCTTTTCCGTTCTGCTTCTAAACTTTGTCTTTTTTCATATTCCGGAGTGTCTGTATATATTGTTGACTGTGCTTTTCTCTTATTTGTTTTCTTCTTCTCTCCAAATTGTGCCTTTGGATATGGCCTGATTTGACACAATGAGGAAGTTGTTGTAGAATGCATTGGAGGAGAGGCTGGAGGTGTTTTGTTTGCAATTTCTTCAAAGAATGATGTCGAAGGGATTGGTGAGATTGTTCCAGTCTCCAATTCTCTTTGTGTAGCACCATTACAACTATTGTTTTCTTTATTTTCCGTCAATGGTTGGTCAGTTACTTCGCTTGCCATAAAATCTTCATCACTGAATACAAGTCGATTCATCGGCCACAAACCAGTGTTCTTAAACGAGCTTGTTATGTTTTTAATTGTAAAGGCTCTTTCATATGCCTGCTTAGCCAAACGTGCCAAATGTCGAATGGTAAGAGCTTTTGCAGGGTTTGAAAGCAGCCAGTCATGTTGAGCTGTAGCTAGATATGACTTAAACGGCCCAAATACCCCTACATCTAGAGGCTGAGTTTTATGGGTCGTATGAGGCGGAAAAGAAAGCAAAATGATCCCATTTTCTCGACACACTTTAATCGCCTCCACCGATATATGTGACTCGTGGTTATCCAAGAGAAGAAGTACCTTATTGTTTTCCACAGAAGATTTAACTGTGTTTGCAAAGTGCTGAAGTACTTTTGGGAATAGCTCAGATGTCATCCACCCTTTCTTATTTCCAAGGGCAATGGCAGATGTTGGGTATTCATCGCCTAAATATTCTTCAGGGTTTCTCACCCTAGGATATACAAATACAGGCGGTACTGTTCCTCCAGCTGCATTAACCATCCCAACAAACGTTACAAGTTCACCTCTCTCCTGTGAAGAGATATGAGCTACTTGTTTTTTGCCTTTGGGGGCAACAACTTTAGCAGGTGGCATAACTGTCGTTATTCCAGTCTCGTCCAAATTCCAGATCTTCTCTGGCTTGAACTTATATTTTTCCAGGACATAAGCATACTTAACGAAAAAGTCTTCAATAACTGGTTTATTAAAAGCCATAGACCTACTTATACTGGTATTTTCAGGTTTGCGGAGCGATAAATCGTTCCGATACCTTTTCATGAAGCCACGTAGCCACTCAAGACCTAAAAAATATTGTTGTTGAAATCTTAGAATTCTATATTAAAAAAATAAACAAACCTGCAGTTTTATTTAACTCCCAACTGTGCGGTATCTTAGAATCCGGTAGAGCTCTAATAAAATCATAAGCCAGTTTTCTTATCTGCTTATAGTTTAGGCCATAGTTTAAGTTGGAGCACCTTTTTATATAAGTTACAAGCTGTAACTCCTGATTAGTATTGAAAACTTGACGAGCTGTATATTTGCTCGTATAAGAGGCCTCCTCTTCACTTTCATTGCCTGAATCGGCCCACTCTGCCAGAAGCTCTTCTTTAGATTTTTTCTTCAAAAGTACTTTGATTCTAGACTGTAGGGTTTGTCTTTTCACTTGATATTCTTGAGCAGCTTTGTTCTGGCTTAAAATTCCGCTCAATACAGCTTTAATAGCCAACTTCACGTTCTTTTCACTGATATCGCAGCGATTCGTCTTTTTAATATACTTTTTAGGCATCTAAAACAAATTATTTAACAATAATTAATACTTTCTTACAGATGAAAAAGTTTAATATATGTGTAGGGGAACATTCGGCTACCAGCCGAAACTTCACCATAACAGTTAGCCGAAACTTCCCCAGGTGCTCAGAAAATAATATTAAATAAAATTTAAACACCCGGCACTGTTTGAAGGTTAGAATTTGCCGGGACACTAAAAAGTACATATTTTCTTATAATATTCATATTAAGTGGCATTAATTTACTTGAATATAGACTCGTAAATTAAACAAAGATCAAACTCAAAAAACTTACCTTTAGACACAATAAAAATCACGATATTAAAATAAATTATAACGTCTTTAAATGTCATTTACTAACACACTCACAAGGCAGGACACTGGTGTTAACTGACAGCGTGGGTTGGTTTAGGCGCCAAATTCAAATGTAATTCGGATTTATTGGATGTAGCCGAATGTTCCCCATGGCCGAATGTGGACGACTTTCCCCTACGGAACTGTCACTTTCACCACATCGAAAGTGTTTTGCAGTACGTAACTGTCACTTTCACTACATAGAACACTCGAAACGCAGCTTTCGGTATGTAAATGAATACAGAACGAGCAACTTTCAGATGGCGTCGTCTGAAATAGTATATTAAGTATCAAGAACGGTAAGGGTTGTTTACCGGTCGACAGCAATGTTTGGAGGCTGAGCGAAGCGAAGCCTCCAATTTTGATGGAGACCGGTATTAACCTTAACGTTCGAAATGCTTATACCATTTTTTGCGCGATCGTATTGAATTAAACTTCGAATAAAATAATTTAAATTTCTTCGGAATGAACTAAATGTCAAAAGTGACATTAATACTTCTCGATCGGTTTAAAATATAATTCAAATTTCTTCGAAATGATCGAAATGTCAAAAGTGAACGTTATACTTCTCGATCAGTTTAAAATATAATTTGCATTTTGGTGAAATTGTTTTCATGCTATTTATTACTTTTTATATTGTTCTGTTCGTTTCTGTTCATTAAAAAAATATAGATCTTATTTTTTTTTTGTTCCTTTCGTGTAATGAATGAAGTAATATATTATTTAGGACCACTAAAATGTATGTAGGGCTAAGACGTCGGTAAGTAATTTACTTACCGACGTATGAACGGTAAGTGAATCACTTACCGACGTGTTAGACTTAGAAACCAGTAAACACAACCTACCATCCTGACAACCGATGCTGTAAATAAACAAAAAAGATCGATCGCACAAAAAAGTACTTTTCCAGCTGGCGTGGAGATTAGATTTGATGAGGTTTGAGGCACTAAACAATCCCATACTAGCTTAGAATTGACCTCTATTGCATCAAGTGCCTTCAGTGCCGCTTTCCAACTAGCAAAATGGAATTCAAAGAGGACTGAATTGTTGTATAGTAGTCGAATAGCGTTGTTTTAAGGACTTTTTATTTTTATTAAGCCTTTTGTTGCGATAATTTTGTTTTTTGAAGAAAATTGTTGTATTAAATGATTCTATAGTGACTTTTACAATATATGCTATAACGCATTGTACGATCATTTCTTTTAAAATGATATAATAACTTATAAGCCAGTTTATGAAATATCAAAAATATCATTTCATAAGACTTTTATACCTATTGTATAAGAGTTCTATAATATAACTAACAGCTACAACATTATGAAATAGTTACTTAAGCTTGTCTTATTGAAGCTGTATAATGTTGTATAATAAATATTGTATGGCATTCAATTGCGTTGCATTATAAAACACTTTTTAGTTGTAAAGTGCCTAAATATTCTTCGTTATAAACAGTTATTGTATACCGTTCCATTTGACAATAAAATATCGTTTAAGGCATTTTTTTGGGATAAAATTGTTGCTTCATAAATCGCCATGTTTAAATAAGCAATTCTTGTACTGCTTTCGCCGCCATTATGAGCAATTGAGTTGTAAACATGAAACTATATTGAAAAATGTGACTTCATCATTATTTAAAAAATTATATTGTCAAAGAATATCCATATGAAGTGATAAACTATTAAAGTCATAAAAAAAGTATTTTGGGATATTCTATTTTATTATTTTTTCCAGTATCTACTTAAAACTCAACCAGAATTGAAGCTTTTCATTTTCTTGCCAAATATATACCTATAGTCTATCAGTAAAATTTGCGGCGCATCAAAATTTGTGCTATTAAACCATCCAAATGAAATTATAATTTTTACTATCGATGTCCGCCTAAGCGGCCCAAGTCGTTTTGATAAGTCTCCATTTCTACAAATGAAATGTATGATGCACGTTCAAGTTGAAATATAATTTGGCTCTGATATTCTTCACTAAAAAATGGAATGCTCTTATAAACTGCTAGATGACAAAATGTTTCCATTGTGCTCGAAATAACAGCATTATAAAAAAATATATTGCATTATACTACCATTTTGTAAGACCTTCATAGAGCCCGCTTCAATCCCATTTTATAGATGTGACTACATGACACACTATTAAATCATTTCATAGTAGCTGTATAAATAATTATAAAACAGTCAAATAAGAGTTGTATACACTTTTAATAGAAATGTTATGCAACCAAACAGTTGTATAAGGATCATATAATTGTTTTGTAGACCGTTATAAGAATTTAAGTATCCTATAAGACATATCTTGTAGCTGTTTATACAAACCTTATAGAATTCAAATTGCTACTTGGGTTGGCTATCGGTGAGCGGAATATCCTTTTCTTCCTGGAGGTGAAAGTTGTGATTCACTTCCCTACCGTTTTGAAGGTAAGAAATATCTATATTACTAAACGATTCTGGATGAAAAATACTTTCCGTACTATTTTTGATGTATTTTTATTGGAGTGTATTTTATTCTAAATAAACTGAGTTGAGTTATATTTGTCATGCCTTTGGAGCGTTAATAGTCAGGACTGAACAATGGGAGATCTATTCAGCGTGTACATAAAATCAGGACTATCCACTATATCCATTAATGGATGAGGAGAAGGAGGAGTAGAGTGAGAGAAGAAAAACGGAATAGAAAAAGAAATATATTGAGGAGAGAAAAAAAATTAAAAAGTGAAAATTTCTGGGTGCTACAGCTTAAACCTTAAAGAAAAGTCTTCTCTTTCGAGGGTTGTGCGGTAGGAGAGACTAACGAAATGGGGTTAAAAAAATTATATCCTCGTTTTGAGAGAGTTTATTTTAAAATTTAATATCATAGTTAAAAAATTACCCCTGGCCATTGGTGCTTCCCTGATGCGTCTATAGCGATCATCAACTTTTTAATTCTTACATGCCTTGAACCTTCACCTACTTTTCTGTGGTCTCGTGAGTGCTTGACTGTGTGTTATAGGTAAAACGCTCCGTTCCCAGTTAATAAATAAAATGTGAATGACCGATTTGAGTCACCCAGATGTGTTTACTCAATGAAAATATATAAAAAAGTGGCAGTAATGTTCAATGAAACGATATTTTTATTATTTTTAGTGAGAGGATTCTGGAAAAAAAAATCCATTTATAAACTATTTCATTTTAAAACACAACTGATAGTATCATACGCAGAATATTCTTATTTCAAGATGTTTTCTTCTTCGAAAACAATTCATACTATCAAGCAGATAATGAAAAAGACCCATGAATACAAAATGGAAATAGAAATGCTATTTATAGATTTCCAACAAGCATTTGATTCAGTAAGACGAAGTGAACTGATGAGAGCACTGAAGGAACAGGGGATAGAAAATAAGTTGAGAAGATTAATTGCAATGACTATGAAGGAGTCAAAAGTGAAGATACTTACAGGTAAAGGAGAAACGGAGGGCTTTGTATCTAATAGAGGCGTAAGACAGGGTGACGGTCTATCAACAACACTATTTAATTTGGCTCTGGAGCATGTTCTTAGAAATGTGAATAAGGGAAATTCAAGAACGAGCGGGGGCCAGATAGTCGCATATGCAGACGACATAGTGATAGTAACGAAAAGAAGGAATATCATGAAACAAATGCTACTAGAATTAACAAAAGAAGAGGAAAAATGGGATTAAAAATAAATAGAAAAAAAAATAAAATAATGAGAGTTGGTAAGCAGTGTGAAAACAAAATGATAGAAATAGGGGAATATGAATTTGAGGAAGTGGAAAAATTCAAATATCTAGGAGTCACGATCAGCAGTAAGGGGAAACAAAGATCAGATATAGACGAAAAAATAATGGCTGCTAATAGGGTATACTATGCCAATAAGAAACTATTGAAAAGCAATCTAATGAGAAGATACACTAAATTTAACATTTACAACACAATAATAAGACCTGTGATAATGTATGGAGCAGAAACGATAAGAATGACAAAAAGAGATGAAGAGGAGTTGAGGATATTAGAACGAAAAATAATGAGAACAATTCTAGGGCCAATAATAACCGACGACAATGAATACAGGCAACGTATGAATCATGAAATACTGAGAGAAATAAACGGGGAGTATATAGTGAACAGAATAAAGAGACAAAGAATGAAATAGCTCGGACATGTATGGAGAGAAGGTGAGCGAGCACTCGCTTGCTCAATGCTACAGTGGGAACCAGGTGGTAGGAGAAGGCAAGGAAGACCCAGATCTAAGTGGCTGAAGGAGGTGGAGGAGGATTTGAGAATGATAGGAATCGTCAGATGGAAAGAAAAAACGAGGGATAGGAGACTATGGAAAAAAATAAGCGAGAAAATAATGAAATGAAGGGGATTGATCCACCCCAGAAAGTGGATCTAGAAAGCATTTATGCGACGCAACCCCATAAGGGGTGTCTGGCCATTTTATTTATAAAACAATCTCCATTTTCTCCAATAAGGTGTTATCAGGTGTTGAACTTAGCAAAAACATATGATTTGTCTATTTCACCAAAAACTAGGGTTTTCAATAAATTATTGACTAACTTAATTTTCCTTTTTTTTCAAATTCGAATGGCATTTTTGTAACTGGCTAATCGTATCTGTAGTGAAACATTTAGGAACTATTAAAACTATTAATTTCCAGTTTTCTCCACGAATATTCGGTCTAAAAAACTTGTAAATTGATTTTTGCAAAGAGGTACTGATATATTTTAATAAATACCAAAAACCGGATATTGGTTTAATACCCCATTCTATCGTTTAATAAAAACCACCATACTTAAATGAGATATTACTGAATTGAAATGTCCGTAAACAAAAAACTATGTGATAATCTTAGTCTACTTAGGTCAGTTTATTTTAAAATAGCTTTCGACGTATGATTACGAATCGGTGAAAGTTATTTCCCACTATTACGGATCTGAAACTTCTCGAAAACGATCCATATGACCAAGATCAACGCACTATAAATTTATTCCAATCAACGGATAGGTTGACAATGTAAAAGTCGTGCAAAATCCGGGAGTATTTTTATTTTCAACGTTATATAACAGTCGACAAAGTTGAAAGTACGATTATTTGCTTTCCCTTTTCACAACAATTTTATTTGTTAGAATTCCGCATCAAAATTTCCCAACCCTAA
>CAJUYI010000007.1:302264-345836 GCA_910591695.1 Galerucella pusilla | reverse complement strand
TTTGAGTTTTTTTTTTATTTTAACTTTGTAAATTGATTCCACATAACAGTTACTGCAAAACTTACAAACTTTTAAAAATATGTGTTTCATCAAATCAAGGGGGGAGGGGGCGGAAAATTTGCCTTTCGCACGGGCGTTGAACTAGCGTTTCGCCGGCCCTGCTGAAGAATGAATGTTATAATATGAAGTCTTCGATCTCATAATTGACAAAGTTATATAAAGTCAAAGTTGCAAGATTTTTTTTGTGACATTAATCCTCAGCAGAAGGTAGATATTATTGGAAAAAAAATATAACACCAACACGGCGCAAACAATATTACTGTGGATTCCAGAACACACTGGAATAGAACGAGATGAATTAGCAGACGAACTAGCAAAGAGAGGGACTGAAACACAATTTGGGGGCTGGAATCCCTTCTCAGCTCCAATGTAATGTTGGAAGAAGTGGGCAAAACCAAAAAAAAGAGAAGATCTAACTATTGAAAAGATCTAGTAGAGCTCAAAAAATCAAATATTCTGCAAATGAATGCATAAGTCACAGTAAAACTGAACTGAGAGTTTTAACAGGGATCCAACGGGACATTGACGCGTGAATGGGCACATAAAAATCCCAAAATAGTGGAGGTAGGAGAATGTATATTATGTGTCATAGAAGACACATACTTGCGAATCTCACTGCAATTCAGGATCCTAGGGCACCACACCTAGAAGACTAATGGATAGAAGAGGGAAATTGACCTTAGTTGAAGCCTGCAGATATCCTAAAACTCCGTCGGAAAATAGGACTAAGGAAACTACTAGTCTCTGATACTTTCCTTGGGAACTAAGTGGAGGCAAGGGGTCTTAGAGAATATCATCCCAAATACACACACATACATCCGTCCAACAAATAATTTTATATTCATACCAATTGAAGAACGAATAGCTGAACCCAATAAAATTTCACTAAGTGCTGCATAGAATAAATAGTTCTATTTCCTTAACACAAGATAATCTATCGAAGGCATTTATTGAACAGTGAACATACTAAATTCACGCAACAAATTCCACTTTATTTGTTCTTCATTTTACTTTCTCCATGCAAATACACACACACACGGCGATGCTTAGTGAATTGGGTGCTAAATATCTTAAACACATATCGTTAGAAGTAACAAAACATGTGAAATTAACAATTCAAGTGTTAACAATAAAATTTTTATTACCTTTTCAAGGCTGCGGCTTTCCATTTTCATTTCTAACGTTCATGCTTTATTGTCGGTAACATGGTTTTGTAGACGGAACTATTTATTTATGCTAAGTATGAAGTAGTTTCCTATCTCGTAAATCAGTTATAATAATGATAATGTACTGCATAACGGCACGGATCTAACAATCCTTAAAATCAATTTTCATGTTACAAGAACAGTCAAGTGCCGTATAACCTATTTCAAACACTTAGACTATCTGATTGACATGAACGCTTTTAGAGCCCAGTCCTCTTTAAAAAAATTGTTTCCCTCCCCAAACGTCATATAAGTGATAAATTATGTGACTATATGACTTATATAAGCTAGGATGAAGAATTCTCAGCACTCCGCATAAAATCATCTTTGTGCCCTTCGGAAACTGCATCATTATCATCATCATCACCGTTCAACTAACATGCCTTTTCAGCGTAGTAATATCCCCAGACGAAGAGCGTGATCTACGAATAAGAACGTGAACAAATGGAGTGACGTCATCATGATTTTCAAACTCGTTTTACAAGTGAAGATTTTTTCGAAAAAATACGCATGCAAGGTGTTAGGAGACCTGATAAAGCGTCAATCCCCAACAATAGCAGAATTTATGCTTGTACTCTATTATACTGGTTTCGATAGGTTTGTACAGTAAATATTTCCTTCAAGGTATATTATTTATTTTATAATTATTATTCAAACTTATATTCCCATTATCACTGGAATATTTATTATTATTATTTATTGTCAATTATTTATACATTCCTACATATGAAATGACGGCAGCTCATTGTCTATTCTGTCTTCTGGATCCAATAACCTAGAATCTCATTTCTGTGAAAAATTTCACTTAACTAACAGTTTTTTTTTTGAGTGGAATATATTGTTAGATTGGAAACTATTTGTGTTCATGTATAAAATAAAGTTCCTGTGCAATCGCACATATACAATGGCTTGATTAAGTTGTTTATGGCTTACAATATATTCATAGCTGTCGCCAATCTAATAGTAGCATATTAAACAAGTTGATGGTGCCATTTATGGAGGACGCTTGCTATTGTTTCAATTATTGATATATTCGAATTCAGCGCTTGTCTAGATATTTCTGTTTCCATATACATACTTTACATATGTATTTATTGAATATTGATGCGCCTCTGATATGATGCAACATTAGTAACTGTCTATATTTTATTTTTTGTACTTCATCACAGTTTTAAAAAAGAAGAATTGTGTAGAAACCTTGTGAGAATGAAAATATTGAAAATAGTTGATATCCCATTATAACTCTGTCTACCACTAACTATCAACAAAAAGAAAACATCATATTTTTGTTAATTTCAACACCCAGTGACCTATTTCTTCCAATTTTACGACCCTCAAAATGGTGTTTCAGCCCCTTCTATGATAGTTTATCTGCTGTTCCAGTTTCCACAACTCTTTTGTGTACTGGAATCTACATTCAGGTCTTTTAAAACTCAGTGATTTTAATGAATGCTTGACTATCCGACATTATAAAGTGGAGAAACATTAATATGATGTGAATATAATATTAATGATTTAGAGTTTTTGGTTCCTGAACCGTACTATCCTATCCCAGTCCTTGCTGAAGAACTCCAGGCATCAATTAATACTCTCAAACTTCTCTTTATCTGTATACAGAGCTCGGTAAAAGTCCGGGACCGGACGAATATCGAAGAAAATATAAATTTTTTGGCAAAAATTTTCATACCACAAATTTTACTCCAACTTAAACTATAATATGAAAATATTTTGAAATATACAGTGTGTTCCAAGAAAGTGTGGCGTATCAAAGTTATAATTTTCTTTATGAAACACCCTATTTTTTATTACATATTATGATTGCCCCTGGAAAATATAATATTCCTTCATAATGGTTCCCTATACCCAAATACAGAGGGTTACATAGATTTTTCAATCCTATACCGAGTGGTTAAAAAGATATAGCCACTCTCACAGAAAAGTCACTATCCACTTAGACATTTTATGAAATAACAAAAAACAAAGAGTTTATCACTTTTAGTTGTTTGTTGTTAGTTCCGTTTTTATTCATGTTGTATTTTAATGTTCTAAATGATAATAATTAAACCAATCTTTAACATAACATTCGTATTGTGTGAGACTTTTTTGTTTTTTGTTATTTCATAAAATGTCTTTAAGTGGTTAGTGATTTTTCTGTGAGAGTGGCTATATCTTTTTAACCACTCGGTATAGGATAGCAGAACCCTATATTTTCTAGAGGCTTAAAACGTGATCTATTTAGTTTCTCACAACAACTATGCCAAGATCATTAGTTTGAAATTTAGAGAGAATTGCAGATGTTTTAAAATCGATTTAGCATAAAATTTAAGAAAATTGTAAATTTCACGATAAGTAGGTATAATACCTTCATACCATTGGAAAGAGGACATTTGCTTGTATATAATGAATTATTAAAATACAGGGTATTCTATTTAAAATAAGCCTTATACTGCACATTGAATGATCTAATAATGAAACTGAAAATTCTGAACACCCTGTAAAGAGATATTAACTACCCAATTGTGGAATACATTCAACGAATGTCCAACTATTTAGATATGAAAGAATATTTGCTAGAAATTTTTTTTCGAAATGTTCACATTTTTAAAAAATTTAGCATAACTCGGACCCTCTGTATTTAGGTAAAGGCACCGAATAGGTATTCGGTGGTAAAGGGAACCATTATGAAAGAGTATTATATTTTTTAGTGGCAATCAGAAAATACAATGAAATATAGGATGTTCCATGAGAAAAAATATAACTTTGATACTCCACACTTTATTGGAACACCACCCTGAATACTTCAAAATATTTCCAAATTATAGTTTAAGTTGGAGTAAAATTTGTGATTGAAAAATATTTTCCAAAAAATTTATATTTCCTTCGATATTTGTCCGGTCCCGATATTTCGCAGAACTATGTATAAGAGTACTTGCAATGAAAAACCATCAGCAAAGTAGGAATTAGTAGTTGTACTTTTTGAAGGTTCATTTTGAGCATTCAAGTGGAAACTTTTTAGTATAACGTATGATTTTGTACAATTTAATATTTTAACAACCACTTTCATGATCCAATTATTTGAAACTTATTTTATTGGCTGCAAAACATTTCTAAAATAATTTTTTCAATTATTATCCATCATTATGATTTACTTTCAATGTCGTTACCGGTATTATATACTTAGCCACGTTCCATTTGAAAAGTTTTTCATCAAATTATATATATTATAAGGAATTATCAATGAAAGTATAGTGAAATTTCGTCAACATTATATTATATTATATTATCTTCCCATATTTTCTATAAAGCAGAAGTAGCCTAGCTATCAGAAAGTTTTCTCCAAGAGGGCGCAGATGACAGTTATGATAACGCTTTTTCAAAGTCCTCCACGCAACTCATGTTTGGCTGCGCAGCTTTTTAAAACTTCTCTCCGCATAGTTCAATTGCTACTTAGTTACAGAGTGGAAAACACGATAAGCACTGAGCACGCTAAACGCTAGATCGTATTTATATAGTGAACATTAAGCTGGAGACTTGTAGTAACTGGTTCAGGGGACAAAAGTACTAGACTAAGTGCTGTGAAGGACAGCGAGCATAAATGCAATAAGCCATTTGACTTCAGTGTCATCGGAAACTTTGCCAGACGGGATTGGACAACAAAAGATTCTTCTTTATTCACGTTGGAGACACACTTAAATGTTACATGATCAACCAGAAACAATTGATTTCATTGAATATTGACTTGTTCTTTGTACAGCTGTTAGTATATAATCAACGGATTTAAAATAATGATTATATCGATGTCAGTGAGTTGACTGTTTCTATTTTTTATTGTTTCGTTCGATCTACTTTTCTTTTGAAAGAATAAATAGGTATTTATATAAATGAATCAACAATAAACCATAATTTCCCAGGCACATGATTTTTTCTAAGAAGTAATAAGTGTATTTAACAAGAGAGTCTTTTTGTTATAACTTTCTTCATATCCAAATAGGTCAATACGAATGTTGATACGATAAACAACATTATATCTGACCTAGAGAGTAGTTTATTTTTATTTTTTGCATCTTATTCGAAGAAGTCTTGTCTGTTATAGGATTACTTGCACATTTCTCAATGTTTCTCACTACTTTTATAGAATTTTGAGCAATTTTTCAATTCGTATCTCGATTAGAACATAAACATGGCAAAATACGCAGCATAGTGGAGAATTGACAAAAAAAGGACAAGAGCTCCATTTGTCCATGATTTTATGGAAGAATTAAAAAGAATTGATATGAAACGTTGAGGTATTTGATAATTTACCAACAGCAATGGAACAAACCAGGGATCTAAGGCACAAGAAAATGTGGAAAAACTTTTTTTCACAAGTAGAATCACATGCCTAAACATTTTCACTTCCTTTCTTACCGTTAGTATGTTTAAATATGTTATTAGGATTCACGTTTCAATGATAAACACTATTTTAATTACTTTTTTGATATTTAACATATGGCAAGCGTTATAAAAATACAATAGTTGCACTCAACAAATATAATTTACGTGACCAAATCAATTGTAGATCCACTATCCTCATTATATCTACAAAGTCTCTCTTAAAACGAACACCAGAGCATTTTTTCGTTTCTAATTAATTTCTATTTAATTCCAATGTGGAATTAATGAAACTCTCTTGGTGAAATTTCTCAGAATACTCATCTTTCTTTCCTTCTTCATACAGCGTGATTCATTAATAAATGTAAATGTTGTATATAGAAAATCATGAGCTTAAGATATGAATATTTGTACCAACGCAATTGGGTGGTCTTTACAAATTGACTTTACGAATTATCCCTTAACTCGGTATTACCCTCGACAGGAAATTAACATGGAACTCTCATCTACACAGCAGAGCAAAAAGAGCATATGTGGCTTATGAGCAGTGTCGGAGGACAGTGGGACGCACATGAGGTCTGTCACCCCGTGTGGTCACCTGGATCTACACTGCAATAATAAGACCAATGTTAACGTATGGAGCAATTGCATGGGGACTGAAGGTTCTACAAGCAACGGCCATCCAAAAATTAAATCAAATACAGCGAATGGCTTCTTTAAACATCACAGGAGCCATGAGAACAACACCAACCGCAGCAATGGAACTAATAACTGGTTTGAGCCCTCTGGACCTGTACGTCAAGGAGGTTGCGTTAATGGCCATGGTACGATGGCGCACGGTTGATGTAAACCCCGAAGTAGGAGTGGGCCAATTGAGGCGAAGCCTATGACAGGAAGCGCTGACTGCGCTACCTCTGCTGCAGGCAGCCAATGATGCAATTGAACCCAGGTTTTGTTTAACAAACCCTCCAAAATACAAATGAAACAAAACACAGAGCCGGATGCTGCAAAGGCAATGCGTATATATACAGATGGTTCAAAAAATGAAAGAAGGCTCAGGATGTGGACCTTACTCGAGAGCACTAAGCCTAAGGATTAAGTGGGGAATGGGAAACAATACCAGCGCGGTTCAAACAGAACTGGCTGGTATCTCAATTGCCACAAAAGAACTGACCAGAAGAGGAATTTCTGGCAAAAACATAATAATCTGCACTGATAGTAGACAATCCCTATTAGCCTTGAACAGACAACGTGTTATATCGAGGCTAGTACTGGAGTGCCACCAAGATTTAGCTGACGCCTCGGCAGATAACAATATTATCCTGAGGTATGTTAAAGGGCACGACAGGAGTAAAGGGAATCGCATTTCTGATTCTTTAGCCAGGGAAGCCACTAGACTAAAAATTCTAGGACCCAGTGACACCTACGGCCTAACGACTTCGACAATTGCGGAACTAGCCAAATATAACACCCATATGCTCAATGCCTTAAGAGATGGGATGGAATCAAAGGATGCAGTCTTGCCAGGATCAGCCTGGGCGACTCTGGGAAGCTGGCGCCGAAGAAATATTTGGCGATGACCAGGAAAAACCAACGTTTAACAGTAGGATTTCTGACTGGTCGCTATCAACTAAGGAAACACCTCCATACTATGGGGCTAGTGGATACACCTCTATGCAGGATGTGTGAACAGGAAGATGAAACTGTCAGGCATGTCCTATGCAAGTTTCCGGAGTTATCGTCAATAGGAGAGTGTGTGTTCGGTGAGTCTTGGCCTACACCTGCCTAGTGATCTATCCACCTTCCTGAGAAGGACAGGATGGACAATGACCTAGGAGGACAACTCCTCGGGAGGATGTACAATGGGTCACATGTGGCCTGAGTGCTGTGATCCTACACACTCACCCTCCCTACTTTACAGATACAGATACAGATATCCCTTTAACTCCAATTTTCCCAAGGAAGGATATAAGGTACAAGTCAATCTATATCCTTACAGGACGTACAAACACAGCTTCTAGAATCTGTAGTTCAACACATTCAACAATCATACATTAGCATCTGTTTGGACGATGTTCCCGACCAGCTTCGCTATTCCTAGTACAAGTTCAAGGTCATCAAGGACATAGTCTCACTCTGTCTGGAGTGTTTACACTCACTGCTGAATCACCCTGTTAACAAACCTAGATATTCTGTAGAGTAGGCTCTTGGGAGATCTTAAATCATTGATTATTGTTGAAAATTCTTTAACAATGTCAGTGTGATGTCTTTTTATATCTAAGCATCCCAGCAGATATTTTAATTATACTTTAATAGCTTCAAAGGGATACAATAACCATTTGTCAGTTGGAAATTAATAAACATACTACTATATTTTTGTCATATTCACCTCCAGTAACATACAGTAGAATATCTTGAAGCAATATCGTAAGTATTAATCGTAAAAGACCGATTGCATTCCAATATTTATTGACAGGTACCTCCATAAAATTTGTGAGTTTATCTAGAACATATCTTTAGAAGTATCTGTCTCTGTTCTACACCCACTACTCTCAATATCTATCCTCTCGAGTGCCGTCAGAACTTCCTAAAGGGCTGTCAATATTGTTGATACCATGAGAATTCTGGCAATGTCTATTATTTGATTTAGAAACGAAACTCCTGGTAAAAGAAAACTCTTAATTTTTATTTTTCCAATGTTATTGAACTTTTATCAATATAATTTCAGCTCGCCGACATTAAATATAGAAATAACGATTTTGCGAGAAAGCTTTCATCTCACATCTATTAATAGCATCCCAAATTTCTTTTTAAATCATATCATATTATAGAAAGTAAAATTTTCGCTTGATAAATAGAACTTTTGAGTTCGTGACAAAACAAAGCAGAAGATAATATACCTACGAATTTACACGGCCAGAAAGGAGGTTAGTAAAAGTATTTACGAGTATAGTAACCGTAGCAATTACTTAAGATGAATCTTTTTATATAAATTTCGTTTTCAATGCTATTCAGACATAACGAAAATTGTGTAACACCGGCAGACGATCATGCTCTGTTTTTGTTTGGAAAAAATATTAACTATGAATAATAACCGCGGAGAACGAATCACCTGAGACGTAAATAATGGGTTTTTAAGTGGATCATGGATCCCAAATGAAAATTAATGTTTCATGTCAGTTTTTTTTGTACAAAAAAATTGTTAATCTCCTTTCTAGTGTGCAGAGGGGTTTTAGTGTCCTTACATTCAATATCTCATCAGCCCTTTAGCACTCAGTGCTAAATATAAAAAGCTCATTCACTAGCTGGAAGTGGATTAAATAATCGAGCAACCCACAGACGCAACGGATACGAGACAGCTTTAATAGAATAACTTAACTGGAAGAAATGTCTACCCATACTGGCTGATGCAACCTGGTATACGGTCTAGTACAATACTGTGTCTAGTCTGCAAGCATCTTAAGGCGCGTCCACACTGGAGCAACATTTTCCAACATAAAACAACAAAAACTTGTTATATAAATCCCTGTTATCATTTAATGGTGTAGGGTATATGTTAATGTTTGTCTTGTTTCAAATATATTCCACTCTCTGTACACGAATTTTGCCCATGCTTTTTTGTTTTTTGCTAGTTTCTTGGCAGCTAACCATGTTGTCTCTCGCTTTTTCAATATATCTTCTAATACTCCATCCCATGTTTGCTTCGGTCTTCCTCTTTTCCTAGCTCTTTGTATTTTGGATTCCTACACTTGTTTGACAGGCCTTTTATTATTCATTCTTTGGAGATGCCCCCACCAGATAAGTTGACGTTTTTCAATGAATTCCAGCATTGGCTCTATTTCCAGGTCTTCTCTTATTTTTGTATTTCTCATTCTGTCTCTTTTTGTAACACCCCTGACTCTTTCAACCCTTTAACGCGCAAAATTACACAAAAGTCCAAATTGGACTTAAACTATCTGAAATAATGTTGGAAAACTAAGTAAACTACCTTTTTTTTGAAAAATTGATTTTTGACATTTTTTTAGTCCGGTAAACCGTTTCACCAGTGAACATTCAAGACCAAATAAGTTATAAATGTTCCCTGGTAAACACCATGTACCACCGAAAAAAATATATAATGACGTGCATTTGGAAGGTAATTTTTGGAATACACAATTTGCACAAAAAATAAAATGCTTTATTCGATAAAAAATGTAGATATTACATAAGATAAATCAAACTTTATTTGTATGATAGGGTACAAAGCACTCTATACATAATGCCACTTCACAGCCTATACACATAACGTTGCTTCTTTTTTGTAATTCTCGTTTGGAACCTCCGCGAAGTGGTTTTTTGTGGTAAATGACTAATGTTTTCAAATGCGCCAAGGATCTGAGGGGGACCTGGCTTTTGTCTATCAGTAAAGTTCAAAATCAGCAGATCTACTAGTTTACTGCGATACTGTAGATGATTCATAGGTTTTCTTCGTGAATTATAGATGGCAATAAAACATATCGATCTAATTTTCTCCTTTCCTTGAAGATTGGGGTGTTGGTGTCGAGAGTCCTGATGAACAAGTTACTGATCCAGAAGGACTTCCGGATGAAAAAGATGCCCTCGTAGAACCTGGAGTTCCAGGTTCACCAAGTAAATTATCTTCTTCATTTGAATCCCCATTTACATCAGAGCTTTCGGATTGTTCTCCAGTAATTTCTAAATCAAGCAACTCTGCCTCAGCAGATAATTGCGCCTCACTAAGGGGATGCTTCCGATATCGGCTATTGGAATCCATATTTAGTCCAATAAACAAGACATACCTACTCTTAAGAATTCCTTTTTCTGTATTTTTTATATTTCATAAAAAATTAGTGTACAGCAAAACAGCTCAAAAATAAAAATAACGAATTCTTTATGAAAGAACTAACTGTAAATTGCTGAATTTCATAACATCACCTTGTATAAATCAAATTATTTTCCCGGCGCAAGATGATTTGGGCTTGAAACTGAGAATAGTTGTGAATAAATGCATAAGTAACAAAATCCTCTCATGAAAAGTTAATATTTCTGTAAAAGTATCAAACATTTTTGCATTATCATAAAGGTATTTTTTTGGCAAGAAATCATTATCTTCATTTTCTAAAACAATTGTAGCAATAATAGGTATTATTTGAAGTAATTTACATTCAATAACAATAAATATAGAATAAATAGATATTATACTAAAATACTGACATGTTTTTAATTGATATACTTATGCTACAAAAACAATATAACAAAAAAACTATTGAACTGTATGTTTAGCAAACAAAAACTTTTGCTGAATGCCCAAATGGTACAAGTGTAATACCATTATCTGCAAATATCAGGCTCAAACCAAATTTATGTCAGTAAACACTTTTTTCTATGAAAGAGATGGGACCAATTAACTAAATAAAGAGTATTTTGAAGTTAATGAAGTAACAGGTTATTTGGAACTCTCCTATAATTTGCTGGTATAGGAGTCATACCAGAGATCGTTAAAGGGTAGATACTTCATTTCTACGACCTGAATTTGACTTTTTTGTCGCTGTGTGAGTACCCATGATTCACATACAAATTTGAGGATTGGTCTAAATATAGTTTTATATACATTCATTTTTGTTTTTCTTGATATTTCTTTTTTGTTGATAAATGACCTGTTCATTGCATAGTATAATTTCAAAGTGCTTTGTATCCTATCATCAATTCCAATATCATGTTTTCCGTTTTCTTGAATTTCCACTCCTAGGTATTTGAAGCTTTTCACCTGCTCAATATTTGTTGCATCTATTGCAATCTTTATTTCCTTACTGTTTTTACATATGTGCATCACTTTTGTTTTGTTCTTATTTATGTTCATCCCATTTTCTTTTAAAGTTTTATTCCATGTGTTCAAATTCTGTTGTCGGTCCTTTTCCGTACCCGTCATAATAATTAAATCATATGCAAAGGCTCCTTCAGCGATGTTTATTCTTTGTAAATTTCTGTAGCCTATATGCAGCTTTTTCATCTTAGGTGAACATTGTTTTATAATTTCATCCATGAAGGTAATAAATAATAGTGGACTTAATCCCCATCCCTGTCTTAATCCTTTTTGTGTTATGAGATATTATTTTCGCGAATTACACAGCATAAGTTGTTTTTATATATGTTTTCCATCATTCTTATTGTCTTCTTGTCAACTCCTCTATTTTTTAAGATGTCCCATAAAGCTTCCCGTGGTACTTTATCGAAAGCCTTCTCCAAATCAATGAAACCAACATAAGCTTCTTTATCTTGTTGTAGTAATTTATCTGCTAACAATTTAACTGTAAAAAGATGATCTTGTATGCTTCTCCCTATTCTAAAACTTATTTCGAAAACTTGTTAAAATGTAAAATGTCTATTTTTGTTGGAATATGTTGTGTTGCGTTGCATGAAGTTGGTGTTGTGATTAAACTTAAGTTGTAGTATGTTGCATAAATCCGTTTTTAGCGGTAAAGATCAAAGGATAATATGAAACAAAGTGAAACATTTGCAGCATTGCTTCGATGTGGACGGATTGTTGCGAGTTGAGACCTGCTGCAAATTGAGTGACTAGAGCAGTAGACAGACCGCCGCGTCTTAGTGTTCTGTTTAGTATTTTCATATAAAAAGTGCCTGTGCGTGAATTTTTGAGTATAGCCTTTCTACAGTTTGTATTTGCTTTTCTAATCACTGGTCCAATTTTTTACAGCGAATATTCCATATCTGCTACTCATGCGCAAAATTTTTGGAGCACCCATCGGTTCGAAGTTCTGATAAATCGTCACCTTTCTTTGAATCAGATAATAATTCCTGTCCACCATATTCTTCCCTTTTCTTCAAACTTGGACGGACCCAACATTCACGCTTCCGTTTTCGTGAATAAATACACAAAATTAGAAAGCACGCGGTTAATAAGTCTTCCTCCATCATGTCACAAAGCTACATCAGTGTGGACAAAATGTTGTACTCAACTGAATTTGAGATTCGACAAGTGCAAACATTTATTAACATTGTTGTTCAAGTGAGGATGGTTTGTTTGATGTCAATGTTTGATGAATTTAAACATTTAGCAACTTGTTGCTACATAAAAATGCTACAAGTTGCCACATGTTGCTCCAGTGTGGACGTACCTTTATATCCAAATTTTAATGTATCTGGGTTAACTTTTATTAAATATAAAAAAATATTTATACTTTCATTGGAATTTAAGATTTATCATAATGACCATGTCAATCACTCAGATTTACGGTAATTAAACTGCCCACTATCAAAGATTACAGAATAAAAATATAAGATGTTTCACTCGTTCGAATTTATCGCGTAAAGCACCGATGCCGCTGGTGACTGTCTGGTGACTTGGATGGTACAGTACGTCGCTACGTGCTTACTTGCATTTAATTTGGCATATTATACGGGACGTCGCCCGTCAAGCGCTGTTATTTTAGAACGGTGTTTATTGGTTGTTCGTGTTTTATATTTATGTTGTATAGATTTTTTAAATTTATTAATTAATTGTTGAAATGAGCAAAAAGTCATATTAATATTTTTCTCTTTAATAGCAGAGCTTAAACACTAAATATTTTGTAATATTTGCTTATACTAAATTACGGAATTATTATTCTGGTGGCTAATGAGTATGTTATTTGAATTTGTGATAAATATCTGCTAGATTATTAATAAGTATCACAAAATTACTAAGATGCTGGATAAAAACTGTGAATTGATTTATTTTAAAAATTCAAGTTTATTTTTTACTTACCTTTTCAAATTCATAACCCGACCATTTTTCGAAATAATTAACATTTAAAAATAAACCTTTGTGATAAAGAATCCTATTGATTTAAACATATATTTCTGTAATTACCCCTGTAAAGATTGAAATAAAATAAACTTTTCGAACTTATCTGGTATCTACCGGTCTCGTTATTGACAACAAAAGCGAGTCATAAACATAATTTATGAGAGCGGCGTCCGTTTGGGACAGCAACTTGAATTAAACCGCCCTGGAGTGAAACATCTTATATTTTTATTCTGTTATCCTTGCTACTATAGTCAAATGCAGTCTTTTCATGCGGGTCATACGATTCAACAAAGACATACTCACCGTTTCTATATTCTTTTATTGCGTTTAATCATAACTTCCAAATAAAATCCGTAAGATGAATAAGACAGACTTATGCAATTTTGACGGGAGAAAAAAGAATAATATTCTATGTATTTAGTTCTCAGCGGCTCTAAAAAGTTTTCACCAGAGGAGTTTTTATATGTCAGTTTTGTGACTTTGACAATTCAAAGTGACAATATGAATAATAAGAAGCAATTTTCCGGTATTTTGCATCCTCAAGCAAAAAAAATGGTACTTAATCTGATAGATTATTTCGAGAATGAATGAAAAATTGGAAATTCGTCAACCAGTGTGCAGGAAACATCAACCATAATTATTTTCTCCGGGTATATTTGTAATCTCACATTTTGGTAACCCCTGTGTCTTTTGATTTGATACATATGGTTAGTGACCTTTGAACTCGCACGATAAGAGCACTTTTGACAATAGCAAATATCGTTTTGAATGATTGCACCCTGTTTTTTTCAACCATTCAGTAGTGATAAATAACATTTATGGCTTCAAATCATCTCCATCAATTACCCTTTTTTGCCTCTGGTGCCTCTACAATTTATTTTGTGTGTAAAGCATTCATTTGATTGTATAATTCAAGATTTCATGGGTGCTTATATAGGTAATTGTTGAATTTTATAGGCGGAGATACATATGTTCAAACAAACGAAGCACACACAGACAAACCAATATTTTTGACAGTGAAACGTGGAGGTGAGCGTAATCTGTAAAAACAGTTTATTGATATGTAAACATTTTCGTTGAGAGATTCATTGCAACGTAAAAAAACCACCATGTACATGTTTCCATTAATAATTTGAGGAAATGTTTTCTCTCTGATCCGCTCAGCATTTCGTTAGGATTTGGCTCCAATTTCATTTGCTGGTGAATGGAAGAGTCACCTGAGATATCGTTAAAGTTTAGTGTGAACAACTATTAGTCTTTTAATAATCCTTGCTTCCTTTCTTGTTGAGCTAGTGATGAGATGGGTTGCCACAATCTTTCTGATTATTCAATTGATGGTATTTAAATCTCCTAGTCAATTTTAGAAGATTGTTAATATATTCTACCAATATTTGTCCGAAATAATAAAGACAAATATTACCACTATCAAACACTCATGTTTGTTCAAATAATAATGCCTTCTTATTAATAAAATATTCGACATTCTTTCGGTATATGTATATAATTAGAATAGTCCTGTTCAATATTGACATTAAAAGTTGAAAAATGTAAAAGCCCATCCTCGGCTTTCTCATTTTATAACAATATTTGCTCAGGTCCGCATCTAGGAGGAAACAGTTTATACAGGCGGTGTCGTCTTGATTATTCAATTCCGAGATTGCTTTTGATTCTGCTCATTAAGTCTGCCACTTTTATCGTTTTAAAGCTTTTTGTATATTTTTATCTAATTGATTTCAAAGATGATAGTTGAAATACACTTCTGATTTTAACATGCCTGGGATATCTGCACGAGCCATTTCTCCGTTTTGTAACAACACATGAGAACTGGCTTTGGCGTATTTGCATCCCATCTGTACAAGGTTGAAAAATAGCTGAGATATCGGTATAAGTACGATTTGATCTACAAAACGTCTACAAGTGGCCATAATGTGATGTCATAGTGAGATGTGACTGGACTGGGCGCCAGGCTCACAAGTATGTCATAAGGCTCACTAACTAGTAGGTAGATAGGTGTACTGAAAAAAGTCAGCTCTAGCACTCTAGATACCCTAAGGTAGAAGAACGGAGCAAGATGGTCGTAGTCACATATAAACTTATCTGTATCTGTATAGTAGGGAGGGTGAGTGTAGGCTCATAGCACTTAGGCCACATGTGACCCATTGTACATCCTCCCGAGAAGTTGTTCTCCTAGGTCATCGTACATCCTGTCCTTCCCAGGAAGATGGACAGGTCACTAGGAGACATCCCCTTTATATCGGCAAGTGTAGGCCAAAACTCTCCGAACACACACTCTCTTATTGACGATAGCTCGCATAAGACATGCCTGACAGTTTCATCTTCCTGTTCACACACCCTGCACAGAGGTGTGTCCACTAGCCCCATAGTATGAAGGTGTTTCCTTAAGGTACGTATTGTTAGGACAGTGCGCGGCGCAAAACTCACAGTCTGCCGAACGCTGCCTAAAGACGCTCAAATCAATGTAATGGAATTGAGTTATGTTGGATTGTTAGGACTACGCAGAGCTGACCGCACTCTCGACTGATGCTTGTGCGTCGTCCGTTTACGCAGATACTAAATGTAGTTTGATTTGGACGCAAACGTTCAGCAGAGCAGACTTGACTGTGGGCTTGATTTGTTGAATTGTTCTATTATTTTTAAGTTAATTATGGCAAAATTTTCCCCTGCGGAAGAAGAAACCTTGATAGATATGGTCAGGGAACATTCTGCCTTATGTAAGGTAAAAAGTGAAAGCTACAAATATAACATTGTAAAAAATAATATCGAGTCGCCAGTCGTCAGTCGGAATATATATCCTAACACTCCACTCTAAAGTCGCCCAGGGTGATCCTGGCAAGACTGCATCCTTTTATTCCATCCCTTCTCTTGAGGGATTGAGCATGAGTGTAGTCGCATATAGTGGCTCATAATACCTAACAAAACAAGTAGATTTTCAATGGCTTTGTAACTGAGGGGTTCCTGGGTGCCAGTCCCGAAGATTTAGAATATTAAGTTTATAGATACATAACGATCTTCTCTTCCTCCATTGCTAGAGATTATTTTGATAGAAAAACATATAGTATATATTATATGTTGAAATAATTCTGTTATATGCCCACTCCGGTCCTGTATCCAAAGCAGGATTATCGAGAACCGGTAGGTATGCATCACTTTCTTTTTCTCAAACCATTAAATTTCGAAGTTAACATTGGCCCTGGTTTTAAGTTTAAGATTCCTAATTATAAAGTATAATTTGCTGGTTCCTTTTCCAGTTAATTTTAGTACCCACGCTTACTACTTTATCTAACGAGTTTCTCTTGATTTATGAATGAAAATAATATTCATCCTACAGATTTTGGAACTATACACGTATCCACTCTACAGGGCGATGTATTAATACTGAGTTTTAACGTCTTCTACTATTTGTTATACTTTATAACTCATAACCCTTGCATGTATCATAAATTAATAGACAAGGGCTACAAATACTTATTGTTGTTCTCCAAGATATAATAACAATCTCGGTCTGACTTTTGTACAAGACTTGAATTCATGTTTTTCATTGCACTTAATTCATTTTCCTTAGGAACAGGATAAAAACTGAGGGATTGGTAGGTCGTTGACATTTTGGAAATTAACTTATTGTGAGCAATGTTGCTGGACCATTTCATAGTATTCCAAAAATATCTAATGAGTTGATTGACTTTCGTTCCATATTTTGTTAAAAATCTTTGTGTCTTATTCCTTAGGATTTCATTTCCGGTGTAATTACATTGTAACCTAGTGATTTCCTCGTCCTGTGGCATTTACAACCACTTATATATTCATGTTTCCGTCACAATGAAATTAATTAAGAAGTTATACGTCTCTGAGGGCGGCTTATGGACGTCCAGTTACATCTTATTGGATGTGTTGTACAATAAACAAGTCTGTTACGAACTAGAACAATAATTCCAGATATATGTTTTTAATTCCTGCTACAGATGAATTCAGATAACCGTATGGTATTTACAATAAGTGGCAATATTATTGAAACACTTATATCATTCAGATTTTGATTCTCAAGTTGTCTCAATGTTAAATTTTTTGTTGAAGGATCCAAACATAGAAGATGCACTAACAAATTTGTTAGTCCATCTTCTATCCTCTCTTAAGAGAGGGACTGAATCGCCCGATGTAATATTGGAAGAAATGGGCAAAGCCGATAAAAAGAAAGTTCTGACCATTGAGAAGATCTAATACGGCTTAGACAATAAAAAATTCTGCAGAGTGACTACAACCCGTATAGATCGAATGAATGCATAAGTCAAAGTAAAACAGCACTAAGAGTTCCTAACGGGTGCCTGAATGGGCACCTGAATAAGGTCAAAGTATTGGAGGAAGAGGAATGTAGATTCTGTGGCATGGAAAAAAAACCGACATTAATATACTGGCGAATGCTAGTGCACAAATCCTAGAATACCACTGGATTGAAGAGCGACTTTTACCAGAGATAGTAGACTCCGTATGCGCGATCTTGTTGTCAAAACCAGCGACACAGATGAACAAGACCGATTTTGGTGGGCAAACTTCATGTGGCTTGTTGATATGTGAAACGAAGTCTAATGAAGGAACTACTAGTCTCTAAGATTTTCCTCAGAAAATAAGTGGAAGTGAGGGGTCACAATAGATCTTCTACGTCTAAGGTGCGGTGATCTTATATTCACAAATTCATACAAACAAGGTTAGGTTAAGTTGAAACTGCAACAATTTGACTTCTTACCTAAAGTACTTTACAAAAAATATTTAATTTTTGGTAATATTCACCAATATTGTCTAAAACAAACTGTATATTGTACGCACTTTCCTTTCACAGAATGTAGGTATGTAGGCCTTAATATTTTCCTTATAAACGAACAAACTTATGGCTTACTTGGCAGTGCTACTCCGCACGACCAGTTGGTAATTCTCATATATTATTCACACACACACCTTCATTTTATTTCGCCAATTTTTAAACAAGAATTATGACTGTTGTTAATTCCGGTGGAACGAAGTCTTGGGAAAATTAGATATGCTTTTGTGTGATGAATTTATGATGGTTTTTTTAATATTATTTTGCAAATTGGAGAAATGTATCGTTCTTTCAAAGATCAATTTGTCGCTTTTTTGATATATTCTGGCATTATCCAAGGTCAATGAAAACATTTAGCTTCAAATTTATTCACAATATCCAATTGTCAATATCTTCTGTATGTTCTTTGTGGCATTACTTATATTTTTTTCATATTTTTTGGCGATCAAACCACAATATTATACTTTCATATTTTTATTACTACGTTTCGGTAGCGGTCCAGCTACCGTTGTCAAGATGAATTAGTTTTTAAACACAACGAAAAGATTTGACCCTGTAATATTGTGGTTTGATTCCCAAAAAATATGAAAAAAGATCCAATCCTCAGTTGAGTTTACTATGTCAACAGTTTTTAAATAGACTACGACTACAAACAATCTTATTTCATGAGAAATATAAGCACCAAGAATTGGATGAGACGTTATATTTTTGTGAGTGAAATAATAAACTCTCACATAAAAAATTTAGAAACCATCAAAAGGTTTATTTTTTGCTACTTTTATCACTTGTAGAAGTAACGTTGTGAAAAGGAATTAAAATATATCATTAAATTGTTTTCTTCCACATTGCTTTTGCGGGCTTTGTCTACGGTTGATATAAATTAAATTTTTAAGTTTTGTGAAAAATACTAGCAATTGTTCACGACATTTTGCTTTGGTTGAAATTATGCTTCTCCTGAGCTCGACCAAAAATTGTGGTGAAAGGGTATTTGAAGATTTAAATACGTTTTGTCCAAGTTGAAATTAGACTTCTGAATTCGACCAAAAATTGTACTGAAATGGTATTTGAAGACTTGGAATTAACTACTCAGGAATTTTTTCAAGCGCTGGTATACTAGATTCAAAAAGAAATCTATTTTTTCTCCATTGTAGCTAGTTTTTAAAGGATTTTAGCATCTGAATAAGAAGTTTTTGAGATACAAGATAATGGTATATTAGATATACACCAAGATGGTGGAGACTATTATTATGACTGAGCACCAAAATTATTTCGCGAGTGGCTTCTTCCCGATTGGTATGAGGTACGAGACCTACAGTGTGAAAACCACTTATGGAAGAAAATTCTTTATGTCATTATTTTTGAAAATTATAAAAAATGCCGCGACACATCAACTTCTGAATTGAGTTGTGCGTTATGTAAACATGAGTTTAAATGTACAGGGTGATTCACGCAAGTATGCCATAGTCAGTGTTTTTTTTAAACACCCTGTATATTTGCATATTTTTGAAATCCTCTTGATAAACCGATTCCAACAAACTGAATAATGTATGGTCAATTATGAATTATACAGGGTGGAATTTTAAAATTAATAATTTATTACACTTGAAATATTGGTACCTACTTTTTTAAATTAGCTAAATATGGATTTATAAAAAATCTGAACTAACTACTTATAAGACGTATTTGTATATTGAACAAAATCTGCTACGCCCATAAATTTTATCATAAATACCTAAAAATTGCCTAAAAACGCCAATAATTAGACAAAATCGGTAAATAATGTGGATTGTTTTAAATCGGTAAATAATGTGGATTGTTTTCAATTCTGTCAGTTTTTGATGTGTTGACATTTTATACTGAAAAAGTAAAATCTTTGTCAAACACTCTTTCCTTGTCGACATAACAATGAAATATTTAACTGGGACTCACCGAATTGAGATTTTAATGATGATCGGTTACGGGGATAACTGCAGAAGTCAAATTGAAGTGGCAAACTTATTTAATTGCCTAATATTTCACAAAGTACTGCGTCTAAAATTCATGCAGAATTCAGAGAACTTGGACATGTCAAACTTTTGAAAAGAAAACCACACTTCGTTGAAGATGATGTGAAACTGGATATTTTGTTAAGTGTCGAAGAGAATCCAAGAAGTACACGTCAAATTGCTCGTGAAAATAATGTTAGTCACACAACTGTTCTAAGATGTCTTCATTAAGAAAAACTTCATCCCCACAAATTTACTTTTGTGCAGGAGTTAACAGAAGACGATCCAGATCGTAGAATGGATTACTGCGAAAGATTGATGAATAAGCTGAACAGAAATGAGATAGCTCTTGGTACCATTTTTTTTTCTGACGATTCAACATTCACATTGAATGGAGAGGTAAACCGACAGAACTGTAGATATTTGTCAGCAGAGAATCCTAATAGTATGCGTGAGACACATACTCAGTACCCTCAAAAGGTGAACGTTTGGGCCGGTATCATAGGCGACCGTATTATTGGTCCTATATTTATAGATGGAAATTTGACAGCTGAAAAATATTCAAATATGCTTGAAAATGAAGTTATTCCTGCATAGGCAAACTTATATCGCAATGCAATAGATCCTAGCTTACCTAATGAAAATGTTTGGTTCCAGCAAGACGGGGCAACACCTCATTTTGCTTTAATGGTAAGAACTTATTTAGATGAAATTTTCCCCAATAAATGGATTGGACGAAGAGGTACTATTGAGTGGCCTACTGGATCGCCATACCTTACGCCGTTAGATTTTTTTCTGTGGGGTTATCTCAAGAAGAAAGTATATGCAACACAACCAATTAGCATTGTAGACCTCAAAGACAGGATACCTAACTACAGAAATACGGAATATTTCACCTCAAACTTCAAACAAAGTTAAGGAGGAGTTCTATAGGAGACTGTGCTATTGCCAACAACTAGGTGGAGAACAGGGTGTTTCATTAAAAAAAAACACTGACTATGGCATACTTGCGTGAATCACCCTGTACATTTAAATTTATGTTTACATAACGCACAACTCAATTCAAAAGTTGACGTATCTCGGCATTTTTTATAATTTTCTAAAATAATGACATAGAGAATTTTATCCCATAAGTGGTTTCCACACTGTATAAATGTCTTTACTACCATGGTGTATATACATTTCTTCCCACTACTGTCTAAATTTGAGACAAAAATTGAAAATCATTTACGAACGCAGTTTACACTGTCAGTTTTCGAACGTATCGTTATGTCATCTGTCATTTTTTGGTTGAGCGCGAATTTAAACTAATGGCATTTTTATTCAGATTATTTCATTTTGATAGGTAATAGGTAAGCAGCAAATATGTTAGAAACAAACTCCTGTGTGAACAAAATTATGTTGCACAAGTTTTTGTTAAACTACATTCCCTGAATTCTCAAAAAATTTTCAGTCCATTATTAGTTAGGTTGATTACAGAAAAAATTATTCACCACTAATAAACTCAACTTCTTTATTGGATAGAAGAAGCAATAATTGTCAACTTCACAACAAGTAGTGGAAAAACATACTTTTTTTTGTCAACAAAAAACTGGAAAAAGGTTCACTCTTTAACCGGTCATGGATATTACAAAAATTCATGTGCACGCAACCAATTAAATCATTTTCAAAAAAAATCTCATAACCATCCCGGTCCCTTATACCCCGATATCGTGTATAAATGTACAAAATGTCGCATTACATTCTATTTACGTAGTAGAATGTACGGTTTGCGTCACTTGAGAGAACTGCCATTTCTCCAGTAAACTACCCCCATTTGTTTGTGAACTTTAAGCGAAATTTGTTGGCTTGTCTGAGCTTGGAAATTGCTTCATTTTGGTTCAACTCAAAACTTTAAAAGAAAATAATGCCGACACTTAGCTCACCATACCATAACCTCATAACATTCATGGCAGGAATAAATCTTTTCATATTTTCCTTCACAAATTTTTTCATATTCGTTAATTATTTGTAACTTGAATTTTCCGACCAGTGATTTCCCTAGTCCTATTTCTTGAAGGAAATTTAGAATATTAGTATGGGCGAATCTTGTTTTTTTATACAGATGTTATTCATTTGGATTTGTAGTATCCGTAGTGTATCCTCAAATATATGAATTTCTTTATCCATTCTTCGTCCCCTGCTCAAAACTCTCTATCCCAGAACTATCTCCGATTGTCTTCAGCCAACCAGATCTTCCCGATACCGTTGAAGAGCTCATGTTCCCATAAATGTAGTAGTAGTAGTAGTTCATTCACATTTTCAATAATACAGTAATGCAATGCAATCCAATTCAATACAATAAGAAACTAAGAATACCATGTGAATAAAGAAATGTTGATAAGTGATTGAACACTTGTTTCAAGTACAAAGAAGACATTTAAAGTAAAATAGATACAATAATATAATAATAATAATTCGATTACAAGTAAGATCAACTGTAATAATGTAACACAATTGTGATAAAAGAATGGACAGGACAATGAACATGTAGGATTATCTTAAAGCTGAGTATATAAGTATTCACGGAAGGGGGGGAAAGGGAATTCATTGATTTTCAAGAAGGTTATTGAAAAGTTTACGTGGCTTGAGGGTGACGGAACATTTCAATTTTTTTTAAAGACATGAATGTTGAAAATCTCGTTCAGTTCGTTGGGTATAACATTATAGAGTTTTGGGGCAACGAAATCATAAGACTTCTGTCCGAATTTTTTTGTCATGAGCGGGACTACATAGTTGCCTTTTTGTCTTGCTTCGTATCTGTGTGAGACAATTTGGTTTTTTGTTTCGTTTTGATGATAATGACAAATAATATTTTGTGCAAAAAGTTAGCTGACGTCTGGAACACCTGATTCTTCATAGAGGAGATCTGAAGGGTAAGTTCGTCTTTTTGAATAAATAATCTTCAGGAATATGTTTTGTAGAACTTCGAGTGAGTGGATGCGAGCCTTAGACGAGCAACCCCAGGTAGATATACCGTACCGGATATGGCTTTTTACAAGTGAGTAGTATGATATTTTCAGTTGTCTAATGGGTAAGATCTTCTTCAGTAACCTAAATATGGATAATAAACAATTGATTTTTTTTTATTATAAAATTTATATATGAGTAAGTGAGCAAGTGACTATCAATAAACACACCTAGGTATTTTACTTCATTTTCAGCTGAGGCTTAACAAGCTTTGTTTGATGTAATGAAGTCTAGGCTTTGAAATGTTCTTGTTTTATTTATACTAAAGGGGAGATAAGTGGTTTTCCTCAAGGTTCAGGGTGACTAGCTTGTGATCAAACCAATTCTTCATGTGAACGAAATCATCCTCTACTTCTGATTTCAAATCGTCCCATGAGTCACTCCCCCAAGGAGCTGTGAGACCTGGTCGTTGGTGGGGGAGCCGAGTAGCTTTTCCTTCTCAGAAGGAATACGTGAAACCAAGGACAGCTCAATGGATTCCTGTGAAATGCAGAAATCCGATATCAGGATCTTCAGCGTGGAGAGTGGACTGTTGTCCCGACGAGTTTGCTGATAGCCGGCCGATGGCCGGAGTCAGCGGGGTCGTCGGAACAATAGACTGCTTGTGGAAACCTGCCTGATATAAACCGTATCTAGTGGAAGGTGGTTGATGAGGTATATTCACCAGATGTGGGGGCTTGCCTTAAACAGCTGGCCAAGTGGAAGGTGACCACAATAAAAACCCTCCAAGTCAAGGTGGAACAGCATATGCCGAGGACTGCGTGGTCAAGGGGAAGCTTGATCGTTAATATGCGGACTCTGGATACCTGGGGACATCCAGTTTAAATACCCTTACTCCTGCATGCGGGGCTCTGCAGGAGTGGACCTTGTGCTTCCCTAGCTACTCGTGGGATCAACCATGGATAAAGAAAAAAAAAAAAAGAAACCAAGCGGGCATGCACCGCAACCGGGCACAAGTCGGAGCAATGTATCCACAGTGCCCAAAAATACAGCAGCATCTTCCTCACACGCGAGCAGACCTCGTGTTGAGGAAGTCAGAGAAAAACAAGAGAGGAGAAAGGCAGGGGCACCTACACCCTCAACCTCCTCAACTGGCGGAAGTCTCCGGGAGAAATCCTGGACGAAAAAGAAGACCCCCCCCTCCTTCCTGAACTGGGTAAACCCGGAGGAAGGGATGATCCACTAAGGCGTGGACTTAGTGGAGCAGGGGTAAGATGGTATCTTCGCTTCCTTGAACAGGGACTTGCACCGGAGGAAGCAAGAAAGAAGGCTACGGAGCGCAGAAAGCAAGGAGAGGAGAGAAACATCCCTCCTAAAGGAGAAAAACGGAAGCGGGAGATGGCGACAGCCCTAACACCGCAAGCACAGGCAAAGAAGAAAAGGGAGGATAGAATAGCCATCCCTTCTTCAACTGGCAGCTATGCAGCTGCAGCAAAATTAATAAGAATGGCAGTTCTCCCCAAGTCGTACCCTGAGACTACCCTCAGTGCGGACGACCAAACCTTGCTGGAGAACGCAATAATAGAAGAAATGTATGCTGGATGGGACCACAAACTCCAGTTTAGTGGCATACATTTCAGACCATGAGTCGTTCTAATCGACTGTGAAACACCACAGACTGCAGAATGGCTCCGGCTGATAGTACCAAAGCTGGAGAGCTGGAAGGGAGCAGAACTGACGGTGTGCCAGGGAGACGACATCCCAAAAATGCACACCGCCACGATCTTTCTCCCAAGAAGCAAAGGCGTAGAGGAAGGTAAGCTTCTTCGCTTGATTAAAGCGCAGAATGAGGGTTTGGAAACAAACCAGTGGAAGGTCCTTAACCTAAAAGAAGAGGGCAAAGGCATAGTCTTGAGGGCAGGAATAGATAATCTATCCTGCCAAAAAATCAAGAACAACGGGTTCACCATCCATTACCGGTTTGGGAAAATACCCGTACATGGCCTCAGAAAAGAAGACGGAAGTAACAAGGAAAAGGTTCCCATTTCCTCCGAGGCCAGTGGCGACTCGAGTAGTGTAGAAAGCCTACACATCACCAAACTCTTTGGGGAAGAGTCGCCACTGACCGAGGAGGAAATGGAGATTGCGTCGGAGGAAGGGGACAGTACTCTTTCAGAAGGGGACATCACCCTGACGAAAGAGGGAAACACCCAAGAAGACAACCAACAGGATGGTGGGAATTAACTTAGCTCAAGTTAATGCTCACCATGCCAAAGGAGCATCAGCGGTGATCACAAGATTGTTCACCAAGGACCAATGGGGGTTGTGTTTAATCCAAGAACCTTGGGTTAATAAGAACCAGGTAAGAGGATTAGCATGTAAAGATGCTAAAATAGTATATCACACTGGTAGTGATACACCAAGAACATGTATTATGATAAGAAACAATATTAACTATTTTTGTCTTTCAGAATACATGACTCGAGACCTCGTTCCAGTTCGAGCATACCTCGAACACAAGAAGGAGGGCAAAGAAATAGTGATAGCATCATGCTACTTTGAGGGAGATGGGCCTGCACCACCCCCAGAGGTACAAAAGCTGGTGAAGTACTGTGAAGAGAAAAGACTACCTCTACTTCTAGCATGTGATGCCAATGCACACAATACCGTTTGGGGCAGTAGCAAAACCAACAAAAGAGGTGAGCAACTTTTAGAATATATCCTTAATAAAAACCTTAATATCCACAATATAGGGAATACCCCTACATTTGTAACAAGGGTAAGGCAAGAAGTTTTAGATGTCACACTGGCAACACAGGATCTAAAACATATAGTAAAAGATTGGAGAGTATCGGGTGAACCATCACTCTCCGATCATAGTATAATAACATTCAAGCTAGAACTGGGCATACCTGAGATAAGCCTCAGGAGAATACCAAGAAAAACAGACTGGGACAACTATAACACCTGTCTGAAAAGAAATCTAGCACATATCCAAAGAAAAGGAAGGGCTAAGCACCATCTCGACCTGGAAAATGAGCTAGAGGATCTGAACAGGGCAATAATCGAGGCGTTTGAATCGAGCTGCCCTCTTCAAAAACAACGAAGCAACAAAGATGCACCCTGGTGGAACAAACATCTGTCAGAACTAAGATCTCAAACCCGGGACCTTTTTAATAAAGCAAAAATCACCGGAGACTGGCAGAGATACACCGAGGTGAGAAACACCTACTACAAGGAAATTAGAAAAGCTAAAAGAAATAGCTTCAGAAAATTCTGTGAAGATATAAACACAACACCTGCTGCGGCAAGACTTTACAAAGTTATGGCGAAAAGTAGGGTCAACACAGATATGGCTTTGAGGAAGCCAGATGGTGAATATACCGAAAATGAGGAGGAAAGAGTTCGACTCTTACTAGAAACTAATTTTCCAGGAAGTACCCCAAATAGGGGAGATAATCCTCTCGAAGGTCACAATAGGCCTTCAAGAGAAAGTATTACAATGGCCAAACACATTTGTAGTAACGATAGGTTGAAATGGGCCATGAACACCTTTTCACCTTTCAAGGCACCAGGAGCAGATGGAATTTTCCCAGCATTGCTCCAGAAAGGACAAGACGAAATTCTACCGCATCTGGTTAGAATTAGTCGAAGCAGCTTAGAACTGGGTTATATACCTGAAGCATGGAGAAGGGCAATAGTAACCTTCATTCCAAAAACTAGAAAAAGGGACACAACAAACCCCAAATCCTTTAGACCAATTAGTCTAACATCGTTTGTACTCAAAACGATGGAAAAGGCTATTGATAACCATATTAGAACGGAAATCCTAGAGAGACTACCTCTCCACCCATGTCAGCATGCCTACCGGGCAGGCAGATCTACGAAGACTGCACTGGTACAACTGACGGAGGATATCCGAGGTGCTCTAGACAACCAAGAAACTGTAGTATGTGCATTTTTGGACATAGAAGGAGCTTTTGACAATACTCCACATGAGGCAGTCAGAAGAGCATTGAACAGAAGAGGTGTAGACAGCACAACATCCAAATGGATGTCGGAACTGCTCACCACAAGAATAGCAGAGACGAGGACGAGCAAAGACATTGTCTCCATCTGCACTACCAGAGGATGCCCACAGGGAGGAGTAGCATCCCCATTAATGTGGAGTCTGACGGTTGACGAACTCCTGTGTGGTTTGACGGATCTCGGTATATCCTGCCAAGGATATGCCGACGATATTGTCATAACAGCCAGGGGAAAATTCGAAAACACCCTTTGCGATATTGTACAAAAGGGTCTGAACTATACAAATAGCTGGTGTAGGCAAGTGAGACTTAGCATAAACCCCACTAAAACCATCCTGATAGCCTTCACTAAGAAAAGAAAACTCAACCTCAAAACCATAAAACTTGATGGGAACGAGATTGAATGGAGACAAGAAGTCAAGTATCTAGGTTTAACTTTAGACAGTAAACTCCTGTGGAACAAACACGAAAAGGAGATTACATACAAGGCAAAAATGGCTATAATGGTGTGCAGAAATCTGGCAGGAGCAAACTGGGGCTGTAACCCAAAAATCCTAAGCTGGATGTACACTGCCATAGTGAGACCAATCATCACTTATGGTGCCATTGCCTGGTGTAGTAGAACTAGCCTATTGACGACGAGAGAAAACCTCTCCAAAATTCAAAGACTAGCCTGTATATGCATTACAGGAGCAATGAGAACATGCCCAACGGCAGCCATGGAAGTGATTCTCAACCTCACCCCTTTACATATGGTGGTGGAAAGTGTTGCAGAAAGAACAAGATACAGACTAAGTAGAGAGGGAATCATTAAAAAAAACACCTCCTCACTTCTTAGAAATCAGACAACCTGGGACATGCCACAAGACGGTATGATGAAAAAATATAACTTTTCAAAGAAATTCGTTACGGAAATGAGCAACAAGAAGGAATGGGATCCAAATACCATTACCAGACTTGGAAAGAATGCCATTCAATGGTACACAGACGGCTCAAAAGCAATAGAAGGAACTGGGATAGGAGTGTTCGGGCCAGGAACCAAACACTCTGAAAGCTTGGGAAAAACCCCAAGTATCTTTCAAGCGGAAATCCACGCCATAAGAAAGTGCGCCCAGTTCAATATTGATAAAGGATACAGAAGACAAAGGATTATCATAATGTCGGATAGTCAAGCAGCCATTAAGGCACTGAGCTCTTGTGTAATCAGTTCCAAAATGGTGTGGGAATGCCTAGACAAACTCAATGAACTAGGCGAGAACAACATAGTCACCTTACTATGGATTCCAGGACACACTGGAATAGAAGGAAATGAAATAGCAGATGAACTAGCAAAGAGAGGGACTGAAATACCTTTCTGGGGGCCCGAACCCTTTTGCGGAATCAGCTCCAATGTAATATTGGAAGAAATAAGTAATGCCGAGAAAAAGAGAAGATCTGACCATTGGAAAGATCTAGTAGGGCTTATACAATCAAAGACTCTTCTGGGTGACTACAACCTGTTGAGATCAAAAGAATGCATAAGTCAAAGTAAAACTGCGCTAAGAGTTTTGACAGGGATCCTAACGGGACATTGTCGCCTGAATGGGCACCTGAAAAAGCTCAAAATAGTGGAGGAAGAAGAATGCAGATTTTGTGGAATGTAAGAAGAAACCTCCATCCACATACTTTCCAACTGCACAGCACTCCAGAATCCTAGAGCACAGCACCTGGGAGATTACTGGATAGAAGAGGAACATTTGCCTAAGTTGAAGCCTGCAGACATCCTAAAATTCCTCCGGGAAATAGGACTAAAGGAACTACTAGTTTCTGAGACTCTCCTCAGAAACTGAGTAGAAGTAAGGGGGCACAATAGACCTTTTAGGTCTCAGTGAATGTCACCCCAAAAATCACACTTACATACATACATACTTGAGTAGATCACTGCTGTATCATCGGCAAAAGCGATAATATCGCTCGAACTTTGGATGAAAAATAAATAGTTAACATATATGTTAAAGAGAACTGGTCCTAGCACCGTGCCTTGCGGAACACCGTACTCCATCTTTGATACATCGCTCAGAACCCAATCAACTCTTACAGTCTGTTGTCGGTCGGAAATATCACTTCGAAATAATTTCAGTTCGTTTCCTCTTATACCGATATCCTCCAGTGACTGCAGGAGTAGTTGGTGACTGACCGTGTCAAATGCCTTGCTCAAGTCGAGGAAAATACTCAGACATTGTGTGCTACTAATTCAACTGCTATTAATTTTTTCTGAACAACCCACAATACAATGTCCTGTTCATTGAGCTTCTCTAAGCATTTCCATACCATTTTAGAATTGATTTCCCAAAAACTCAGCGCTCCAATGGTGGCTTAACCATCCGACTGACGTAATAACAATCCCTCGCATTCTACTTTCATTGTTATTTTCAAATAAATCGCCATTATCTCACTGGATTAAAATAATTTCCGCAATTTATGAAGTAGAGTTAATAATACATGTGAAACTTTGGACATCTCTAGGTAATGATAATTTTAAAGAGGAAAGCTTGAATTGTCGTTGGTAGCGACAAATTATTTTAGCTTCAGAATAATTAACGATCAATTGGTCGTATGCGAATAAATCAAAAATAATGGTGATCGGTAGAAACGAAGTCCAAACAGTTAGTTTAAGCGATAAAGAATTAGAACAAACGGATAACTTCAAGTATCTAGGTGTCTTGATAAACAAAGACGGGAAGAACGAAGCGGAAATTAACAACAGGATAGAAAGCGCAACCAAGTTGTACTATTCATTAAGTAACACGCTTGTAAGGAAGAAAGAAGTGTCGACGAAGACAAAGCTGATAGTCTACAAAACCATATTCAAACCGATCCTGATCTATGGTTGTGAACGCTGGGGAACTCACAGAACAACAGAAGAGCAAAATACAAGCCATAAAAAAAGACCGAGTGAGAAATGAAGTTATTAGAAAGAAATTGGATCATAAACAGTATAGAACGACAAGAAGCGGTTTGGACATATGCTAATAATGGACAACTCGAGGCAAGTCCAGTTGATATGGCAAACCAAACCAAAAAATAGAAGATCTAGAGGCAGGCCTAGGAGAAAATGGGATGATGTGATAGCTGGTATCCTGGGGAAAAACAACAAAAGCTGGAAGGAAGGGAAAGAACTTGCACGAAATAGAAGAGGCTGGGGGAAATTTGTGTATAAAAACGACTGAAACACTCAAGTACAAACCTTGTATGGACAAAACACCTTAACACCTTCGGGTATATTAAGGTTTATGATTATGATGATGATGACGATGGTCGTATCTTTGCGTGACAGCGTTCTAGATGTTGAAAGAGAGGGATAATTTGCAGACAAAAACATGCAGTATGACTAATATGTAATTGTAAACAATAGTGGATGCAAAATTAGTTTTGAAAACAATTCTTTAAGAAAACTTCAAAAACCAATATTATAGATCCAGCTTTCGATAAAAAATATTTAATTGAACAGGCTGTTTACTGTTCCCATGCTTATACCAATCAATTTGTTGTTGACGTTCTTATTTTATTCTATCAGGCAAGAGATTTAGAATCTGTTGAATTGCCGTGGGCAGCATTTGAGTCATAAATTATTTATGCAGGTTCAACATCTATTACCTTTCCCAGGAAAAAGCTCAATATTCTCATTTCTCTCAATTTTTTTTAAATGTCTAATAATAGTATACGTTTCAATTTCTCCATTTTTATTTAATTTTCCATTCATTTAACAATCCAGATATGTTGGATGAAGCTCAATCAAGCAAGAAGTTGGGAGAATTGATTTCATTTCCACAGTTACAATTTCAATTCAAAGTTCATGAAAACTTTTTCAAACGAATTAATCTCAAATCCAAGGATTTGTACAAATACACCTCGTCCGCTTCTATATACGACTTTCAACATTTTTTAAAATCTATCGTCCACTTACCTGGAAAAAATTCTTAAAAATGTCTTACTGGAAATTCCAAATCATTCCAAGGCTATTATGTTACATGTTAGAGTGGAAATTGATTTCATCCAGGTATGAGCCGTTTCAGATTTGTTCCGAAAAAAAGTAGCAGTCTGGATATCCAAAATGATAAAATGGGTGATTTGAACTCCATTTGATTGGAAGATTTCAATTATTCTCTGTGAAACTATCAACTGTACCAGAACTTCATGAACATTTTTCCAATTACGTTCTGTTTCAACGGAAATTATTACTAAAAGAATTAAACTCGGAAGGATTATCTTTATATGAAAAATGCTCTCGTCTCTCTCCGATTTTCTTTTAAATACATACAGAACAAAAGGTTCCTCCCTTTCATCTTATTTTTATGGATTCCTTTTTTGTGACCCAACTTATACATTTATTTTTTAAGGTTGTGGGATGGGATTTTCTTCGTTGATTTTATGTTCCTTTTCTATTAAATAAGCTACTGTTATTGATAATCTTATTGTTGCTACAAGATGTGAATACTACCCACTAAATACCACTTGTATTTTATTGGACAGGATGAACAGTATACTAGATTCTTCATTTAAACAGGTAGAGTTGTTATGGTATTTGAATGATCTTTATTTTGATCAAGTAGTAGAACGCTATTCAAGCTGTGAAGCGCTTTTTATATCCGCTAAAACTCAGCAGTCCCTGTATAATAAGAGAAATGCCAACATTAAAGAGGCTACATAGTATTTGGACCACAGTGATTGTTCCATCTTCCACTACTCCATTTATTATAAGTCTTCTTTTATATGATTCGAATTCACTCTTATACAATGTTCTTTGTATAACCAAAATTCGAAGTGGACTGCAATGGGTTATTTTTTGAGATCTACGTAAAATTCTAGTATGGCTTTGACTGGAAACTTTTTTCGAAAAATGCATACTTTTTGAGATTGATTTTTTTGTACACACCCTTGTAAATTATTTTTTCACGTGGATACCCTTAAAGATATGAGAATGGTTTCTGTTCGGTTGCTTTTAGCAAGGTCAGAAGTATTTGAATCTATGTTGAAACCTTTTTCATTTCATACAGAGTGTGTATAAAAAGTGTTCAAAGTTTAACTTCATAAATATAAAATTTCTTTATTTTCTTAAATAGAACTACCCGGTTTTTAACATTTTAATGCATTCAGGGGCTAAAAATTAGGCAAATTCGTTTATTCTTTCCTATACCTAAACCTTACCGTTATCCAGATATTGAATGCTTTCTGTAAATTTTGAGAGATGCAGGTGTGGTCTAAATTTTATTTTGACCCGTTGATACAAGCAGTAAGAAATGAAAAAGAAAACATGGTAAATATGGCAAAGTTGTTACAAGAACATATGTGCTTTATTTGCAGTAAGATATCCTGCATCTCTAAAAATTTACAGAAAACATTTAACATCTGGATAACGGTAAGGTTTAGGTATAGGAAAGTATACATGAATTTGCCTTATTTCTTACCCCTGAATGCATTAAAATGAAAAAAAACGGGTAATTCTATTAAAAAAATGAAGAAATTTGATATTTATGAAGTTTAACTTTAAACACTTTCTATACACACCCTGTATAAAATGAAAAAGTTTTCAACACAGATTCAAATATGTCTGACCTTGCTTAAAGCAACCGAACAGAAACCATTTCTATATCTTTAAGGGTATCCTATAAAAAAATAATTTGTAAGGGTCTGCAACAGTCAAATTTTTACAAAAAAATTAATAACTCAAAAAATATGAATTTTTCGGAAAAAGTTTTTAGTCAAAAGTATACCTACTTAAATTTTACGTAGATTTCAAAAATGTATTAATATGCAGGGTGTTCCATTTAAAATAAAAAAAGTTACAGTCTACTTCCGGTAGAACCGGAAGTGTGCCATCTTTGAAATTATCTCAGTTGAAAAGATCGCATCTGAAAACCGAAACGTAGAAATTTTTATGATTTTACTATAAGTATTTTGCCATATACAGATAGTTTTAACTCATCGTGGGACACCCTGTATATTCTTTGACTTGAATCATTTTCAAACACTGAAAATATCACAGTCTCTAAATATATAATTCACATCAATTACATTTCAATTCTTTCGACTGAGTAAATTGAAAATTCAATCTCGAATTTAAATTCTGAAGTTTAAATACACCCGCCATCTGCTGTTCGTAGTTTACACTACGGAACCGATTTCTCTTGTTTTTATTGGTAATCCGGTGTTCCGCTTTCAGTAAACACTTTCTAATTTCTTCGAGTCCCACCCATCACGCGTTCTTGAACCTGTTCGATTAATTTTACCTTCTACCTTGATATTCACCAGACACCATAGCGGTAACTAAATATTTTTAAAAAGGTACTCACAACAACATTTTGAGTGTCACTTCAATTTTCACGAAAATTTTACGACCCTTTCAATTTTATTGATTTTAATACTGAGTTTTATAACTATTCATTAATGGGGTTGAACTTTAAATGCACCAAAAGAATATCAACGACCCAATTCAGGAAAATATGTAGTCTGGGGACCTTCCATAACTCCAATTCAGCGTGAGTCCTTGATTAATTATACAGTGCAGATTTTTCCAAAAGGTTTTGTTTTTGTTACGCTCACCATTGAAAGCTTAATAACCCTAAATAGATTATGTTATTATAGTACATAGTTCAGTATCTAAAAATAACATTACCATAATGATAAAATCACATTGGATAAATTATGTTAAGTATACCGTTATATTATAATAATATTGGACTCGTTTCATATGCTAATCCCAATCAAAACATATTCAAACAATGTCCCATCAATTTTTTATTTATAATCAAAGCGTTATTCCTTTTTTTAAGATTGTTGTGGTACGACTGCGAGTCAGCCATTCACCTTCTTCTTGCCTTGCCCGCTAAACAAATTTCACCTTTATAAGCACTACAGTACTTAAAGCTTTTCGATTATACACTTTGATTTAGAGAGAAGTCTTCATACCAGAAAACCAGTCTGTCGATAATGTGGGCCACTAGGTAATCGACATGCCATGAACTTGAGTCAAACGTAATTGAGAGAAACTTTGAAAATGTAGGCCGGTATTAAAAGACGGATGCAAGAACGGTTTTTTTTAATCAGTTCTTTTAATTAATCTGTATACAGGATATTCAAAGATTAATTCATAACAATGCAGTTTTTTTTGAAGATTAATACTTTGTATATTGCAAAATATATAACAATTATACAATTGCGATAGATTGTTTGAGGATTAAAAGTTAAAAAGTTATAAAAGTATCACTTTAGACTGAATTTCACACAGAAACCATTGAATATGATAACACAGTTAAGCAAAATGTTGTCTTCGCCCTTTCTCTATGATGTAAAATGATAAATTGGCTATAGTTTTTTTCTTTTCACAAGGATCGCATTCACACTAATTCTACAGTACATTTCAGGAGACAAAAACTCTATAACCTTTATCACTTTCATCTGAATTGATAATTTTTAACTGTTAATTCCTCCGAAAATATATCCAATCTAACTGATATAAAATCGTTTCAAAACCACTCCAATATCAAGGGCAACAAAACGACTGTTAACCAGTATTACAATATGTACAGTACTTGTGAATGAGTTTTTTAACAAAAATAGAAAAACTGCAGTTCAAGAGTGCCAAATGAAATAAGATGAGATATATAATGAAAGAAATAGTGACCAAAATGATATGATACAAATATAAATGTCATGATGTATGGAGTTTTGGCAGCACTGATATATTTAGCATGTCCCCAGATGAGGTCTAAACTTCAGCACGTGGTTGTACATCTCGGTAGATTTAAACTTAACATCAGACGTGCTAAAACAGGAACACAGCAATCACCTGGTAAAAAAATCCTTGGAGTCGCTGACTACAGAAATTTTAAACCTCAGTGGGGACCAGAAAAGGAAAGTAACGGGATCTCACTGGTCACTGCATCTTGCAGCCTCAAACATTATTTTCAAATATGAAGCGCTGTCTCATTTGAGGACTGATCCTAGGCCTATAGCACCTGAAAAGGACTTCTCCAAGAAGGAGCTAGTGAAAAGATTGAAGAGCCTTATACGGCAAACAAGAGCACAAAAGCCTTATACATGAGGTGCTGAGGACTCCAAGCTTTTTTTACTGATATGATGATTTTACTGGTAATGAAAATGTCGTTAATGATATTGGTGAATATGGCAAATAGAAAGAAGTAAGAAAAGGGTAATGAGATGATAACCACGATGAAGAAAAATGCGATAATGATGAGAAATGTAGAGATGATAATGATTGAAAAATAAATTATAATATCAGATGAGCAACATAGTAATAACAATGGTAATGAAATAACAATAAAACGTTTCAAATTCATGGTATGAAAAATGTCGGATGTCGTTCGTATATGTCAGTCGCAATGAAACAAAAATTAAGTTAAATAAATTATGAATAAATTAACTTAACTAACTAAAACACAGAAGAGTAAATAGTCATTCAATAGAATGACTTAAATTCATAAAAATGGAATCTTGACTATTCTTATACATTCATTGTAATTTGAATTCATTCCAAGCGTGATAAGCCATATCACTAGCTTCTCTTTTCTTCCTATACTCATGTCCACCTCCATGACCGGCATGTATCACAGTATGACCTTCTTCATGATCAGAATGGACTAATTTCTTAAGACCTATGATAAGGGAAAGCATGAGTGCGAGAGCTGAGACCATAAGAGCTTTCATGGCCAGTAAACCTACACCACCAATACCTAGAGCTGCTAGCAGTTTACCCATCATCATTCCCATCACGACAATTCCTCCCATTCCGCCGCCTCCTTTGCCACCACCACCACCTCCTTTTCCTCTTGCTGAACCTGGAAAAAATAATTTTCCATATATAAGATGGTTCAATGTGGTTTTGATAAAAATCCCTGTGTTCTTGACAGGTGTAGATGTGAAAATTTGAAAAATTAATGAGCATGAAGGGCTAATTTGAGGTGCTTTCAAAGCATTTTTTTGTTAAATTTGCTGCCAGAAATCATAAAATCAGAAGTACCAGTGCTTCTAATGGTTTTATGGTTCAGTTCGGCAAATTCATAGAATTCAAGCTTCCTCATTATAAATAAAATATGTGATGTAGAAAAAGATTATGAATTTTCTAACACTTGGCGAATGCGCTGGTAACACAGAAAACTTCATAAAATACTTGGAAGCAGAAGCAGAACATATTTAAACAATTTTATTCAGCTTGTCCTGTTTATCAGGTTGAATTAAGGAATTTAAATTTCTGTAAGCCAATTGAAATATGGTTCACTGCTTCATTTGTGATGACAATCCAATTTCGTCTATTCAGAACGTTCGTAAATCTAAAATGTCTACTTCCACAAAATGGCGGATAACATTTTTCAACCCACTTAATATGGATATAGAATCAAAAAGTTTGATCAGTGGAATAAAGTACATGGAAAAACAAATTTAAGATGTGTTAAGGTTTTCCTCTCTAGACTTGTGCACATCTTGTTGTACCTAAACCCCTCGCCCATTATTATACCTTTTGAGGGATTGACCGTTATAATATTCAATACATTTGAGAGCAGCATGTTAACAAATAATAAATAAACAGGAACTGGAAGTACTTGGGTACCAGTCAGCCACTCCCTCATCAATCTAGGCCATTGATTAGACAAAAAAATAAAATCGTGGGGGGCGAAGCGTAGCCTCAGTGAATATATGAATTTGAAGTGTGAATTTCAAAGTTTAAATAAGCATCTCTGAATACTAAGTGAGACGATCAATTCATCATCAATAATTCTCGAATTTTTGTTGTAAAATAAATTACCGAATAAAATAAATCAATCAACTTACTTTCATCTTGCTTAAGATCCACCTGATCCATCGCTGCCTTGAAAGATCTTCCGAATCCTTCACCTGGCATAAGTTCCGGAAGTCGAATCCGCAGCTCATGATTCTCCAGGTATTGTTCGACTACTCCCAATATAGTACCGTCGTCCATGTTAGCTCTTGCGTCATTTTCACTTTTTGTACCAATAATGTGTATGCCATCTCCCAATTTCAAATCTTCCGGCTGGCTTTTTAAATATTGTCGAAATACTTTGGTTAAAATATGCATGGCGCCATATGCAGGCGTGTCGGTCCTAGCATCTGACAACAGAAAAATTACACTAAACAACACTAAGTACTTCATGTTCCAGCACGTATAGTTAAATGTGAAAAGTAGCTATAAGATCTGCTCTTATATTGAAGGCGGCTTAAAAAAGGATGTTACTTTTTAAAACTTTTCATTACTGGCACTTAGTGGAGCAGAAAACGACAAAGCAAAAAAGAAATGGACACAAATATGTGTTTAGACGAATTAGATCAGCGAGATGAATTGACCTGCTTATCGATTAAATTGAAGTGAGATTTTCGCAATACCGGTGCACGGCAAATTGTTGCATGCTTTGATTGACCGTTCAATAGCTTCGTTTACATTTTTATGTTGATTAAGTTATTATTAACACAGTGTTAACATGCGATAATTTAATTGTTCTATTTGTTTAATGACACAGGAAATTTTCATTATAAATTGGACAGAGTCTCTCTGTCGACCTGTTTCGAATTTTAGATTCATATCGCAAATTCTTCTTCAACTTTCCCCCGACGTTTCATTAGCCACTTCCGAGTACCCAGCCCTGTCCATAAGATAATTATCATTCACCAACGGCCGCCTCTATTTTGGCAACGCCAACGCCAAACATCTGAGAGCCACGAGCGAAGCTACTTTTTACTATTGAGACATAACAGACTTCTCTGAATGCTTATATTTTCTTATATTTTCCATCTTTATTTCTTAATTGCTGTGGTGAACCTTCAAGAATATCTCAAGGTTACATAGAGGATACCTACAAAGACACTTCCCAAGGATTAGATTAACAAACCATCACTAGGACACCTTCAGCTCAGTTTTCCATCCTCCTTTCGCGGAGAAAATACATTCCAAGCTTAGTAACAAAAAAGCCCAGGCCTCCATTATTTTTTCTTCCCTCATTGGGCATATTTTTTGAGTGGCCACTAACTAGTAACACCAAGTTACCAATTGGCGCCCAACGTGGAGCACAAACCACCACTTTTGGGAATAGTTTACTCAACTATACGAAAAATGATAAATTTTCAGAAAAATATCGTGTTTTCCAGCTTTTTACATAATAACACATAATAAACAGTCAGAAAATATAGCTAGGTAACTGATCAGCGTGGAGTTACTAATTCAAATTTATAACTTCCATCAATTCATCCAACACCATTTGTTTTTTATCGTAATTTTCTGTATCATAAGGCAAATTATAACCTAAAAAACGTCTAGACACTCTGTTTCTTTTGTCTAATTAATGCGAGGTCGTTAATAAATTTATTAGATGTCTAATTAGCGGATGATTTCATTGCACATCTTTTTATTGGACAAAAAAGTTTGTAGACAAGTTTTGTTTTGCATAGTTATGGTTTTAACCTTCACTTTGTATTATAACCTTAACATTTTTCTCTATTTAACAATTATTTTGTCAATATGAACAGCTTTTTGCTTGTTTTTGTTTCGAAAGTACTGTATGTTCGGAATTTCACGATTACAAATTGAAAATTCCTGAAAAGTATTGGAAATTACTATTTCAAATTATTGAGCATTCCGTTAGCTTGTATATTATTGAAATTTTTTAACGAAATAGGATTAAAAAGAATGTGGATTTATTTACTGCTAAAACAATTTTTCAATCAGGTTAAATATAAAATAGGAAAGTGACAAAGGTTATATACAGTCAAAGATTTATAAAAACACAATTGGAAAAATATTTTAAGATGTTTCCTTATTATATGCTGTTTCCGATCATTCTCCAAGATAATTCTATTTGTAAGATTTGGAGGGATATTCAGTCGAAGCATGAAATTGACATTAAATTCCTTTCCTGACAAGTTGATCCACTACTCCGTTACTCAGGGTTTCCTGAGCTCATACCAAACTTAATGATTGTACTCTTCAATTAATCCACAAATAAGCTTATTCTCTTATTTATTTTTACTGTATCCCTCGTACTCGACGGATCACAATTACATTTTTTTGCTCCTATTTATATTTTTCACTTTATAATAAAAAAAAGTATGAAAAAAACTGTAGTGTAATTGCCAAATTTCAACTGAACTGCTCCTATTGATAGTATCTTTCACTATTAAATTTTTTTTTGTATTAACAGTAATTGGATGTTGCTCGAGAGGAAGAGAATTGGACGAATTGGATGGTGTATAAATAGAAACGTAATTGATGCCGTGTTATTAGTAACAAAGAGTACTTCAAAATGGAAAATACTTTTATTCCAATCCATTTCGTTCGGTGAAACAAATAAAAAAATGAAACGTGAACAGTTTCAGTTTGAAATTTTTATTAACTTTGGAATAATTATTCTTTATTGCATGGAATAATTTTATTGTTTTTAGAGGCTCTTGTTCGTTTGAAGTCAGGAGACTGAAGGGAAAAAAGTCAGTGATGTACAGATTTAGCATAAATATTGTTAGTACTTCATTATAAACTTTATTAATTCATCTTCTCGTTTCCCTTATCTGAAAATATGACAATTAATACTATTGTTTATGAAAAAAGTCAATTCATATGATAGATTATTAATAAAAGACTCAACACTCATCGTATTTTCAAGAAGAAATTTCTGTTGCTTAGCTTTTCAAACAATTCATTGAGCTTAATGTATCTTCACGCAGTCGAGGTTTAAGTTCTTCATGAAGTTTTCCATCATCTACAAACGTTCAAAATGTTTTTCGGCTTTATCGAAATAACAAACAGCATAATACGGTAAAGTAAAAAAAGTTAATTAGTTTTAACTCACTCTAAGTACTTCTCTTTATCAAATTAATTAACTTTTCGATTCAAAAAAGTCGTTCTAGATATTGCTTTGATTAATTTCTCCCTCTTTGAAAAAGCTAACTGATTTTAACGAGGTTTTTCTAATTTTAGAGCTGGGTTTCCATGTTCAATAAAGGGTTTTTCACTGTCAAGGTAGGAATTGTTGTATATATTCGTCGAATATACCTATGCAAGTTTATCTGAAGCTACGGGGCATCGGTAAGAGGAGAGGAAACATGGCGCATAACTGTCATAAACGTACAAATGTCGTACGGTATCCATTTTGTCAAGTAAAACTGAACTGACAATACCAACGCCACTGGATAAATCAATATCAGTCAATTGATGAAGTGAGAGGGAAGAACACACGCACGCGCTTGCCAATAAGAAGTCAGCTGGACAGGCCTTTCTATAAAAGTCACCAACTATGTAATTCGGAGAGTGTGGTAATTATGGTTTTCGTACAACGCTGCCAGAGCTTGGAGAAGCCCATAACAAATTTGGAAAAGTGCTAATCTTTTAATATTCATGAATTGAAAAAATAATGTTAATAGAAAAAATCCAAGGAAACAAGCACATTAAAGAATTAACGTTCAATCATATTCTTAATATCGTTAATAATAAAAAGTCCATTTTCTAATTATTATTACATACTTAGCACTTTAGCTTTTTCATAGTTAAACGTGGCAATATCAAATGTTTCCGACTGCATTCCTTTCATGGCTTCAGATAAACTTGCTCAAGTATATACTCTTATTCTTATGAATTGCTGCTGAAATTTACCCATAATCAATGATGGTAAAAGTTCAGTCACGGATGAATTTTTCAAAGACCATCTTAAATCTATTCTATAAACGATGGAAAGAATATATAAAAAACAATTGCAAGACTGGACTTAATTTATTAGTATAAATGTTTTATTTTTCCGAAATAAGAAAATCCCTTTTTCATTTTTATAGATTTTTGTGGAACATCATTAGATAATATTTACAGCACCATTTCATATTATTTACGAGCTTAAACGACAAGATTCGCTTCCATGGAAAGTGAAATCGGAAATGAATTTAAGAAAAACGGTTATGACGGAAAAAAATGAATTCATACAGGGTGCTATTATATTCCACATAAAACGTTATAGATCGCTAGCTAAAAAGTTCAAATACGATTCAGTTTATAGCCAAAACAATTTCTGGAGTTTTCTTATTTTCTTCTTTTCATAACTACATACTCTTCCAAGTAACCTCGTAGATTAAAGTGTTGGTTTTTTGTTTATCCTATCAAACTGGAACACACTTCGGTCATTAGATCATTTACGGATAAGCTAGTTTTCAACAACTACCAGTTTACAGAATGAAAACAAGAAAAGCAAATGAAAAGGAAATAGGCAGGTGGTAGGGAAGATCGTTATACTATTAATTGATGATATTTCAATGAGATCCGGTACATGTGTTCTAGCCGAGTGAGGTAGAGAAAGGTGATTGCATTAGTTTCACCTAAGTAAGATTCGTTTCATGAAATCACAACAGGTTGAAATATTTTAGTTAAATAGGACAATGTTTAGTGGAAAAAGTAGACAATAATTAACGTCCTATGGATAAAAACGGTAGAACGTGTCACGGGACACACGGTAGGAACTTTAGTTCCTTTTAAGCAAAAGTTATGTAATACATCTGACGTTATAGATAAACAATTTGCATATTCTTTGGTGGTTGAGTAGTAAGCACACCAGACTCTCACGCGGTAGACCCGGGTTCGATTCCCCGCGATTAATTTTTTTTTATTTTCAATTTTATTTTTAAATAATCATTCTGCTTGATATTAATAACGACAACAGGTAGACGTTTGAAATATTTAGCAGAATATTCATTATTATAGATAATGGTACGGTACCCTTCATGAGGGAGTCTGGCAACATCTACCTATAACAGCATCGTATATATAAAAAAGGAGACCGTAGCATTATACAAATTGGACATTCAAGAACTGTACGTTTACCACAAAATTAGTGGAAACATAAAATTGAATTGTTAAATTTTTAATTTGAAGTTATATTACAGTTTATAGAAATTTTTATTTTCTAGATTTTTTCCTAAGTGGGTCGTAGAAAAAATATTCTGCTCGACTCGTGTGGATTGTCCATATCGCACTTGAACGATTGATCTTCGTCCTCGTGCGATATGGCCATCTTATCCACACTAGCTGCACAAACTACAATTTCTTTCAAAATATGCCCTTTTGCATTTAAAAACTACCTGCCAAATGTCAAATCAATTTATCCATCCATTTTAAAGTTATCGAATTAAAACATTCAAGTTTTCGAAATTTCAACACTCTGTATTTCGAAAAGTAGCTAGACCCCTTAATCGCGCAAAAAAAATTATGGAAATAATAGTAAAAATTTATCCGAACAAATTCAAGTAGATCACTAGCACTGGAAATACCAGCTTTGCATAGAATTTCAATAGCATCGGTGGTTCAGTGGTTAGAATGCTCGCATTGCACGCGGGCGGCCCGGGTTCGAATACCGGCAGGAGCATATTATTATGACTCGCTGCTTCGTAAACAAGAGAGAGACTAAGGAGGCACAAGCACGCAAGCAAGGCACATAACGAAGCAACGTAACATAACGTAGCGTAACGTAACGCGTAACGGTCAGATCTTTTGCGTCGCGACCCCTGGTCGCTCAAACATAACCTGGCGTAAAGAACTAAAGTTCCAATAATGGTACGGTACCCTTCATGAGGAAGTCCAACTGGCAACATCTACTTATAACAGCATCGTACCTATATTTAAAAAGGGAAACCGTAGGTTTATACAAACTGGACATTCAAGAACTGTACGTTTACCACAAAAAAATTATTGGAAACATAAAATTGAATAGTTAAATTTCCAATTTGATGTTATATCACAGTTTATAGAAATTTTTATTTTCTAGATTATTTCTTGAGTGGGTCTTAGAAAAAATATGCTGTTCGACTCGTGTGGATTGTCCATATCGCACTTAAACGATTCGCACGTGCGATATGGCCATCATATCCACACTAGTTGTACAAACTACTCTTTCTATCAAAATATGCCCTTTTACATTTAAAAACAACCTGCAAATGTCAAATCAATTTATCCATCCATTTTAAAGTTATCGAGTTAAAACATTCAAGTTTTCAAAATTTCAACACCCTGTATTTCGAAAAGTAAATGTGCTAGACCCCTTAATCCTCATATCATTTTGTCCAATTTTACGAGAGGAATCTACATGCAAACGTTGTAATTACCCTTAACGTTCGAGATGCTTACCCCATTTTTTGCGCGATCGTATTGAAATAAATTCCGAATAAAATAATTCAAATTTCTTCAAAATGAACGAAATGTCAAAAGTGACATTTATACTTCTCGATCAGTTTAAAATGTATTTTTCGTGCAACCGGACGCAAAACAAGCATTTTGCAGCCGCAACAGAGGCCGCAAAAT
>CAJUYI010000007.1:218708-292264 GCA_910591695.1 Galerucella pusilla | reverse complement strand
AAACGTTTAAAGGATCTGCTTTTGGAAAGGCAACAGTGACAACGTACTACAACCCGATTTTGCTATTATTCTTCTTTGGTTATGATATATTAATGTGTTTGTTGAGTTATAATATTATGTGTATATTTTACCGGTTAGGTTTAAAAGCAGCTCCTTCCAGCTGAACCTTGCCTTTTCATTATCAGTATTCCGCTTATTTTATTTTATTATGTAAGTGAATAATGAATAAAGACATATTATTATTATTATTATTAAGTTTTCAAAATTTCAACACCCTGTATTTCGAAAAGTAAATGTGCTAGACCCCTTAATCGCGCAAAAAAATTATGGAAATAATAGTAAAAATTTATCCGAACAAATTCAAGTAGATCACCAGCACTGCGAATATCAGCTTTGCAAAGAATTTTAATATAGCGTCGGTGGCTCAGTGGTAGAATGCTCGCCTTCAACGCGGGCGGCCCGGGTTCGAATCTCGGCCGGAGCATATGAATCGCTGCTTCGTAAACGAGAGAGAGACTTAGGAGGCACAAGCACACAAGCAAGGCACATAACAAAGCAACGTAACATAACGTAGCGTAACGTAACGCGTAACGGTCAGATCTTTTGCGTCGCGACCCATGGTCGCTCAAACATAACCTGACGTAAAGAACTAAAGTTCCAAAAAATTCATTAGTGTGGAGACTAAACCTTTCATATAGCTCTCTGCAAATGGCTTTTCTTCGCCTAATGCAAAACATCGCACATTTGCCAGGCTATCGCAATGACATAGAATGTGTTCTGCCGTTTCTTCTTCTAGGTGACTAAACCTGCACATACCTTTTTTTTGTCAATCACATCAGCTTTAATTACCTATTGAGTTTACAATGACCCGTTAACAGAAGCACTACTTACAGCTTTGACAGTTTTCCTATCTTTGGCCATCAGATCTGCTGTACATTTTGGCGAGTGTTCTAATATGAACTGTGTCGCTTGCCTCTATCCTGCTAAGTTTCTCCACCATTTCCGAGATTTGTAGGTGACCCACTTCTTTGTTTCCAATCTTGTTATGGTTTTTGCAACGACGAAGAAGGGTTTCGGCCCAACGAAAGGCATTGATGAGCCTTGTTTGGCCATTTCATCCGCTTTTTCGTTGCCCTTATGACCCTCGTGCTTCGGTACCCAGGCTACCGTAGCATTGCTACGCTTACCCAGTGTGTTTAGGGCCCGCACATACTCCCATACTAGCTTAGAATTGACCTCTAAGGAGTTGAGTGCCTTTAGCGCGTTCAGATAAGGAGAGTAACGGATTTACTCAGATAGGAAGCCAGTTGTGCATGGAAAAGGACGGAATTGTCCCACATATCATCTTCCAAAGTGAAGCACTGTCTACTTGGAGAAAGGAATATCTACTGGTCTCTCCACAAAAACAGTACAGCTAAAAGCACAAAAAGCCTTATGGCTTTGGTGCTGAAGTATTGAAGCCTCTGACTGGTGAGGCTCAACTTACCAATCAATCAAACAATTATCAATGTCATCGTGCAGCTTTGCCACTGTTTATAACATGCTTCAAAAACGTTGAAAAGAATTTCAGTGATATCTGAGCGCACTTTCCTACTAAATTCAACCTGAATACACAAAATAATCATATATAATACGACAAGAGAAAAATTTTACCTTACAAAATTTTTAATTGAGTGGTATTCGACATGACTATTTCACGAGAGAAAAACTAAAAGATCATAGAATTTTATACACATAGATTTGATATATTAAACGTCAAAAAATTGCCGCGACAAGACAAAAAATTGCCAGTTCAAAACCTCCAAATTTTGTCAGTTATCAATTTACTCTAGTGAAATAGTCAATATAAAACCATCAAAAATTTCAAAACCTTGTCTTTATCATACAATTTTTTTATCGAAATTTTAAAGAGCTATTGAAAAACTTTTATGCTGTATTCACTTGATGAGAGGTGTATTATCAAGAGGCACCATCTAGTGATTAGCTCGGAGATTGCTCAAACTTTGATAGACTTCCTCTTAACGGTGTAGTAAGAAATTTGCCAAGTCAGCAAATATTGCGCGATTTTCTCATTATGGTGCTTTTTTATTTTTTGACTTTATGATACTAAATGAGTCTTTCACCAACAATTTTTATGTTACCAATAAATTTGGAAGAGTGAAAATCCACTGCGGTAAATACGAGGAGCGATTTTAATAAAGATTGATGTTGGCATTTTTTCTTAACGATCCATCGGGATAATGATGGTATCGTTCCGAAATATTACTTTATAAAGCGAGCTCAGCTATTAACTGAATGTAATTATTTACCATTTAATTAGCTGGACTGCTCGGCGCAAAAGTTAAGGATGTTCACTGATATTGGATTTTTGTTGAATTGCTTTATTCGCCAAAGTTTTGTCTGTAATATAATGGGTTTGTTCGTAGAAAGGAATTTTCAATCGATTGGTAATTTCTTAAAGTCTGACATTCTGTTTGTGATTTGTTATAAATTGATTGAAACATTTTGTTCGAAGAACCGAAAACAGAGAGGAAGATGGTAGGAGCATATAAATGTAGAATAACAAAAGATAGATGGGTAAAACGAGTGCTAAAAAGTGGGGAAGGTGGTGGAAAGAGAAGAGGACAACTGAGGAAAAAATGGATGGAGGAGATTAGGTTAGGTTAGGTTCTATGTGAGTGGGGCCTTCTTGCCACTTCCACTGCGACCTTCGTTAGGTCTATTGTAGCTCACCCCTAGGGATTACAATTTACCCCACAAGCCTGTGCTTTTGATGAAGGCCATGGTTGTATTTGGTGCTAATTTTTTGGAGTCGTTCGGCTCTAAGGTACTGAAACCGAATATATCATACCTACACAAAGCTGGGCATGAGTATAGTATGTGCTCCGCAGTTTCGTTCTCCAAATTACAAAACCGACAGTCTAAGGTCTGGACCAGACTCATCTTCCTTAGGTGATAATTTAGTCGACAATATCCTGTAAGCGGGACAGAATGCATAGTTTTGTTCTACTCCATTCCAGTATCTGCTTATTTTTTGTACTCGAAGGGTAGTATATGAACGCCGTCGAGTGATCGAGTGAGAGAGTCCCGGTATTTCTGCCCAGTAAGTGTAGGTGTTCCTCTCCTCCCAGGTAGCTATGGCTGATCTAGCAGTGTTTTCCGCAATGCCCAAAAATGGTTCGGGTCCGATAAATAAAGTCTCTGATCCCTTTTTTGCCAAAGTGTCGACCTCCTCATTGCCCTCCACTCCTCCATGCGCCGGCACCCAGGTCAACATGACTCTGTTTTCCCTGCCTAGTATTTCAAGGGATTGTGGACAGTTATATACCATCTCAGATATTATCCTGTTCGAGCTCAATGCTTCAAGAGCAGCCTGGCTATTTGACAGGATGTTGGAGGAGGTTAGGAGAGACCTGAGAACAGTGGGAGTAGGGTATTGGGATACCGAAGCGAGGAACAGAGGAAAATGGGAAGAGAGAGTGAAACATCCCGAAGCCGAGGGCCAGATAGGCATGTAGTGCTGATGCTGATATATATATTAATAACTATTATGTATATGTTCAGAATATGTTCTATTTATATTCTTGGAGAAGGGATACAGCTTTTATCAGCAGGAACATCATTAATCATTATTATATTGTAATACTTGTTATTATTTGTAATTTTCACTAACTCTGTTATCAACAGTATTAATATCATCTGGTTGAAATCGGCATCACAGATTTATTTAAAGTCTACTGAAAACAAAAAGTTTATGATAAACTTTCTTTTATAATGATAGATCAATTACAAATCAAAAGGAAAAACTACTTTCAGCATCCCACAAATAATAAGTGTTCCTGATAAATGAGAATTAAATAAGTAGATGCTTATTAAATGCATTAGAGTAAAATTAATTATTACTTATCGTGTTCAATCCCCGGATTAAGACATCTCACGCAATTTTTTTGGTTGACTACCAACTATAAACGATATAAGAAGTGAAGAGAATACAATTTGTTATCATTACTAATATAGTGTACCTAGAGCAGGTAGTCTTCTTTCTCAATTCCATCTCAGTGACTATATATTTCTATTTTTTTTCCTCATTTGGACGGATTTTCCAGTTGAAGTGATGGAAATATAAAGATTAATGTGAATGCTAGTGAGAATCCTGGTTTTTCTTTCTAATTTTGGTAAGTACTGAAGCAATTTCACTCAAATGTCGCTTTATCCATAAATATTCCTGAGAGCACAGACTCAACTTCATTAAGTAATCAGCAAAAATTGATTATAATTATTATTAATTCATATGCATCGCGCAAACCAACCTAGAATATGCCATATTAAGACATCTAATGATCTAAGACACTTCATCAATAAGAAATAAAAAGTACAAATTTCTTTATTGTGTGATTTCTAATTTCACAGCAGCTTCAACTTTTTCATTTGCTGAGATGCTGGTCATATCACCAGCTACACCGTGGTTTCTTTTATGTTTCATGGGATAGTTTCTCAAAATTCACGCCCTAATTCAGTCCTCTGCCATGGTTGGCTATTCGGAAGTATCGAAGGCTGCCTAAACATTGTCCTTCGCTTAACATCTTGACAGTATATGTTCGGCTGTTTCTATCCCTCCACTTTTTGCAGGTGTCCTTTTATTTGACAGTGACCTGTAAGAAGATCCAGTATTGTTTTTTAATAATATGGAGCATAAAAAAGACTTGGACTGAGCCTCATATTCATTCTTGGACTAAAGATTTAGGCTACAGAGCTTCATCCCTCCTACAACTTGTTCAAATGAATATTATTTTGAGTAATTAATTTTTTGATAGTAGTTGTAGAAACATGCTGACACATGGACTACTTGTGCTTTTGGTGTTCGTGAGCTTAACAAACGCAGTTTGGTACGATGACATTGTTTCGCCTGAAGGATGGCAGTTTGGAGAAGGGATGGTATTCCATATTGAAGATACGAAGTTATCAAATTCAACGTTTTTTGATAGACTAGCACTCAGAGTGAATTACGGAGATGTTGAAATTAGTGCTGTACAGAAACCAGACAAGGATGCTGTGCAGTTGAATTTTTTCGTGAAGAATAAAGAAGAAGGTAAGTGTTCACAATATTGATAGGATGTTCAACAATATTGTCTTGTCTCCTACTCGCCATGAAATCGGAATATATTTCACAAAATCTTTTAAGCTGGTTTCAATACGAATTGAATTTAAATGGAATGGACAATTTTATAGCAACACCAATTTCACAGCTCACGTATTTACTTCCGAAATATTAAAGTAATCCATCAATGTACAATGGAAATTTTTTTTGCTTATTTATGGCATATGATAAAGTAGGATGAGAGTGAATAATGGAAAGCGTGAATGGAGCTTAAGTTGGAACATATTTTTCGGGTAGTGTCTATATTTACGAACACACGGCAGCATAGCTTTTAGAATATTAGTTAATTTTGACACAAAAAATACGCTAAAATTCACAAGAATTTCTGATAGTTTTCTGGTGGGGTTACTAACAATCTTTTCATGGAACTCTCCTTTTTTTCAATTTCCAGAGTGCTCATGTTTAGTTGATCCAAAAATGGATAATACGTTGCTTTGAATTGGTACAGGGTGGGAAAATGCGAAAATTTATTTACAGAATAATAATTTGTAAACGCTAGAATGGAGTAAACCAATAAATTTGGAGTGGTAAACTGACCTTTTTGGTGTCGACAAGAATGCAAGCTGAAGGTGATAGGTAGGGTTCGTTTGATTCTATAACTGGTTAGTTAAAAATATATATGATAAATTATATATCGTAGCTGAACCTTCTCTCACGAGTTTATCAGTTTTGTTTGAGCTTGTTTATCTCCAGAAAAATCATTATGTCTCGACACCTACATAAATCAGTCTGCCAGTTTATTCAGTCCTTTTTTACATTAACCTATAACGTAACTAAGTATAACCTTGAAACTATAAAATAAATACAAAAAAAAAAATACAAAAATTTTGGAAACACCGGGGCGGAGAGAAAATAACACAGCGAAGGGAAACCCCCCTTCCTTGGAGGCCCGGTGCTTCCCATCAAGGGAGAACCGGGATTCCATAGCTGTCCTCTATGGGGCGAAGGGCCACTAATATAAGCTATGTCCTACTTAAAAGACAAAACAGCTTAAGGACAAGAGAATATCGAGCCACCCTTTAACTACGGACAGATATCCCTGGCGCAACCCCTAGAACCAAAGCGAGGAAAAGTATACGCGATCGTGAAGTATAAGTAAGGTCTTGTCAGAATGACAGGCGGTGGTGGAATCGTCTACTCAGCGAGCCCAGGAATTCGGGGTTGGATGCTTTGTTCACACGCGCTCGTGTTGAGGAGATTCTCAGTTGTTACCCCGGTCTCAAGAAATAGGATTGATCTCCTTTCATTTAGCCGCAAGGAATATTCACTGGCAATTGGCGTATCATGAGGAGTGCTACAGGAGGTTGATTTAGGTTTGGCTACAAAATATTTCCTTGTGTTAAGTATGGGCGGCATTGATAGCTCGATAAAACTGGTGAAATTGGTTAAAGCAGTTGTGGAGCAGCAAAAATATCACTCAGTGTCCTCGATTTTATCAATTTTGTTATACATCCGTTCATGTTTATGAATAGCCACTGCATCATTTCATATAAAATATGTTTTTGTACATCAAATCCTAACAAGAAATATGCGTGTTGGAAAATGTATCTGAACATGCAAGGAATGCAAAAAAGCAGCATTTATAAGATGAGTGATGCTCCATTCAGGTTGATATAGTGGGATATATCTCTGGAATTTCTCGAAAATCGATGTGAATAATTTAATCAGACAAGAAAATCCGTAGAGTACAACGACTGTAAAAGCACTTGTCGCAATTGTTTTGAATCAGTATGTGTCAGCATAAATTTCACGGTGTTACCCGCGGTAGCAGGAAACGTGCTATTTTGTTGATTTCTCACCAGACTAGCAGGAAGAAAATAAAGTTATTTACAATGAAAATGAAAGAAAAACCTTGTTTGCATGAGAAAGTAGTGAATAATTTATATTCTGGCAGGTAATTTGATAAAGTGGAAAGAAATAGTTTTCAGATAATTACTGTCAACCTCTAAATTTGTATTCAATTTATTTCAGGTAGGTCAAAAAAGATGGGCAACATGCTTATTCCATTTTTCTTGGGAGTAGCAAAAGGTGGTGCTGTAACTTTAACACTATCAGCACTTAAATTATTCGCTTTGAAAGCATTATTATTAGCGAAAATAGCATTATTCATTTCAATCGCTGTAATTGCTTCAAAGTATATGAAGAAAGCTGAGCCAGGTTATGTAGAATTTGAACAACACGCTGCCTCGGAGCAATATCCTGTCTATAAATATCCAGGTAAATGTCCCAGTTATTTCCACCACAATCCTTGCTCTCAAGATCACAATTATACTTTTATCAATCATCATCATCAAGCCTTTAAATCTAATAGATTGTAGCTAACGCTAATGCGCTTTTGAATCCATTTATAAGGGTGAATTACTCCCTTCTCACTCCTTATTGCTACAATTTCTTGTGTGTCCTGGCTTCAGAAGTTATTTTCTCCCATTCTGCTCTATTTCCGCATTTTTCTCTTCACTCTTTGATTCCCATCCTTCCTGTATCCTCGTCTATCTAATTCCTCCAACTTTCTCTGGGTCTTCCCGTTCTTTTCGGCCATAGAGGAGTCCATTGTGTTATTCTCCTCATCATTTCTCCAGGCTTTCGTCTCATAATATGTCCAGCCCATTTTAGGCGTTGTGCTTTTATATATTTCACGATTGTCTCATTGCTTAACTCGCTTTTTATTTCTTTGTTAGTTTGGAGTCTCCTTTCCCCAGCTCTTGTTATCTATTATTAATAGAAAATCATTTATCGTTAATTATTTTTTGTAGAATCAGCTCCAGGAAGTTACGATCAACCTCTAGCGATATCTCCTTATCATGCTTATGCACCGTCTGAAGTGGCTGAAGGTAGCATGAACTACGCTACGGTAGTTGAAGCGACTGTAAATAATAATGGTAGTGTAGCTGGTAAAAGGTACTACTTGGAACCCATAACCAAGAAACGCGATCAAGGTAAGCGGAAGGTCGCACCATCTCTGTTGACCATCCGACATTATAGTCGACCTGGAAGCGGACTAATTTAGGGGAGATGGGAGTATGATAATATGTTTTTTGTAAAACAAATAATTTATTGAAATAAATTTTAAGAAATTTGTTCAAATTTTTTATTATACCGATATCAGCCAAAGTTCAGATGTGAGCAATTATCTAGTTACTTTCCTGCTCATCTGAATAAATATTAATTTACAAGTTATCCCCAACAGCTAACGGGTTAGCAAAACTTCAAGACGTTGTAAGATCAATATTTACAAGTTTTTTTGGTGATTTTAAATTCATTGTTTCTTCAAAATTGGAAAAACAGTTATTCTCATAACTAATTATTTAGGAAAATTTGCAGTGTGTGGTTAATAAAATGCCCAAGCAGTTGAACAGCAAATGTCAAGAGATGGTAACATATTTGTTAAGCTATTTTGAATGAGAATGCCGAAGGGCCCGCTTACTGCTGTGAGAGACGTAAGTAATAATATTCCCTATTTGTATTTATTATTATCAAGTATTATTATTGTTACATATTTAAATGATTGAATGTTTTTAATGTTGAAGTGAAGAAAAAAACTACAGCTTGGCAACATCACAATATTTTGTTTTGTAACGTCATCGTTTTTTATCGTGAATAAAAGCTATAAGATTTAAGACGTGATTCTGATTCATTATTAGAATAATGAGTTCTTTGTGCTGAAAAATATTAAGAAGCCAGTGATGCTTTATCATTTTTTCTTCGCCCGTATACACAAAGGCTTATAGGAGACTGAAAGTTTACAAAGAAATTCAAATAAGACTGTTCGTTCTCTGAAGAAATCATCACCCAGAAACAACCACTACAAAAATTCCTGAATATTAGACACAGGATTTGTGTGGCGAGCTTAGAAATAGCAGCAATTGAATCCACACCACACCCAACGTATTCAAGCTCTCTTTGTTATTCAATAAAGAATGAAATCATGATATTGTTTTTTTTTGCCGATTTATTGGTTCCACAAAAAATGGAGAGAATCACAATTACTCAGATGTGTTCCAGTTCTTGATTCCTATTCTTCTGAATGTCTACTATGATTACTCTATACAACCTAATACTTTGAAAGCTTGGGAAAAACCCCAAGTATCTTTCGAGCGGAAATCCACGCCATAAGAAAGTGCGTCCAGTTCAATATTGATAAAGGATACAGAAGACAAAGGATTATCATAAAGTCGGATAGTCAAGCAGCAATTAAAGCACTGAGCTCTTGTATCCAAAATGGTGTGGGAATGCCTAGACAAACTCAATGAACTAGGCGAGAACAATATATATTCCTGTGAACCAAGAAAGGATAAGGTCAGCACTTTCAATTTCTTGTGAGAGGTTCACCTCAAACTTTTTTTTTCTAAAGGGCATTCAATGTGGATGGTTAGTTGCAATTACGTATATGCTTTTCATTTCTGATACTTGCTTTTATATTTTTTCCTCCTAGTGATAAGCGCCAGATACACACATACAGCGATATTGTTTTTTTTATCTTGTTCTTTGGTACTTATAGTTTTTCTAGTTTTTCTTATACAGTTGATAAAAGGTTCACATATATATAGTTGAAGGCTTTAAAATATGTATATTCAATTAATTAATTAATTCAATTTAATTACCAACCTAGAATATTATATTTCCGGATTACATTTTACATTTCATTTTTTTCTCGACTTCTGTGATTGAAATAAGTGATAAAATAAAATTGAGTTTTTATGTTATTTAGATATTGTCTATTTGATTTCTTTGATGAATAGAAATAAATAAGATTTCCTTGATAATATCATATCGTATCATATCACATTTTTTTATTGCTTCTTTTGATTTTTCAATAGTAAAATACAGGATATTTTTTTAATGAACCACGTTCTCAAATCATTTTTTGTAACCAATTGTAAACCGAATTACTGCAGATATCCTGCATTTTACATAAAAAAAATTGTAACTATTGCTGATACACTGTATCCTTCCTAGCACTTTGTACCTGCCACTTTGTACCTGCCAATTTGTACGTGATATTCCGAACGAAGAGCTTTCCATGAAGTAGTTTCTATGAGGTGGTTTCCATGAACTAAATTCCCATGGATTAACATCAGACACCGAGGACCTGTCCGAAGAAACTAAGGAAAGTAAAACAACGTTAAAACAACTTAAGACAACAATCAACGTGAACAACATTCATTCACTGTGATATTAGTTTTAAAATCATTATACAACTTGTGAATTTAACAACGTTGTTCATATTCCTTCCCTTCCAGCACTTTCAGGTTTGTTGATAGAGAGTTGTGAGGTGAAAAACAAGTTGACTAATATTATCCAGGGTGGCGCCCACTTACCTTTCTTAATTAACTTTAATTACATTCCTTAAATTGATTTATTAACTTATCAAATTCATTTGGTTTCTTAACTTCATCTATCTGTATCTGTAGAGTAGGGAGGGTGAGTGTGTAGGCTCACAGCACTTAGGCCACATGTGACCCATTGTACATCCTCCCGAGGAGTTGTCCTCCTAGGTCATTGTCCATCCTGTCCTTTTCAGGAAGGTGGACAGGTCACTGGGAGACATCTCCTTTATATCGGCAGGTGTAGGCCAAGACTCACCGAACACACACTCTCTTATTGACGATAACTCTGGACACTCGCATAGAACATGCCTGAAAGTTTCATCTTCCTCTTCACACATCCTGCATAGATGTGTGTCCACTAGCCCCATAGTATGGAGGTGTTTACTTAGTTGACAGTGACCAGTCAGAAATCCTACTGTTAAACGTAGGTTTTTCCTGGTCATCGCCAAATATTTCTTCGGCGCCAGCTTCCCAGGGTCGCCCAGGGTGATCCTGGCAAAACTGCATCCTTTGATTCCATCCCATCTCTTAAGGGATTGAGCACTGGGTCCTAGAATTTTTAGTCCAGCGGCTTCCCTGGCTAAAGAATCAGCAATGCGATTTCCTTTACTTCTGTCGTGCCCTTCAACCTCAGGATAATGTTGTTATCTGCCGAGACGTCAGCTAAATCTTGGTGGCACTCTAGTACTAGCCTCGATATAACACGTTGTCTGTTCAAGGCTAATAGGGCTTGTCTACTATCAGTGCAGATTATTATGTTTTTGCCAGAAATTCCTCTTCTGGTTAGTTCTTTTGTGGCTATTGAGATACCAGCCAGTTCTGTTTGAACCACGCTGGTGTTGTTTCCCATTCCCCACTTAATCTTGAGGCTTAGTGCTCTCGAGTAAACTCCACAGCCTGAGCCTTCTTACATTTTTGAACCATCTGTATATATGCGTATTTTATTTGCAGCATCTGGCTCTGTGTTCTGTTTTATTTGAATTTTGTAGGGTTTGTTAAACAAAAACCTGGGTTCAATTGCATCGTTGGCTGCCTGCAGCAGAGGTAGCGCAGTGAGCGCTTCCTGCCATAGGCTCAACCTCAATTGGCCCACTCCTACTTCGGGGTTTACACCAGCCGTGCGCAATCGTACTACTATCGTACTACAACCTGTTGAGATCAAATAAATGCATAAGTCAAAGTAAAACTGCGCTAAGAGTTTTAAAAGGGATCTTAACGAGACATTGTAGCCCTGAATTGGCACCTGAGAAAAAACTCAAAATAGTGGAGGAAGAAGAATGTAGATTTTGTTGCATGGAAGGAGAAATCTCCATCCACATACTTTCCAACTGCATAGCACTTCAGAATCCTAGAGCACAGCACCTGGGAGATTACTGGATAGAAGAGGAGCATTTACCTGAGTTGAAGCCTGCAGACATCTCAAAATTCCTCCGGGAAATAGGACTAAAGGAACTACCTACTAGTTTCTGAGACTCTTCTCGGAAACTGAGTAGACGTAAGGGGACACAATAGATCTTTCAGGTATCAGTGAATGTCACCCGAAAATACATACATACATGATTACTCTATTAAAACGTAAAATTTCAAAGCTACCAAATATAATTGCAAACTAAAACAGTTGCAGATATACCTTTGTAGATTAACATTGAAGTGTAAATAGATGTCTTCCGTGGCATATAGCCAGGGAAGTAGTTGTTGCTTCTTAGGGGACGGTCTTTTTGTTGTTTGATTTTCAAAGACTTTGTAATGATTTATAATAACTATTACCTTTGACATCTATTAACCAAATATAATATAATGAAGATGAATAAATTGTTTAAATAAAAATATCAAAGCTTTTTGGTCAAATGCAATGAATTGTTGTGCTGTTTGTAAATGGTCACTGAGGCCAAGGAAATTTATTGTCTCCTTTTCCCTCTACTCAGGTCCTGAGGAAAGTCTTGAATACTAGTAGCTTATTTAGACCTATTTGCCTGAAGAAATTTTAGGATGGTGGCAGACTTTGGCTAAGATCAGATTCCCCTTGCTATCCTCGGAGTTGAGCCCTAGGATTCCATGCTGACCATACCTTATATTACAAGAAGTAACAGATAGAAGTATGGGGAATTTAACTTTAGTTTCTGGGTAAAATCGGTCAAATTATTGACACCTCTTCACAAAAATAAAAATACCAAAGTTATGTAACAAATAATTCATTTTTTTATTGCAACAAACATCAACAAGATAATAATAAATATTAAATTAAAATAAATTAGAAGGTAAAACTTTCGATTACGACACCAATATGGTGTTTTGAAGTTTTGAGACAAAAAAATCACATTTTAATTGGATGGGACATGAGCGCTGTAAGCCAGGTTTTGGGCAGCGTGAGCGTCGAAGGCTCTACCCCATGCAGCACCACCGCCTCCGTGAGCATCGAATCCTCCTCCGGAATGGCTGTGTTCCACATGGTGTTCGTGGTGAGGCTGGGCTACAACTTCATATGTAACATGCTTCTCACCTCCGCTCAGCAGTTTTTTCAATCCGATGACGGCAGCTAATACTAGGGCAAGCTGAAAATAACAAATGGGGTGTGAAACCGATTTTCGTTTTTTGGTATTTCATTCAAAATATATAAGTATTTCTTTGCAAGAATCAATTTAAGATTTTTTAGTAAGTGAGTAAATGTAAACAACTCCTTAGTCATAACCTATACATCATCACGATTTTAAAAAAGAAGACGATAGAACTGTAGTCCTATGTCAACCCTTATGTAGCTTACTTCTCCTCTAGGGTATGTACGTCACAGCTCAACTGTTCGAACTGTTCAAATCATCCCAAGTCGACATAATAACCCTGTGAGAATGAAAACTTTGGAAATAATTGTAGCACTATTAATTCCCACATGCAGCAAACTATCAAATTATATATTAAAAATCATTGAACCCCTCGCAGGACAGACAGATTCATACATCAAATAGCAATCATTTTTTAGAAAAACCATCAAATTGAAAGTTCAACAAAAGCCATTATTTGGTCAGTTTTGATGTAGTTAGTCTCTTCACAAATGTACCGGTACAGAAAACAATAGAACTTGTCAAATCGAAATTAAAAATTGATCAGAACCTTACAGAAAGGATCAAATTAAGCGTAGCAGCAATAATAGAATTATTAAAATTGTGTATAACAAAAACATATTTTCAGTTCAAAAATGATTTTCATGAACAGCATTTTGGTCTTGCCATGGGCTCCTGCCTCTCACCAATTTTATCGAATATTCACATGGGTGTCAGGGACCAAAAATTATTTTATTACTAGTTAATTTTCACAACGGTAGCTGGAACGCTACCGAAACGTCGAAATAAAAAATAAAAAACAATATTGTGGTTTGATTCCCAAAAAATAAGAGAAAATGAATAAGTAATGCCAGAAGGAGCATACAGAAGATATATTATACGTTGCTTTAGCAGAGAAATTTAAGATTTGTACTGCATGAAGTGAAACGTGTTGCCTACCCATCATTGAATATTCTTCAACTTAACATCTTGAAAGGTGTTGCCTACCCATCATTGAATATTCTTCAACCGAACTTCTCGATCATTCACCCAAGCAGCATTATTTCGACTTTCGACATATATTCACTTAAATCAACGTTAGTTTCGAGTATTCTTCAGTTGTTTTCATTAACATTCACTGATAAAGTCATTTCATATCTTAAACTGACGTTATTTTCAGTTGGAGACACTTTGGACTAATCTCTTTGGACTTAACTTAAATGGTAACGTCCAAAATATTTAGAATAGTTCAATATTTTCCCTGTGGAATCTTCACTTACCTTGCTGACAAGTAGAGCCTTTCCTACAAGTAAAACCAAAGCTTTGAAAGCTAAAGCTTTCAATAAACCAATTTTCATAACAGCAGCAGCTATGATTGCGTTCATTCCACCACCTCCCTTATTTTTCTTCTTTCTGCCTTCTTCAATTCCAACACTGTTAGGTTTCAATGAGAGGCCGAGGTTAAGACTGCCATCTTTGTCTGAACTTCCTGCAACTACTAAATCAGCACTATCCAGAACCTGAAAATTCATAAGACATAGGAATGTAATAAACTCCATTCAAGTCTATTTTTTGAAGCAATTAATGTGTTTTTTATATTAAGTTATTTCAAAACAATGATAACATGATAACAGAGGAATATTAAAAGCAAAATGAGCTTGAGCTGGAGTTCTATGTAAATCAGGAATTGGTGAATTAGGATTGTGTGTTCCATTCAATCGATTGGATTGGGAGAAAGTTTCTTTTTCATTTGCCACTTATTAAGAATAATATTCTGCATCATGTCTGCTTTATGCTTATTAATGCTTATCCTATATTCTCTTGAAGTTATATTCCATTCTCTAAGTACAGTTATAGGTCTTCTCTGTCCTTGCCAAAATGATAATTTCGTCTGCGAAGACTTCTTCGGCTAATTTTATTCTTCGGAAATATCTGTGGCCTCTTCTCTCTCCTAAATATTTCCAAAGATTACAGAATAAAAATATAAGATGTTCCACCCGTTCGAATTTATCGCGTAAAGCACCGATGCCGCTGGTGACTGTCTGGTGCCTTGGATGGTACAGTACGCTGCTAAGTCCTTACTTGCATTTAATTTGGCATATTATACGGGCCGTCGCCCGTCGAGCGCTGTTATTTTAGAACGGTGTTTATGGATGTTCGTGTTTTATATTTATGTTGTATAGATTTTTTAAACTTATTTATTAATTGTTGAAATGAGCAAAAACTCATATTAATATTTTTCTCTTTAATAGCAAAGCACACTAAATATTTTGTAGTATTTGCTAATATAAAATTACGGATTTATTTTTATAATCAGGATATTATATAAACAAGTACATTATGCAAGAAAACACAAAAATTCAATTCTATAGCTAACCATAGGGGAATTGGTCAGTTCCTTTTGAACGAAGTTACTAAATTTTCTTTTCATCATTCGTGTAATCAATTTCCTTCCAAATATTATGCCAGATCTTTATACCAGAGTACGGATATATTTTACTCTCAAATGTATATTGAAATATTTGGAACACAATAGATTAAATTTAACACATAAACCAAACTCCGAACTTAGTATTTTACAACATTTATAAAAATTTTTAATAAAGGTATCCTGCAGCTGTTTCTCTTTTTACTGTTTCAACTTTGTCAATCCAAAAAATACGCGTTATTTAAGGTTCAAAATTTGAGATTTAGTGGCCCTATTATTCTGTTAGCTAATGAGTATATCTAATTAAATTTGTGATAAATATCTGCTAGATTTTCAAGTATCACAAAATTACTAAGATGCCGGATAAAAACTGTGAATTTATTCATTTTAAAAATTCAAGTTTATTTTTTACTTACCTTTTCAAATTCATATTCGAAATAATTAACATTCAAAAATAAACCTTTGTGATAAAGAATCCTATTAATTTAAATATATATTTCTCTAATTACCCCTGTATAGCTTATAATGAAATAAACTTTTTAAACTTATCTGGTATCTACCGGTCTCGTTATTGACAACAAAAGCGAGTCGCAAACATAATTTATGAGAGCGGCGTCCGTTTGGGACAGCAACTTGAAACAAACCACCCTGGAGTGAAAATTCTTATTTTTTTTTTCTGTAATCTTTGATCTTTCCCAGCTTTAATGTTGTATTTTTATCAATTTCCTTAGTTGTGTTCCGTAGCTCGTGGCTCCTCATAAAAAGACATTTTTCAAATTAATAAAACCAGCATAAATGCTTCTTTTTTTTTTCTTCCCTTTCTAAAATCACTCGGTGTTTTTGAAAATCATAGAGTTAGACTTTTTAAAATGTACAGAAGTACAAATTTTTTTTAAATCGTTTTTTCTTGTTTAATTGAAGTAACATGTTAATGAAACATTTGTAAACACAGACACGATGTATGAAACAATAGAAAATATAATTTCGTTCTAGGTTAAATTGCCACTTAAACAGATGGAATTTCCGTTTAGTAACAACTAACACACCTTGTGACATTAACCTTTTTTTTTCGAGATATCTAGATTTGCTCCAGCTTTCTTTTAATGTCTTCTCATCATCTAATTCGAATGTTATTTAAAAAGCAAAATCAAATTAATCAATCGTGTAACTAGTGGGTATGTGAAAGAACTATAATGTTGGTGAAACTTGAGCTGTATATTATCCGATTTGGTAGTTGAAGAAAAGTAGAGATTTCTATTTATTTTCTATTCAAAGAACCAATTCTATTAGCGGGAAAGAATAAAATAGAAATTGCTGATCATCTAGCTCCATTAATTTGGGCTTAAAATTAATCACGCGACAATAGATCAGGTGCACAGGATCACTGATCAAATCTTAAGGAAAAAAGGATATAACAAAGGGCGCAGACTTTGTGTCATGACTCTAGCTACGGCTCTGTATTATACATAGAAGAGTTCTTCTTCGCAAAAAATATTCTTATTTCACTTTTCCAGCTAATATACATATGCAATTCATTATTAAACAATTTAAGTTAATTATCTGAGACTATTCGAGGGAAAGTAAATAAGGTCAATTTCTTTAAGTGGAACGTTCTCACGCATTCTCGTTTGACCCACCAATTTCTCCTGATGGTCGAAGTTCAAATTGATCGTGATAATTTTCACTGAGATGCAGTTTCCATCGCATACATGCCGTTAACATCCGCAGGGTATTCACTGTTAAATGATAATAAATTTTGTTCTCGTTGTGGATGTGGGAAGGTTGAAATATAATTTGAATGCTGCTACCATTCTTTAAGATTTCGCTAAAAGAAGTGACACCTATAGATTTCGCCTCTGCAGGTGAGCTTTTGGAAAGTGATGTCCTCTGTAGATGTTTTAAAAGAATAGTGTCCCACTTAGAACATTGTCTTCAATACAATCAACTGTGTGAAAATTAGATTTTTGCGTAGGGTTGTGAATATAACAGAACAATAGAGCAAGATAATACTTGGTCGATGTAGGTTTTTTTATATTAAGCAAAACATTATTCAGCAGAGATGATGGAAAATACATAAAAGACATTTTTTGTTTGGAGCGAGGGTGAAATAATGGAGAGAACAAAAGACAACATTAAAGAAAAATATTGTATAATAACCAGCAAATATTGTATAATAACAAAGATATTTTCTTACCTTCATAAAAAAACTTCTCGAATATTGTGGCAGATGATTATTTAAAGCTATTTTCGATTGAAACTTAGCGAGAAAGGCAGTTTAATATTATACAGAAGCTTAACTAAGAGATCCCTCAGTTGATTAGGAAATTGTACCAAAATGGTCCAAAAACTGGTTGATTACTTCATTGCGAAAGATATTCTACATTGATTGTCAAAAACTGCAAGGAGCATCCATTGCCTAACATCTCAGGTACAAGCTTTGTCTCAAAAAAGCTTGTATGCTTTGTGGAATAAATTTCCAAGTTGGTCTTCAAAATAATTACTTAGCCGTACACCAAGAAAGATCATAACCTAGATGGCCAATGGTATGAGACAAGACCTCAAAAATATTGTGATAAATAAGTGAAAGTGAGAAGAATAGAGTGGAGGAAAAAGTAGCAACAGGAAAAGTAATGAACACAAAAGGAAAACAGAAGAAACCAAGCTGTTGGACTTTGTTTAAACAAGATTGCCATAGAACGTAAAGCAAAGATCTCTGTTAACTGGATGCCAAACAGGGTGGTCTCATTGCAAAAAATATTTAGCCGATTTAGCGATCTTTGGTGTTACAGAAATCTCCACTGCACAAGAAATTACTCTAGAAACGTTCACAGCTGTGCCTGAAGAACAAAATTAAAACCGAGTGGGATTAATAAAAATATCTCAAACATTTTGGTTAGGTTATTGAGAGGAATGGATAGATTTGAGAAAATGGGAGCAGAAGGAAAACGAGCAAAACTTAACTTGGTTCAAAGATGATATTATCAAAGAAATCTCTGGAAAGGAAGATGATTTCCAGATCCAAATTGAATTGAATGTAGTATTGGAGAATAATGTCTATTATATTTTGATGTTTCTTACCTTCCATTTTAGAGATCTTGTCTTGACAAAGTTGAGAGCTTTGTTAACCAAAACTTCATAGAGTTGTTCTTCTTCCGGAATCTTTTCAACGTCATTTAAGCTTCTTGAAGTTTCTACGTTAACAGTTTCGGTGGATGTTTGACTAATTTCAATGTCTCCTAATTCAATATACGATTTTTTTAGAAGTCTGTTGAAATAGTTGACCAATTTAAGCATCATGCAAGAACTGATGTCTTGATTGGAACATTTCACGTTTAATTTCTTGAATAACGATTCCTCGATTGTGGATTTTTCCGAATGGACCTGGAAAAATTTAAGTGAAAATATTTATTAGTTCGTGTATGGTCTGGAGATTTATTGAATTAAACTATTTAGACAATTTTCTGGGAAATTTCGTCTATGCAAATGATTTATATTTCGCCATCTACGTCTTTATAATAATTGATACCACCTTCAATGTTACATTAACCAAATATTATATTGTTAATAAATATGGAGATTGAAAATATGTGCCAGTTTTAATGCAATGTATCGGAGCTTAAATAAATTCAGGTTTTCTGAGGAGAAAGAGCTTTCTTTAGAAAACTATCTAGCATGGACGTATTTAACTCAGGACAGAATAAATAAGCATTCCGGAAGCAAGTAATCTTTGAAGTTGATAGATTTATTTTTGTGATCTTCATTCAGATAAATACATCATAAATCTTCCGAAAGAGATCAACCAGACTTGCATTTAAGCAGAAAATGCATATTAATCAATTTTATTTCACCTGAAATCTTGAAACCTTTGTGAAATTATTATTTTTGACCATTTAAGAATAATTCGCCATCTTGTCTTGTTATAAACTAGTGAAATTCTACAGACGCGTTGTGGTTACAGAAAAAGCAGAACAAGAAAGTTTTAATCCACTGGTATCTTTATTCATTTATAATTTATTCAAATAAGTGCTTAGAACGGAAGTTATCTTATATGTTATTATTTCATCATCATTATCCTTTTTTTTATTAGCGGTTTAGCGTCTTTAACAAGCATATATATAAAAACATTTTGGCGAATCATCTCAATTTAGGAGTTTTTCTAATTATTTAACGACTAAATTTTTTTTTTATACCGTTCAACTCTTTTTTACCATTTAGTAAAGTCATTAGACGTTAATTCCATCAAAATACGATAGACATTTATAATACAAATCCCATAATTATTTGATTATTGTTTTTATTTGATTTTTATGGTTTTGAATCTTAGATAATAAGTATGCTTCCGTTTTTGAGCATAATTATGTTCAATGTTTTATTGTATTGACAGTTAATAAAAATGAATAAATATAGAAACAAAAAAAGTTGTCACAAAAACAACATCCCAAAATGTTTGCATTCATATATTTCTCCTACTTTTGCTACGAAGTTCAAATACGTCTGGATTTATACACATTATACGGGGAAAAATGGAATTATGTATTCAACATTTTAGTTTAAAACACCCTGTGGTGGTATATAGTCTTTTGATGTTACTCAAAAAAAAAAGAGTACAAGTTTTGCGTTCATAGATCTAAAGGAAGCATTTGATATCGTACCAAGGGAAACAGTTTGAAATAGCTTAAGAAGAAGAGGAGTCGACCAAAAACTGAGGTTGAATATCAAAAGTATATGGGCATGTTCAAGAAATTAAATAATCAGGAGGAATGTATTACGAAGTAAGGGCTAAGATAATGAGAATGGGGGATGATTGAAAAACCAAGCAAATTTGGGAGGCAAAATCAGCACAAAAGAGAGCCAGAGGAAGACCAAAAAAAGTCTGTAATTATGGAGGGACGTAGTGGAGAGACAAAAAGTGGAAAGAGGCTTAAGAGATGGCACGAAACAGAAAGAAATGGGCAGAATGGTAGAAGGATTTCGATTTCATATTTCCTCCATTTCAAAAAAAATTACCAGACCCAAATCTTTGCAGGTATACCTCGCAAAAAAATACCCAATTGCTGAATGAATAATCTAAAATGTTCCAATTAGGAAAAAAGTGGGAATGTATTTGAAGAAAATATTAATCAATATTGTTAAATACTCATAAAGAGGAGCATTGATTATTTTACTGGATATATTAAGCCTACAATTCATTTTACGGATTGAAAGTTTTTTCTTCAATCTGTTTTTCCATTTAATATTAACGAAAGTTTTCATTCATAATTCAACCTGAAGCAATTTTCAACGCTTGTTTCATTTACTAATAATACCTTCTCAAGATATTGTGTGAATCAACCCAAAATTCTTACCTTTTTTGATCGCATGAACTTAAAATATAATTCTCAAATACACATGTATTAAAAAACCAAGCAAATCTGGGAGGCGAAATCAGCACAAAAAAGGTCAAGAGGAAGACCCAAAAAAGTCTGTTATTGTGAGGAACGTAGTGATAAGACGAATACTGCAAAGAAGCTAACAAGATAGCATGAAACAAAAAGAAATGGGCAGAATTTGTTTATAATTAATAGAATTTAAACCTCACACCTCCGGGTAGAAAGATTTCGATTTTATTTCACCTTAATTTTATAAAAATAATGAGACCCAAATTTCTGTAGGTATACTTCACAAAAAAATACGTAATTGCTGAATAAATAATCTTGAATATTCCAATTAGGGGGAAAGTGGGAATGTATATGAAAAAATGATGATGAATATTGTTGAATACTTATAAAAAGAAGTATTTAATATATTACTGGATATATTATACCTACAATTCATTTTACGCATTAAAAATCAGTTTTTCCATCCAATTTCAACAAAAGGGAAGTTTATTAGCAGTTTTTCATTAATAATTCAACCTGAAGCAATTTTTAACGTTCTTTTCATTTTCTAATATCAACTTCCTAAGATATTATGTGAATCAACCGAAAATTCTTACCTTTTTTTATTGCATAAACTCAAAACCTAATCCTTAAATACACATGTACCTGTTTTATATTCACATTTATAAAATATACCCTGGAACAATAAATAAATTGTTGTTTCAAAATCTCAAATGTTTCGAATATTCAACAATTTAGAAATAATAATAAACAGCGAACAATATTTTTCAAATTACTACAAAATGTATCAAGATCCCACAAAGAAAAATGCATGTGAGCAATAATTTATCAAATTTTCTTACCGAATTAATATGCTGATCTTTTAAATCGTCGACAACAGGACTTGCAAAAGCTATTTGCAACAATAGTCCGCTAATCACAACACTAATCACTTTACAGTTCATTTTCACAATTTTACAATCAAATAAAATTTCAATAATATAAATTTTTAGTATTTAGGACCAAGCATGTCCAAAGTTAACAACGAAATGGGATCTTCTGAAGAAGAGGAAGTTTTTATATGATCAGAACACGCTAGTACTACAGCAAGTATGTCATATGGACCAGTTGGTGAATGCCGACAGCATGGGAAATAGGGTCTCCTGCAGAATTGTTGCAAAGAATATTGTTTTATTTGGTCTTCTGTAACATAGGCGGATATGAGAGACTTTCTGTGAGGCAGTAAACATGTTTTTAAATGGCAACTACTACGCTAAAGGTATTTACGATATTAGTGAAAACTTTTAATGTAAAAAAAAATTGCTTTCAGGACAAAATTAAATAGTTAATAGATAAATAATTTGCCGGAATTTATGGATAATATATTCATGAAATTAGCAAGAAAAGTTAATTGAAGGAAAAAGTTATAATATACGTATTTACAATAATATTTTTCTCACTAAATATTTAATATCTAACAAAATATAAATGAGCAAAAAGGTTATTGATTGAATACTTAGTTTGGCACCAGTAGTCAGAGGCTTAGAGACCTCTGCACCTCAGCCTTTTTGTGCTCTTGGCTGTGCCCTTGAGGACGTCACTACCTCTGACATTTTTCACCGCGGTAATTACTCTGCTTCTGAGATGTTAGTTGTCAATTGTCAATTCGTTTTTGTAAATGCTATTTATCCTGGTTATCACCCGGTTATTAACCTTAATTTTAGGAAGTTATTAATGGTAATTCGGAAGTTATTTAGGCAGTCCTCTATGGGTTGATAAAGGGCTGAAACCAAGCTCGAAAAAATATTAAACCTGAAATCGGTGGGTAAAATATCACTCAAAGCAGAACTTTCTGCTGAGATTGCTTTAAATTGTTTTTTTAACTAAAATCTCTTCAATTTTGGACACCTCTACAATATGAAAGTGACTTGATGATTTGGCAGATTCCTTGGACCTTCCCGTGAGCACGCCAATGTTTTATAATGTGTTGTGAAACAAGGATATCACAGGCTACCGACAGTGAAATGATTCCTATCAAGATTTTTTCTAGTTCATGAATTTATGAATGAAGACCAACTGTTCGAATTCAAAAAAGTGTGTTAAAATTTTTATATTCATTAATATGTGAAACTATGTTCACGTTCTCAACATTTCTGACAGTTTTAAGTGTCGTTAATTATTATTTGTGTATGAAATATTCGGGATTTCTTCAAGCCGTGATTAGATTAAGAAGATGAGTTAATTTATTGTATTTGGATAGTTTAAAAGTATGTATGCAAATTTGAATTAAAAAAAAAGGTACTTGAGGCTCTTTGCTTACTTTACTGTTTGTATTTGAATAAAAGAAATTCTAATTGAATTTAAAATATATAAATTAAATAAAAGTATTTGTCAGCTAGAATTTTAATTACTTTTATTGATAAAGAAAACTGGTCAATAGGTCAAAAATATGAATGAACTGAAATAAATTTGCAAAATATTCGCTGAAGGCTAGATGAAGTGACCCCGTTTTTCATAAGTTTTTCCAGGGATACACTTAATTAATCTTACAATGATTAATGTGATTTGGTTGAAAAATGACTGATTATATTAAATTTGTAAAAATAAGAACATTTATGACAACAGCTTTTATGATTAAAATTCACCACAGCAATTCAAAGCACTAAACTTTGGGACATTTTTTTAAGTTTTATTAACATTTTTCTCGCGCAAATTGGCAGGGAAAGTGCCGTTGTAAGCGAGCCAAAAATTCCCTTGTATAACGCGCTTAAATTTTATGTTTGGGGACATGTGAAGTCCTATAAAATAATTTGGGAGACGAAATTACAATAATGGGACCAATATTATAAAGAGCAGTATACTACACGCCAAGGTGATGGTGAATATTATTATTATTGACAAGTACTGCGGTTTATATACAATTTTTTCTACTACCAGGCAAATTTAAGTCAAAAATTGAGAAAAATAGTATATTATACACCAAGGAGGTGAAGACTTTTATTATTGACCAAGCAACAAGATTATTTCGCGAGGGGCCTGCCCCGAGAGGAATAAGGTGCGAGGTGTATATGTTATAATATGTTATAGGCATTCTATACAATACCTAGGAAATGTATAGATTGCCGGAGTCGTTCAGGCAATGTATGAAATGATATTCAATAGTTCAACCATTTTACAGTTTACCTAGGAAATGTATAGAATACCTAGGCATTGTATAGAATGCCGGCTGAAGCATAGGTACTGTATGTAATCGATTTTTCATAATCGATTTCACGTAAAAAAAAACAACCAGTTTTCGTATAAGTACTTTAAATAAACTGTTGGTAACATAATTATAATTTGAAAGGAAATAAAATCTTAGGTAACATCTTAGAACGAACTAAAATAAAGTAATATTAAAATTGCAATCTAGTAACCTTGTAGGTACCTACTTAATAACAAAAAAAAAAATTTTCTTAAGTATCTTCACAAGTGCAGTAATCGACACAAAATCTATGCGTTACGATATCAATGCAATGACATATTATTAAAAGTTTTATTATACCTACTAGAGTTCAAAATCAACATTATTAAACTTTAATATAATAACATAATTATAATTTGAAATGAAATAAAATCTTAGGTAACATCATGCAAATTGTCTCACCAAACTCTTCCTTTAAGACATATTTTTTTTAAGATACAAAGTTTTCAATTGCTGCAACTTGTTTACGGGGTAGTCCCGCACCCCGCACATGCGTCTCCTTCCCGTGGTCGTTCGTTATACACATTACCTGATGCGCTTTTGGTATTTTATACAATACCTAGGCAATATATGAAATGAATCGTATTATACACATTGCCTGAACGTTTTTGGCAATGTATATAATGCCTAGGCATTCTATACAATGCCGGATTATACAGATTGCCTATAACATATATACAATTTTTCCCACTACTAGTCAAATTCAAGACAAAAATTAAGAATAATTCACAAACGCGCCACGACAAGCGTTTACTCCGTCGTCTGACTGACAAGTACACTGTCAGTTTTCGATATACCATCCCAAGAAGAAACGAAGCTTGTGCTATTTTACAATTCATTCTCTGAGTGTGCATGTCTGGCAGTCGCCATTTTAGGCCCGTTATCTGTTAAAATGACATGTTATTTTATTTTGTTGTGAGCTTTTTGATTACTTATATATTTTTTTGTATTTTGAACGATAACATTTGCTTACAAAATTACAGTTATTAGTTATGGCGCCAAAAACTTGTGCAATTCGTAGCTGTCATTCAAGTGATAGAGACGGAATAAGTATGTTAAGATTTCCTAGAGTAAAAAGGTTTTTTGATCCAGTCCCAATGTCAATCAGTCCAGTACCTATCTTAATTTGGTGCAGTACTATAAATAGAAGACATGACTTTCTAGTGACATCCCATCAATACATATGGTACACTATTTGAATCCATTGGACATTGTCTGAAACTTCATTTCCAGAGCTTTAAATATTGAATCGTTAGCTAAACTGGACTTGAAGCCTTGAAGTCTTCCAGTTTGTATATTTACTGACATTCTTTCTATTGTAAACTGATATTATAAATATATAATCTATTATTATTGTATTGGTTTTTAGACTTACCCTATCCTACATATATAGTACTACATAAATACATACTTACACATATACTTTCGACAACAATATGGAAAATAAGAATCATTTGGTTAAACAATAGCTAATTATTTTTAATAATGGATGGTACTCCAAAAACAGAAGCTAAAACTTATATATTTATATATTTTTCCACAATATTTGTTGAGCTGTTGAATTAACTTTAACAATTCATAAATTGAGTTTAACAATAAAAACTTTGTCGAAACAAGTCATAAAAATAAACAATTATTATTTGAGATTCTTTGGTTTCCTTTTTTTGCGTGTAGTTAACATTTAATTTACATTTTCTTAACAATTCTCTAAGTGTAACTTGATCCGTTATCTGTCAATGTCAGTTTGAAGGTCACGAAATTTTTGCCCCCAAAAGATCAAAGGATTTACGCCGGCTTTCCCTTTTTGTTTGGCTGGTGTGTTCTGTGGATATATTATAAACGTACTCGTTATGTCACCAGTCATTTTAGGTTGAGCGCAAATTTTAGGCTAATGGCTTGTTAAAGACAATCTCCTGGGTATACAAAATTATGTTGCACAAATTTTTGTTGAACTACTATCTCTGAATTCTCAAAATATTTGAATTTGTCTATTATTGACCTAGGTTTATCAACTATTATTAATCAATTATCAACCACTAATAAAGAAATTCAATTTCTCAGTTGGCTAGAACGCTAATAGTGGAAAAAAGTAATATGAACATATGTTATCGGTATTTTTTTGGTTAAGTTGAGCTACTAGTTTTTATCAACAGAAGATTTTCAACTTCCACTGGTAAAAACATTCCTCGATCCATGTTTTTGCAATCAACGTGAAATGAACAACACATTTCAATCTTAAAATCAAATTTTGACATTATTAAACGTTCCATAAGGAAGTTACAACGCTTCACGTAGTGCGCAAGGCTCAATCTTCAATAATCTTTAAAAAACCTAGTAGTCTCATTCAGATTGGGATACACTGTACATTTCATAGGCATTATTAATACACACTTTATCAATATTATCTTCTTCTGTTGTATTTCTTCATCCTATTTGTACCTGTGATTATTTACCAAGTTAACAACACCATTATCTTCAAATTAGAATCACATCCATTAATATTACTGGATAAAGCATCTCAACACAATATAAAATAACAATAAGCTATTCACCTTCAAGCCAAACAATGTCGCAAAAAGAATTTTACTTAATAAAATCAAGAAATTATAAAATTTATTCATTTTATTTCATTTTCGAGAACATCATCTGTTAAAGACTGGAAACTGATTTACTGGAACACATTTTCCGATAGGGATTTGGTAAGAGGTGATGTCAATAATAAGACATGGGTCTAAAATAAACATCTTAAAACTTTAATCTAGCTCCGATCGACTTTCTGTCGTGCCTTGCTCAATTTGTCACTGTATACTGACGCTTTACACAGTTTTTATATTCCCATTTATCTTTACGTTAACGTACAAGAAATATTGGAAAAAGAATCGCGTAAGAAATTATAAGAAGAATTTCTCGCGAAAACATAACAATCTGCACTGGTAGTAAACGGCCCTATTAACCTTGAACAGACAACGTGTTATATCGGGGCTAGTACTAGAGTGCCACCAAGATTTAGCTAACGCCTCGGTAGTTAACAAAATTATACTGAGGTGGGTTAAGGGCACGACAGGAGTAAAGGTAATCGCATGGCCGATTCCTTAGCCCGGAAAGCGGCTGGACTAAAAATTTTAGGACCCAGTAACACCTACGGCCTAACGACTTCGACAATTGCGGAACTAGCCAAACGTTACACCCATGCTCAATCCCTTAAGAAATGGGATGGAATCAAAGGATGCAGTCGCCAGGATCACAATGGACGACCCTGCGAAGCTGGTGTCGAAGAAATATTTGGCGATGACCAGAAAAAATCTACGTTTAACAGTAGGATTTCTGACTGGCCACCGTCTACTGAAGAAACACCTCCATACTATAGGTCTAGTGGACACACCTCTCTGTAGGATGTGTGAACAGGGAGATGAAACTGTCAGGCATGTCTTATGCGAGTGTCCGGAGTTATCGTCAATAAGAGAGTGTGTGTTCGGTGAGTCTTGGCCTACACCTGCCGATATAAAGGAGATGTCTTCTAGTGACCTGTTCACCTTCCTGGGAAGGACAGGATGGACGATGACCTAGGAGGACAACTCCTTGGGAGGATGTACAATGGGTCACATGTGGCGTAATTGCTGTGAGCCTACACTCACCCTCACTACTCTACAGATACAGATACAGATTATAAGATGCTACCGGAATCAATCAACCGTAGCTGTCGTAAAATAAACACCACATGTCAAAATTACTCAACAACTTAAGTGACTACAGTTTTGTGCACAATGCTGGATGAACTAAGAGATCTCGTAAAATGAAACGATAAGGAGGAGGAAAATGGTATTAAATTGACGTTTGGAATTGTGTTTACATAGAGGTGAAACAAATCTCCAAAATTACTCATTTTAATTATTAATTATTGTTGTTATTCATAGTTTGAATGGAAATCTTGTTGTTGCTTTATTTTCGGAACATTCAAGAAATACTAGTGGCTTTATAGTTAAATACAAATTTGTTTGTACTTCAATATTATTCATAAGCAAACATAGAGCATTTTATTATTAAAATTCAATCTTACATTTATTTCAGTTTTGTGAACTTTATTCAAAAATATGCATAATTTCAATTCGCTTAGAACCAAAGAACGTTGTTTAATTATCAAAACTAAGCTAATCTCTTGTAAATACACAATAAAACTACAATTACTAACGGTACCTAATAAATCAAATTCACAATTAAGCATTTAATTGTTTTCATAAAAACCCACTATAAAATTACTTAATTTGGAAATTATATCAACTTCTAACGAAGATAAATCTTCAAATACATAATTCAATTTGATGTGAAAGATTAGATATGCTAAGTTACTTTCTCCCTTACTTTTTCAGTTTATTTATCTCGGTACTTATATTAGTGAAAACGACATTGAAAATAGAGCGATCTTGATTACATCAATTCTTAAACATCCGTTTATTAATGAAAGTTACTCTAAGTAAACAACGCCCATAGACCAGTTGTAACGGTAAAAATATTATTTTCATCTACATGCTGATCCTTTTGAAAAGTAACAGCACTGCAATTTTGGGAACCGTGAGAACTGGGAGCTAGGTTAAGTGGGAGGAAAATTGCTTTTTTAGGGGATCAATGAAATGGTATAGTCGAATGCGCTCTTATCGTACGGGCCTAAAGGTCACTAACCATAATGTATCAAATCAGAAGACACAGAGGTTACCAAAATGTGAGATTACAAATATACCCGGAGAAAATAATGATGGTTGATGTTTCGTGCACGCTGGTTGACGGATTCCCACTTTTTCATTCATTCTCGAAATAATCAGATTAGGTACCATTTTTTTTGCTTTAGGATGCAAAATACCGCAAAATTGATTCTTATTATTCAAATTGTCACTTTGAACTGTCAAAGTGACATAACAGACATTTAAATAAAAGCTTCGCTATAGGACTTTTCAGAATCGCTGAAAACTGAATACATACCCTTTTTTCTCCCGTAAAAATTGCATAAGTCTGTCTTACTCCAAGAATTGCTATACCGGTATAAAAAAGCATCGTAAAACCAACCAGTTTCAAACTAGGTATAAATTCTGGTATAACTTTATACCCAGAATAACTATACCTGGTATAAATCTCTCTTGTAAAACCGGCCCTTATTCATCTTACGGATTTTATTTGGAAGTTATAATTAAACGCAATGGAAGAAAACAAAAACGGTGAGTATGTCTTTGTTGATTCGTATGATCGCATGATAAGACTGCATTTGACTATACTAAAATATGTATGAAATGAGTTATTTTCAAAGTTATACGAGGCAAGCAAAAAAATATAGATTTTTTTGAAATTTAAAAAAGTTCGGTTTCACATTGGCTAGCTCAGTAAGGTCCGGTTCTATCACCTCTGGTCAAAAGTGATAGTTTGTCAACCACTGGTCAGGTGTTGACCTGGAGGTTAGGAAAAAAAGTGTTCTATCATCATATGTCAGCTACTTTCGACTAGTGGTTACTTAACATCGATAGTTTTCGTGAATGTACTATCCAATATAAGGATATTGTACAAAATTTGACTTTTCCGTCTGAAAATTGCATATAAAAGTTTGGTTATATGTCAAAGCACCTTGTCATAGACAAATATATTTCTCTTTGCATCCTGTTTTGTCAGATCGCTTTCGTTTCTAAAATGGAAGAACAATAAATAAAATAAAAGAAAAGTAGGGGAAAAACTTTTTCAAAACCCGAAGTTGATGCTCTATTGATATAAACCAAAAAAGATTATAAAATAATAGAGAATAAGAGCACAAATGCCTTGAGGGTAAAGCAGCAATGTTGTTTAAACATTGCCGCTGAGCTAAACAGTTCCAGCTTTATGTCAGAAAGTCTGATCGTCACTGAGAATTTCATAGTAATTTACCATTTTATCGGAAAAATTTTGGTCTTCGAGATTGAGGAATGGGAAAGAATAATTCATTCTCATCTGAGCCATCAAGTCCGTGATCAATTATTATTTTGATTATGATACTTCATAGGATTCATATTGAGCGCTAACGTCTAAATAATCAATTAAAAATAAATGGAGATGCTGTGACAAAAGTATATTTTTTTTATTGGTGAACCATTTTACCTATTTAAAGCACGCCCCAACGTATTTAAATCAAACTTTAAAACACGTGCGTTTTTAAAGTAACCATGGCAATCAACAACTCGAAAAACGAAGTCTAAATGACAATAGGGTATTTGACAATTTTTTTTAAACACCATTAGAAGATTGTCTGGCCTCAGTTAAGTACTCCAAATTTTTTTCAAATTTTTTACTAAGCGGGAAAGTTGCCAAAACCAACTTTAAAAAATTTATATTTAAATAGCGTGCCAAAACGCGCTGATTTTTTATGACGTCAGTGATCTTGTCGCTCCGCCTACCGCATCCCGAGCGACAAGATCACTGACCAGCCGAATGGGAACCATCGGCTCGACCTGCGGCCGCCCACCTGAGCTGGCCTATAAGAAACAAGCAAGCAGCGAGACCTCTTACGTCACAATAAACTCACATATTTTCCCGCGCTGAGTAAATATTTGAAAATTACCATTTTTGTTAAGTTAATAAAAAATCACTGGTTTAATTTATTTGTGTGAAATATTGATTTCTGGCATAATAGTACCACAAAGTACCTGCTCCGACTCTTTTTTAATTTTTTCCGCTCATAGGAAAATACCCTATTATATTGATCTGACAGGAGTGGAGTGGATTCGAAGAATTTTCAACATTTCAATTTTATAAATGAAAATGTGAAGTACAGTTGGTATTGTTTGAGATATTAACATTTCGATTTTTCAAATCGGAGTACCTAAATGGTATTTAAATTAATAGGTACTATTAACATTCTCAGAAATAAATGAGGTTGAACTTTCATCAAAATGCAAATTAGTTGATGTTTTCCTCATTTCCAAGACAACGCAATTCAACCATTTTACATTATCAGCCCTTATTTCCATTTCTTGTTGTTGTTGTAGTAGTAATAGATACCAGTATTTATAATTTCAAAGTGCACCAATAAAACAAATAGCGTGAAGTATTCGTGGATAACTGGTCTCTAAAACACTTGCTCTATTTCGAGCACTCCGACCAAGCCGTCGTGCTTAGGTTAACATGTGGTCACAGTCTTAACAAGAACTCAAAGTACCTGTTACTTTATCCATTGGTCAAAGAGCTTTAACCTATGGTTATAACGAAGCAAGCGGTCATAGAACAGCAAACCTCTTGTCAGCACTTGTTAACCATAACTAGAGCTAATAGCCAGAGGTGATAGAACCGGCCCTGAGTAGCTTCCCTTTTTCTACGACGCTTCCTGTCCAAAAAGATCATCAACTTCAATGTTTAACATTTCAAGATTCAGGTTAATGGTGGAAATATTGAATTGTCTCCAAATCCCATACAAGTCACAGAACTATGAGAAATATACGTAAATTGTTATGGAAATAGTTTCTTTCATCTCTAATTTGAATGGTTAATTAATATCTCCCATTGAATTCAGGTAACCTGGATTAGACCATTTGAATACATGCAGATCTATCGTACGACCGCATTGAAGTGCCTATTGTATTAATATTGTATAAGAGTTAAAATAAGGTATACGGGAAATATTTCTATTGTTGGATTGTCATTTGAATAAAATAATACTCAGCGTTTTAGGAATTATCTCAATTATACATTTAGATCAACGGTGTATTGAAATTAGACACAGAGAGAGTATAAAACAAAAAAAAATTGAAAAATATTGTATTTTATGCATACAAAACATTGTGTATGTAACGTGATACATTTTTCCAGATTGTTAAGGGGAACTACACATTTTTTGATAATACCTACTGAAGGGATTGGTGCAATGCCAAGACAATTTTTGGGAGACTTGATACGATCAAAACAATGCATAGGTCGGAGTGAAATTGCACCAAAAAATTTAAAAAGTGCTCTAGCAACACAATACTGGTCCCTAGAGGAGGCCCAAGCTGAAGAAATTAGGGGAATTTATATTATGTAGAATCTCCCATTGCGAAGATCACAGAGCAAGTGAACGAGAAGACTGAGGGCTACCAAAACCTCAGAATGTCCCCAAGAAAAAGAGCAAAGCAAATTAATGTTCACCCCAATCTCAGTCCTAATATATATAGCTTTTAACAGGCCTTTTAGGCCCATAGTTTTGTAACTCTTGTCCATACTTTTCTATATTTTGCCTTCTCTCACCATCGATTCACATTATTTTCTTTCAGGTCTTCTAGTACCACCTCCCTCCATCTTTTCCTTGGTCTGCCTATTTTCTTCTTGCCTTCCGGAACTCTCCATGCTGTTTGTTTCACTATTCTTCCTCCTTCCATCCTTTCTATGTGCCCCAACCACTGGAGTCTTCTTGATGTAATAGTTGCATCTATTTTGGGTTCACGATAAATGTTATATAATTTTTCGTTACTCCTTCTCATATACACCCCTTCTACTTTTTTTCCTCTCAGAATTATTCCTAACATCTTCCTTTCATGTCTAATTACACATTCTCTTTGTTTTTTGTTCAAAACCCATGTCTCACAACTATACAATATCGTAGGCTTCAATATAGTATTGTACAATCTTAGTTTTGATTTCCTTAACAGATGCTTTGACCGGACTAGGTGATTTATTGCTCCTGCACTTTTCTTTACTACTATTTAACAGGGTTCCTAGATATATAAACTCTTCCACATATTCAAAGTCGATGATTGCTTTTTGGGCTTCTACTCTAAATTTGTCATTTGTTGTCTCGTTTCCGAGTCTCAGCTTACTTTTCAGTTCGTTTATCGTAAGTCCCATTATAGCGGCCGCTTCTATTAAATTTTGTGTTATCTCACCCAAATCCTTCTCTGTTTTTGAAATTATGGCCATATCCCTCTCTATTCAATGTCCTCACATCTTTCAAATATCTAGCTCCATCATCTTAACAATGATCTCTCCACCCTTCCCAGTGCAACTAAATAGACATTTTCTTAGTGAGAATAATATACCTACTAAGAAAGATTTTTTGCATTAAAAACAATGTGATAATCACCTGCAGAAGATGCAAATACCTGGTTTTTCTTAAAAATTATAAGCCTGAAGGAAACGATACTATTACCATCATATGATATCCTATCTAATCTAAATACAATCTCAAATTGCTCCTCTTGGCTCTTTATAAGTTTAGACTGAAATGCAGAGATAAAAGTGGAATCAAATTTCCCTTTATATCATACCTTGACTACGAATCTTCAATTTGGAGTGTTATAACTTCCAGAATTATTAGGAGAAAGTAAACAGGGCCGGCTCTAAAGTTATCGGTGTCCGGGTAAAACTTAAATTAAGCGTCCCCTTTAAAGATTTTTTTTATTCCAATAGTGAAACAATAATAAAAAACATTACTTTGCGTAGAGGTCATATAAAATATCTCATTCAAAGGATTTTCTCAATTAAATGATAATTTGATAATTTCTCTCTTATTCAAATTATATATGCCTTGTTTAAGACGAATGTTGAAGTGAATGGTTATGTTCTTAATGCGGTTTCGGTCTACCGTTATTCTAGTTAATTAAAATTGGAAATATATTCGACGGAGGTCTTGCTCTTGAATATTTGAAAATTAATAAATAATGTCTATTTATATAACTGAGTATTGGAAAAAAATCCAATTTAACCTGTCCGTGAGAGAAAACTCTTTCTGTTATTCGGTTGAAAACGTGAAGACGTAGAATGTTGAGTGAAAAACTTTTGGAAATAATCTTATTACAGTCCAAATAAAAAAAGTTGAGACGGGAAAACAGTAGCGTTAGAAGAAGTCAAGACGTTAGAAAACTAAATATTTTTTCATTGTTGAATTTTTGGAGAGAAGTACACCTTGGAGCGGGGATTGTCATATTCCTGAAAATGCGATTGTAAATTGAATTTTAAGTTCTCCCTCTCTCACCCAAGAGAACACGATTTCTCGCAAAGGCTGAGATTAAAAAAATATAGAAATGCCAATAACAATCCTTAATAAAGAATATGCAAACATCTCCCACAAAACTGAAATGTGAGGTTGAATTTTGGTCCTTCAAGAGACCTTTTGGTACGTTCATTGTCACCTGAATCCCTTTGTTGTTTTATCTCTGGGGGTAAAAATATCAATTCTTAATAAAAACTTATCTGTTATAAGTGTTTTGGAGAGTTTTTCCATTGCAGCAAGCTAAAGCTAAAGCAAACACTCTTCAACGCCTATTTTTTGAACCTGACATCTGTAATTACTTTGAGTGCTGCAGAAGATACTGAGAATAAACAGGATGAATTTTATATTTCTATCTGATACAGAAGACAAAGGATTATCATAATGTCGGATAGTCAAGCAGCCATTAAAGCAGTGAGCTCTTTTGTAATCAGTTCTAAAATGGTGTGGAATGCCTAGACAAACTCAATGAACTAGGCAAGAACTTTACTATGGATTCCAGGACACACTGGAAATGAAATAGCAGGTGAACTAGCAAAGAGGGGGTCTGAAATACCTTTCTGGGGGCCTTAACCCTTTTGCGGAATCAGCTCCAATGTAGTATTGGAAGAAATAGGTAGAGCCGAGAAAAAGAGAAGATCTGACCATTGGAGAAATCTAGTAGGGCTCATACAATCGAAGAATCTTCTGGGTGACTACAACCTGTTGAGATCAAATGAATGCACAAGTTTTAACAGGGATCCTAACGGGACATTGTCGCCTGAATGGGCACCTGAAAAAGCTCAAAATAGCAAAGGAAGAACAATGCAGATTTTGTGACATGGAAGAAGAAATCTCCATTCACATACTTTCCAGCTGTACAGCACTTCAGAATCCTAGAGCACAGCACCTGGGAGATTACTGGATAGAAGAGGATCATTTACCTAAGTTAAGGCCTGCAGACATCCTAAAATTCCTCCGGGAAATAGGACTAAAGGAACTACTAGTTTCTGAGACTCTCCTCAGAAACTGAGAAAAAGTAAGGGGGCACAATAGATCTTTTAGGTCTCAGTGAATCTCACCCCAAAATACATACATACATACATCCCTTGTCACTAAATTATATGCTATTGGTTCTATATTTTCAAGCAATTTATGATTCTACTAGCATTTGATAAAACACTGAAATTATCTTTGGTTGAGGATAATAATTAAAGAGATCTCTTCAAAATCCGAATACCGTATCCTTGTGTGCTGTTAGAGTAGCAATTTTTTTCTCTGTATTCGAAACCAGAATAAACACGTGAAGTATTTTCTTATTTTCATTTATAGTAATGTTAAACTTTCACGTATTCGTCTATAGAAATTTCTGATCCGGTTTTATTTTTACACTGAAAGCAGTTTTAAAAACATATAATTTAAAAATCTAGTAAAATACGTGTATTATTTCATTGGGAAAGTATACACTTTAGGTCACTTAGAAGCATGCAGGCTGCATTTTTAATATGGAAAATATCGTTAAAATAAGTTTTTTATGACCTTTAAAAAAAGAAAATTATACAAAATCTCATAATGTTAACTTCTGTCAATGGAGACGAAAATTATGTCACTGTCAGTATTGAATCACTTCAGTTTGTGTTTGTCGTGACTTCGCTACTTATGAATTCTCATTCAGAAATTGACTTGGACGTTCCAAAGATAAAAAATTAAGCGGATCAAATATCTGCGGAATTGTTACCCGGAAAATCAAAAAAACACCATACAGAAACCCATAATAAATTAATGGAATGAAGAGCTGATAACCAAGTATATTCGTTATCGAAAACTGCTTGCATATTTTGCAAATTGTCGTGAAAGGCATCGATTCTATGGTCTATGTATTCGATGTTAAGAACAACATTATAAATAATTATATTCATATCAGTAAATATCCCAGTCTAGAACTTTTTCTGCACATGAAATAAAGGGAAAAAATTAATTTTAAAAATGTAGGGGTTGATCTATCCTCGCTACTCACTCCTCAGGTCTGAAATTACGATTTGGGGTATAATAGGAGAGGTATAGGACAAGTTTTCAGCTTGCCTTAAATACCTACCTCAAAGTTGGTGCCAGCTCTTGGACTATTAAAATATCTGCAGGCTTTAACTTAGGTAACTGTCACTCTCTTATCCCGTAGATGCTGTACCCTAGGATTCCTAAAAATGTGCACATTGATAATAATTGAAATAAAGTTAAAATAAAGAAAATGATGCTGCTAATTTAAGAAATAATAATCAAACTTGACATGTATTATTGATTGGAATGTAAGTGAAATTCATTTCTCTTTTGTTTATATTCGCAAGCTGCAGACTTTTTAACTTTATGACCTCCTTCGTGAACATAACATCTCATAAATTCTATGCTAAAAGTCATTCTTACAACGAATAATTTAATTTTCCAGAAAAACTGCAGCACTTATGGGTTTTATTATTTTCGAACAGACGGCAAACAAATTGCTTTTTTTTTGTAATGATAATTCTATACGAAAATTGAATTAAAAACAGTACAAGTCTGAATAACAGACTAAGCAGATATTAGATGAAGTCTGAAAATCACCAGCAAATTAAAAAAAACATCAGCAGAGGCCGCACAATATGCTTAGAAATTAATTATTTCTTCTCAAACATGCATTGATGGTTGGGAATTTATAGGCCAAGCAATAGATACAAATTTTTTGACATAAATCCTAGTGGAGAACCAACGGATGCTTTGATATGTTTTGGACACGCAAATGTTTAACAGTTGATTCTAATTAGTTATTTCCAAACAGTAAATATATTTCAAGTTGTTCCTTTGTCAAGACTATTTAAATCTCGTATAGTAATATTATTGTCATCATCAACCAACCTACTTGATTGGAAATGTTTCTCACGGAAGATTTTGAGGTTAATGGTACACTTCAACCATATGGAAAATGTATTTTGTATCTCTTAGCAACGACACTACGTAGCCGTATCAATATAATACATTTATATCAACAAAAAAAGATACTACGTAAAATCGAATATTAATCATAACGATTTTTAAAATAGAAAATTTATTTAAATACTTTAGAAAGGAGATTCTTGAATGGAAGTGTTTTGAGGAGTTGGAGGTCAAAGAAAGTATATAAGTAAATATAATTTATGTGTGGTGTTTTCAATTTTATTCGAGCTAAAGCGTGATTTCTTTATGTTTTAAACGAGTGAGATTAAAGAGATGGTATTGTATGGAGATAAAAACGTTATTCGTGAATCTGAGTTCGGAATTCGCAAATTTTTTCATTGGAGTATTTTAAATAGGGCATATCAGTAGTTATGAAATTACACTTCTAAAAGTTTTAATGAAAGCTTTCGGTAAACTTTTTCACCTCCTTCAGGACATCTTTATGTAGGTATTAGTTAAAAAACATTGAATTTCCTAGCCTGATGGCGGTAATATCTTACGACTCACGACAAATTTATCGTATTGTGGTTTGACTTAAAGTTTTATTGAAGCAATTTCTAGGTAAATTCAACCGTTACGGTTAACAGACCTGTGGAGACATCTTACAACACATCCCTTTCCTAATTGCCAGCTTCACAGAATAAATAATGAGATTAGCCGTTTGTATGAGTGTGTTTTTTGGGGTGACATTCACTGAGACCTAAAAGATCTATTGTTCCCCCTTACTTCTACTCAGTTTCTGAGGAGAGAGAATTTCTTTGAAAAGTTATACTTTTTCATCATACCGTCTTGTGGCATGTCCCAGGTTGTCTGATTTCTAAGAAGTGAGGAGGTGGTTTTTTTTAATGATTCCCTCTCTACTTAGTCTGTATCTTGTTCTTTCTGCAACACTTTCCACCACCATATGGGTGAGGTTGAGAATCACTTCCATGGCTGCTGTTGGGCATGTTCTCATTGCTCCCGTAATGCATATACAGGCTAGTCTTTGAATTTTGGAGAGGTTTTCTCTCGTCGTCAATAGGCTAGTACTACTACTCCACGCAATGGCTTCATTGGTGATGATTGGTCTCACTATGGCAGAGTACATCCAGCTTAGGATTTTTGGGTTACAGCCCCAGTTTCTTCCTGCCAGATTTCACACCATTATAGCCATTTTTGCCTTGTATGTAATCTCCTTTTCGTGTTTGTTCCACAGGAGTTCACTGTCTAGAGTTAAACCTAGATACTTGACTTCTTGTCTCCATTCAATGTCGTTCCCATCAAGTTTTATGGTTTTGAGGTTGAGTTTCCTTTTCTTAGTGAAGGCTATCAGGATGTTTTTAGTGGGGTTGATGCTAAGTCCCACTTGTCTACACCAGCAGATTAGCCATTTAGTTCCATACACTACAATATTTTTGATACTTGTATAACAACAACCTATTATCATTTTGTCAACAAAGTAAAAACATCGTAAATATTGCCATCCTGATGGCTTTCTCTCAAATGTCAATGTCAATTTATACTTGGTATAGTTATTCTGGGAGTAAAAATTGCTATACAGGTGTAAAAAAGCATCGTAAAACCAACTAGTTTCAAGCTAGGTATAAATTCTGGGATAACTTTATTCCCAGAATAACTATACCAAGTATAAATCTCCATTGTAAAACCGGCCCCTAGTATTAAAAAAGCAAAGAAGGGTTGGCAAATAGCTATGCGTAGGAGTGAATTTGTATCTGAAAAAGGTCCAAGATATTGCTGCGAAGATCACTTTTAACGTAAGTTCAAATTGTTTATTTTACATTGAGTTTGATACAAGATTCACAATGACCCAGTAGTTCTAGATACATATATAAATAACTTTTCAGGTTGAAGAAGACATAGACAATTATATGAATCTGGAAACGATGAAATCTGGTAAAATCAAAATGAAATCAAATGTTTTACCCCATATTTTTAACTGTCAACAGAGTAGAAGTACATGCCACAGTAGTAAATCAAGAGATTTATTTTAAAAAAGAGAGCAACATGTTTTAATTCAGAGTTCTATTACTGGAAATTTTGAGTGCTGAAATAGTTCAGGAGAAACCAGAAGAGTTGTCTGCCCCGAATGAAACTGTAGATGTTGGTGTTCAAGTTAATTTAGAACCTACTGTAAGATCTAAAGCGACACAGTGCACAACATCTGATTTGAAATGTGTTGGCCAAAGAAAAAAAACTTATCTTTGGAATCACTGAGTAAAAAGGAAATGCTACCTAGTTTAACATTTTATCGAACCCTCTTCGTCGGAAGTACCTATTTTAATTCATCAGGAGTTCACATTGAATTGTGGAATTCCAAAAACGTTGAAAATAGATCAATTTATGTTATTGAAAAAAATCCAAAACTCTATTTAGGAGTTCCAAGTAATTCCTTCTTTATTATGGAGATACTGTCTAGATGTGAAATAACTCCATGTTACATTGAAGAAAATTAAACTTAATTTACAATACACTGTTTTAGCAGATGATATTTGTTTTATTTGTTTATCGCCTACAATGATATGTGTGATTATCCAAAAGACGCTACCGAAGTTAGCAAGTCACCTAAAATCATTTGTTCGATGGAAAATAACGATGATATTCAAAAACACCTTCCCATTCCATTTTCGCACAGATATAAACGCGTGCAATCATAGACCAAATAGACCAGTACCATGACTAAGTCTATATTAGGTAGATTGCTAGAATCAGCTTCAAGAAACTTTTTTTCTGAAGAGCACATTGTAAAACATAACTTTACTGAATAAACTTATACGAAGGAATGAATATGATGAGCGAACTCCATCATCAACGGCCACGGCAAAGTAACGTACACAGCAGAACCGTGGTATGACGTCACAGTCAACTCTGTAGCTTTTAACGGCAACTCTTGTTTCAAACTCCAATATCTCAGTTATTTTTATTGAGGGCATCGGTTTGAATTTTTTTTAACGTTATTAATAGGTAAAATACTTCCAGATACTGAGGTGAAAATTTGAAAAATGGGTTTCATTAAATGGGCCTATTACATCTAAAACTTAAAAAATGCATTACGTTGAAATAAACAGACATGAAAGCAAATTGCAATTACAAAATTTGATATCCAAAACAATATTTTTTTTTTTTGGAACTTTAGTACTTTACGTCCTTTACGGTTATGTTTGAGCGACCGGGGGTCGCGACGCAAAAGATTTGACCGTTACGCTACGTTACGTTGTGTTACGTTGCTTCGTTATGTGCCTTGCTTGCGTGCGTGTGCTCTCTCCCAAGTCTCTCTCTCTCGTTTACGAAGCAGCGATTCAAATGCTTCTTGAATGTCCAGTTTGTATAATGCTACGGCTTCCCTTTTTAAATATACGATGCTGTTATAAGTAGATGTTGCCAGTCGGACTCCCTCATGAAGGGTACCGTACCATTGTCTATAATAATGAATATTCTGCTAAATATTTCAAACGTCTACCTGTTGTCGTTATTAATATCAAGCAGAATAATCATTTAAAAATAAAATTAACCATAAAAAAAACTTCCTCACGGGGAATCAAACCCGGGTCTACCGCGTGAGAGTCTGGTATGCTTACTACTCGACCACCAAAGAATATGCAAATCGTTTTCGCTTAAAAGGAACTAAAGTTCATACCGTGAGTCCCGCGACTCGTTCTACCTTTTTTTTGTGGCCGAGGGACTATTGTTCATTTAGCCAGTAACTTATTACTAGAATTTATCAAAGCGTATAATTTAAACCTGTAGTTTTAGGAAAATATTATTCTTCTGCTACTTAACCCTAAGTTAATATTCCCTTACCATCCGTGGTCTACCTTTTCTTGTGAGTTAGTCACCTTGAAAGACCCCTGGGTGTGGAATGTCTATCTCTATCCTACCCAAAACAATATCAATAAGATTATAAAGTGATGAAACAAAATTTAGTTACCTTAATGAAACATTTACAACTGGAAAACTGCTAAAAGTTATTGTCATTGAAAATTACTCATAGGTATGATACTACAACATGCCATTGAAATAATAAGTAAACACTTATATCACAGTTTTCTTACTAAATATTTCCATAAAAGGTCTATTTGGCCAGTTTGAATGCAAATTTAAATTCAGCCGAATTTCCCCCCCTTTGGCATAGTGTCAGTTTCCTAAAATTAATAATTAAAATTGAAACTTTTTTCATTTATAACTTCAATTCTCTTTCCTTACCTACCACATTTTTCCCGTCAAAATTGCCTGAGTCTGTCTAATTCATCTTACGGATTTTATTTGGAAGTTATGATTAAACGCAATAAAAAAAAACAAAAACGGTGAATATGTCTTTGTTGAATTGTATGACACGCTTGATGAGACTGCATTTGGCTATAGCTTGAAATCCAATATGCAAATTATTAGATGTACACTTTTTCCAAAGGTTAGGAGAATTTCAATAAATTTCACCTCGTTAATTTGTTAGTCTACACTTTTGCTTTGAACCATTACAGTAAGAAAATATTTTCACGGCAAGTCTAATAAAAATGCAAATTTCATAGGAGCGGTCAGATAGAAAATCACTCGTACTAAATTCTAGCATTCAGGGTCAATTAGATATTTGAAATACCACGTTAGTTGAAAAGTAAGTATGTATGAATAAAGCAATTTAGCACTCGCGAAATCGTGTAAAGATTCCTTTACATCTCATGATTAATAGTTGGAGGATTATAAATGAGATTTAACGTGGGTGACAAATGCAAACAAAACAGTAAACTAAAGGAACATTGTACACGACAGAGACACAAGCTTTAAACTCTGCCCATTTGTCTTCTATTTTACGCACTAGAACTGGGATACGACAAAATTAGACTGATCGTGATGTACAAAGACTTCAAAATGTCGCTGTGGACCTTCCTAAAGGTACAGTGACTTCCACGAATTATTTATTTGATGTTATAAAAGCAAGAGAAAGCCTCATTAAACAGGTTTCATCCGAAATACTTCCAACAAAGAGATTGTCGTCCAGAAACAAAACAAGATGAAGTTGACAAAGTAACTACCTTAAAGTGAAAAATGACAAAGCCATCAAGGAAAATAAGAAGACTACAAGAAACAGGATACAACCCGTCATTCTCCGGAGCATCTAATACTGGACGTTAGTCCGGGAGAACATACACAGTTTGACGATTAAAGAACAGACAATGCTTATTACCATTCGAGATAGGTCGGAGCAAAGAACCTGGAGAATACATAAACCTAACCAGGTACCTTTGGTGTGGAACCATATTAAACTTTGAAATAATACACTGCTGCGTAAACTTAACAATGTCAAAGATTACGGAATAAAATATAAGATGTTTCACTCTAGGGCGGTTTGATTCAAGTTGCTGTCCCAAACGGACGCCGCTCTCATAAATTATGTTTACGATTCACTTTTGTTGTCAATAAAGAGACCGGTGGATATCAGAACAGTTCGAAGAGCTTATTTTATTTTAAGCTATACAGGGGTAATTAAAGAAATATATATTTAAATTAATAGGATTCTTTACCACAAAGGGTTATTTTTGAATGTTAATAATTTCGAAAAATGTTCGGGATATAAATTTGAAAAGGTAGGTACCTTAGGAAAAAATGAACTTGAATTTTTAAAATGAATCAATTCACAGTTTTTATCCAGCATCTTGGTAATTTTGTGATACTTATTGATAATCTATCAGATATTTATCACAAATTGAATTAAATATACTCATTAGCCACCAGAATAATAGGGCCACCAAATCTTAAATTTTGATCTTTAAAAAACGCGTATTTTTTGGAATGACAAGTTTAAAACAGTGAAAAGTGAAGCAGCTGCAGTACTTTTTAAAAAATGTTTATAAATGTTGTAAAATACTAAGTTTGGAGTGGTTAATGTGTTAAATTTAATCTGTTGTCTTCCAAATCTTTCAATATACATTCGAGAGTAAAATATATAATAATAATAACAAGGATTCTGGTGTAGAGACTTGCATAATATTTGGAAGGAAATTGATTACATGGATGATAAAAAGGAAATTTAGTTAATTCGTTCAAAAGGAACTGACCAATTTCCCTTTGGTTAGCTATAGAATTGAATTTTTCGATAAATACCTATATTTTCCATCGCAATAACGTTCTCAACAATGTCCTTTGATGGTACACTAGCCACTAAATTCATCCTTCTTTGTCGTGTAAGCTTTTAGTTTACAGAAAAAAGTGTCTCTGTTCATTAAATTATCAGCCGAATGGGCAAACTTTAAGCATGTTTAAATTGAATGTTGTATTAGACATTTTCTTAACAAATACCCCGTAACATACACTAAAGCATTACCTTCTGGGCTTGATAGATTTTGGTAACCTGTTGTAAACACTTTTAACGGCACATTTTTAGTTTCTGTAGGAAAAGTGAACTGTTCTATAGGTATTCTTTTGTTAGTTCAGAACCAATAGTTAAAAGAACTTCGTTTATGTCATCCATATAGTTTGTGCCTTCAAAATGATCAAACATTTTTAGAAAAAATGGCATTTTAAACGCGCTACAAAATTGTACGGGGGTTGGATTTTTGGCATTACGACAGCAACTTCGTATTTGGCCAAAAAAGTTTTCGAGGAAATCCTGATTGAGGTTTCGTGTAAGTAAAAATTTATATCCTCGCCATTTTAGAGCTTCCCATAATGACAGAATCACTTGAATGGTTATTTTCCATCCAGATATAAATTTCAATTGCTTTAGTAACTCTTTTATTTAGATAATTCAAAACCTCAAGTTTATCAAACAAGTCATAAACCTCTTGCAATAATGTTAACTGCTCCTGTGTGCCCATAAATGCTTGAAAATGTTCCAAGCTGCTGGAGTTGAGTAAATCAAAAAATATTACAAAATATTTAGTGTTTAAGCTTTGCTATTACAGAGAAAAATATTAATATCATTTTTTGCTCATTTCTACAATTAATTAATAAATTTTAAAAATCTATACAATATAAATATAAAACACTTATATAACAATTATAAACACCGTTCTAAAATAACAGCGCTCGACGGGCGACGTCCCGTACCTATAATATGCCAAATTAAATGCAAGTAAGGACGTAGCGACGTACTGTACCATCCAAGTCACCATACAGTCACCAGCGGCATCGGTGCTTTACGCGATAAATTCGAACGAGAGAAACATCTTATATTTTGTTCTGTAATCTTTGACAATGTGTTATATTTCGGGTACTTACACAATATTTATAAGTATTCACAAAACTATTTACACATTACACAATAATGTTTTTAAAGCACGTTAGAGAGAGACATCGAGAGAGAGAGATACCGCACTTTACTGCTTTGTAAGCACGTTAGAGAGCGTATTAAAATACCGCACTTCTCACAGATATACAATATACGTTTTCGAATATGAAGCTTGCTTTCGGCAACCGTAAGAGAGTGAGTTAGAGTTTACTTTGTTTTTGAATTGAAGAGCTCAATTTTTGGTATTTGCGAGATGTTGCGTTTTTGGCTAACTTGATAGGCCGATCCCAGGCGGGGAAAAGGAACGGGTCGACCTAAGAACCCACATCCGGTGAATTTCGTATTTTGTCACGTTTAGAAGATTGAAATATAAATAAATGTGTTGGATTGTTTTCCAACAACCTTAACAAAGCCATGAAAGGAGTAGAATGATACACGTAGGTACATACCAGAAGAAGAGGAAAAGAGGAACGTCGTCATCCGACAACTGAAAAACAGCGAGTACATCAACGAACTACGGGAGAGAATGTAAAAGGAAGGAATCCAAATTTGCAAAATAAACCAGATACAACCCTGGATATGACTAAATATTGGAGGAATAGGAATAATCATCCATCCAGTACGTGAAGGGAAGATGAGAAGATCCACGAAGTGGAAAAGGACCGACACAATTTTGCAGTTGTTAGGGATTCCACCACAGACAGACAACATGCCGAGTAAGCATCAAAAATCAGCCAACTGCGCGAACTGCCAGGCAGAACACTCATAGCTACAAAGAATGTCCACAAGCCACAAATAGCATAACAAGAAGAGAAGCACTGAAACCATGCAACTGTATAAGGCTCTCGCAGTTCTCCGGCTTGAGAGATAGCGTAAAACGCTAAGTTCAAGTTGAATTTTTAAATGGAAAAAGGTAATATTTCGGTGGCAATTCTGTTTTCGGAATCTGGAGATAGCTTATTGTCTAAATCGTCATAATATACATTTTCCATTTCATCCTGAACATTATTATATTTATTCACAACATCTTTTAATGTTTCTAAGTGGTTAATGAAATAAAAATAGTCTGTATTAGTGTCTTTGCTAGTTTGTGCCCAATTAAAAATTCGATTAATTTGAGATTTGAGAGCTATCCTACTTTTAACTAAATTATTGGAACTTTAGTTCTTTACGTCAGGTTATGTTTGAGCGACCGGGGGTCGCGACGCAAAAGATCTGACCGTTACTTTACGTTACGTTATGTTGCGTTGCTTCGTTATGTGCCTTGCTTGCGTGCGTGTGCTCTCTCCCAAGTCTCTCTCTCTCGTTTACAAAGCAGCGATTCATATGCTTCGGCCGGGAATCGAATCCGGTCCGCCCGCGTGGAAGGCGAGCATTCTACCACTGAACCACCGATGCTACATCAAAATTCTATGCAAAGCTGGTATTCGCAGTGCTGGTGATCTAAGTACTTGAATTTGAAGGATAAATTTTTACTATTATTTCCATAATTTTTTTTGCGTGATTGATATTTTTTGTTTATTTACAGCATCGGTTGTCAGGACGGTAGGTTGTGTTTACTGGTTTCTAAGTTCAACACGTCGGTAAGTGATTTACTTCCCGTTCAGACGTCGAAATAGTATACTAAGTATCAAGAAAAGGGTTGTTTACCGGTCGACAGCAATGTTTTCGCTACGCTCAGCCTCCAATTTTGCTGGAGACCGGTATTACCCTTAACGTTCGAAATGCTTATACCATTTTTTGCGCGATAGTATTGAAATATTCGAATTTCGAATAAAATAATTTAAATTTCTTCGAAATGAACGAAATGTCATTTATGACATTTATACTTCTCGATCAGTTTAAAATATAATTTGCATTTTAGTGGAATTGTTCTCATGTTCTCTATTACTTTTTATATTGTTCTGTTCGATTCTGTTCATTAAATATCAATCTTCTAATTTTTTTTGTTTCTTTTGTGTAATGAATGAAGTAATATATTATTTAGGACCACTTAAATGTATGTAGGGCTAAGACGTAGTTTACTTACCGACGTCTGAACGGTAAGTAAATCACTTACCGACGTGTTAGACTTAGAAACCAATAAACACAACCTACCGATCTGACAACCGATGCTGTAAATCAACCAAAAAGATCGATCGCGCAAAAAGTAATAAATAGCATAAAAACAACTTCACCAAAATGCAATAGATATTTACGTAATTAGTTATGAAAAGAGCGAAATAATTCAACAAGCGTAATATTTGCCAAAACGAGCGCTAGCGAGTTCTGCAAATTACGCGTGTTGGACAATATCGCTCTCTTCATAACGTGTTTACGTACAACGTTTTATCAAATCCGCGCTTTCATAATATTCAATAAAATCTTCAATTACAATAATAATATTGAAGTGGAATCAAATGGTGTTAGAAGTATTGTTACTCTGATGTATTCACCCAAAAAATTGACTTACTTTAAATAACTGTGTCCTGAATAATGTTTTCAATGTTTATAAATCTCAGAATACTATTGAATTAAAATAATGGGTTAATTGTACAGTTTAAATGATGAAATAATTGTCAGTGTTGACAGTACCTACCTAATTGATAAATTATTCTTTGGAACTCATGTGGTATCTCTATGTTGAAACATAAACAGTTACGTAAAGTTTTTACATAACTACTTTTCATAACTGATATATGAAGGTTATGAAAAATGTGACGTTGCCTAACGTCAAGGAGTGACGTGAAGTGTCACATTTGATAGCGGAATTAGATGAAATATATTTTAAACTGATCGAGAAGTATAAATGTCACTTTTGACATTTCGTTCATTTCGAAGAAATTTAAATTATTTTATTCGGAATTTATTTCAATACGATATCGCAAAAAATGGTGTAAGCATCTCGAACGTTAAGGGTAATTACAACGTTTGCATGTAGATTCCTCTCGTAAAATTGGACAAAATGATATGAGGATTGAGGGGTCTAGCACATTTACTTTTCGACATACAGGGTGTTGACATTTTGAAAACTTGAATGTTTTAATTCGATAACTTTGAAATGGATGAATAAATTGATTTGACATTTGGCAGGTTGTTTTTAAATGTAAAAGGTCATGTTTTGATAGAAATAGTAGTTTGTGCAACTAGCGTGGATATGATGGCCATATCGCACGAGACGAGTTTAACAGCATATTTTTAATACGACCCACTTAAGAAAAAATCTAGGAACTTTCTATAAACTGTAATATAACTTCAAATTGAAAATTTAACAATTCAATTTTATGTTTCCACTATTTTTTTTGTGGTAAACGTACAGTTCTTGAATGTCCAATTTGTATAATGATACGGTTTCCCTTTTTAAATATACGATGCTGTTATAAGTAGATGTTGCCAGTCGGACTCCCTCATGAAGGGTACCGTACCATTATCTATAATAATGAATATTCTGCTGAATATTTCAAACGTCTACCTGTTGTCGTTATTATTATCAAGCACAATAATTATTTAAAAATAAAATTGACAATAAAAAAAACTTCTTCACGGGGAATCGAACCTGGGTCTACCTCGTGAGAGTCTGGTTTGCTTACTATTCGACCACTGAGGAATATGCAAATTGTTTATCTATAACGTCAGATGTACTACATAATTTTTGCTTAAAAGGAACTAAAGTTCCTACCGTGTGTCCCGCGACACGTTCTACCTTTTTTAGATCCATAATGGTTTATTGTAAATAAAAGTTTATTACTGATAACAATCACTCGAGCTTATCCTGGATTTTCACCCGAACGCTATTCCCAGCCCTTGTGAGATTAGCTTTCTTTTTTCTTGTCCAACGTTGACTTCTGGCAACAGCGCTTGAGTTATGGGTATACTTTAGAACCAAAAAAGGTTTTATTGCAGTAGGTACAGTTGTATTATTTGGGATTTTTTCTTCGAAGGACCACAGAGAATACAATTTTTAAAATTGAGTAGATATAATTTCACCACTGATTACTGATTTGATTCGAATACCATTAGATGGAAAATAGTGTAGAAATTTGAGATTTGAATCCGGCTCGATTAGGACCACTTTAGATGGTGTGGAACCAATTAACTTTGAAATAATACACTGCTGCGTAAACTTAACAATGTGTTATATTTTGGGTACACAATATCTATTTAAAAGTATTTACCTACGACCCCCCCTGTAATCAGTCAATAACACACAGTCGGTATCAATGTAATGACGTCTATTACGCACTGTAAAAAAAACGCACAGCTGTAAAGTAAATCGCACGGCTTCCCTAGCAACATCTTAGCAACTGTCAATAGACGTCTCCATTTTATTCAAAATTTACTATTGGCGAAAACTACGAAGTGGGCGACATCTGTTAATTTCCTTTCTAACTTCAATAAAGGTGAACAACAAAATCAGATGCCAATAATTTTGTTGTGTCATTTAAAATCTGTGATTTAAAATTTGAGTATAAATGGTAAAGTAATATAGCTATTGAAAGTGCTTTTCTGAGATAAAAACTTTTTAGGTTTAATAAAAATTTTAACGAACTAAACACCTTCACAAACTGTGACAGACTAATGTCATGCCATCAGCTGACCGGCCGCGTGCCTTTGTTGTTCACCCTTATAGCAGCCATATTGAAAAATTCAGTGCCATCTATTGACACGTGATTTTCTCCAATTTGAAAACATTAGATATGGCCACGTTCAACTATGAAAAGCCCAAAGGGCTATGTATATGTATTGATTATAATTGAAAAATGGACTTTCGATTATCAACAATATATTAATAATGATTAAACGTTAGTTCTTTAATGTGCTTCTTTCATTGGTAATAGAGTAATAGGGATGGAGTTTACCAAGCACCTCTAATTATGTAACTGTTATTTCTTATGCTTCTTATAAAAAATACAAGTACAAGTAGGTCGTAGGTAAAGTATAGTACATAACTCGTGTTGTAGAGCATTTTACGCACTCACGGAATTACGCATTCGCCGCTACGTGGCATCGTGGGTAACTTTTCCATTCGTGCGTAAAATACTCCTTACCACACAGGTTACGTAATATACTATTACAAAACGATTTACACATTACACAATAATGGTTCTGAAGCACGTTAGAGAGAGACATCGAGAGACATCGAGAGAGAGAGAGAGAGAGAAAGAGAGAGAGAGAGAGAGAGAGAGAGAGAGAGAGAGAGAGAGATACATCCCTGGATATGACTAAAAATATTGGAGAAATAGGAATAATAGGGAAAATCAAATTCATCCAGCACGTGAAGGGAAGATGAGAAGATCCACGAAAAGGAAAAAGACCGTCACAATTTTGCAATTGCTATGGATTCCACCACAGACAGATCACATGCCGAGTAAGCATCATAAATCAGCCAACTGTGCGAACTGCCAGGCAGAACACTCATAGCTACAAAGAATGTCCACAAGCCCCAAATGGCATGACAAGAAGAAAGGCACCGATACCATACAACTCTATAAGACTCATCTCGCAGTTTCCTGGCTTTAGAGATAGCATAAAACGCTCACTAAGTTCAACCCTGTTGGCTTTTTAAATGAAAAAAGGTAATATTTCTCCAACTTATTTTTCAAAATTGAAAAAAAAAACTTCCTGCTGCTTATTCTAATGCTCGAAAATTGATTAGGACTCGTTCCCTGTTCTCGGAAAGAAGAGAAAAAATTCATGTATATTAGATTATTTTTAATACTTTCCATCAAAAAATGTAGCAAAATTATAAGTTTGTTTTTATATCCAACATCCAATTATTACCTACTTCGGGCTGAAATACAGAAGATCCGTCGATCGACCTGTACAGTTTGAACTCTGTTTCGTTAACGTTGAGTATTTATTTCATGTGGTTCAAATGTTGGGTACTTTATAAACTATTCTACGTTGAAATGGCTGTAAGCTCATCATATTGTCGATGGTTGACACCACTTGACGCTGTCTTAAGTTTCTGTGTAGAGGCAGAACTAAATTTAGTGGTCACGCGGTCTAGCAGACATTACCACTCTTGTGTGCTGTGTATATTTTTAGCATTTCATCCTGAAACAATCAATAAAGCTCTCATCGCTGTTTGTTTCCATGACTATGCCCATTTCTCCCAAAAAAGAGATTATTAAATGCCACGAACATGAGTTTGTTTGTTTTGAATTTTTGGACTGACAACATATCAGCCCTTGCTAAATACAGGGCTGGGAATTGACGGTATATATTGAATGGATATATAAATGTTTTTTTAAGTTGCAAATGAATGTTTAAAAGGGTGACACTGGAAACTTTACTTCAGACATACCTCCAGTACAGAAATTTATAATATCTTCTGTATGTTCCTTGTGGTATATTATTCATTCTTTTTTTAATTTCTTGGGAAATTAAACCACAATATTTTTAAATTCTTTATTTCAACGTTGTCAAGTTGTCAAGAAAAAATAAGTAGAAATTAATAGTTAGGGATAAAAATTAATTTCTACTTATTTTTTCTTGCCAACGGTAGCTGGAACGCTACCGAAACGTTGAAATAGAGAATTTCAAAATATTGTGGTTTAATTTCCCAAGAAATTAAAAAAAAAAGAAATTTATAATATCTAGAAGGAAAATGTTGCAGCTTTTGATTGAAATCAATTTTCTGGGAGTTTAAATTCTGATAATAATCATTCTCCTCATCTTGAAGATGCCAGGAGTTCTGAAAAAGAACGATTGGGAGGTTGGAAAAGAAGTTATCACAGTATCGGAAAAGTGAACAATCAAATCACTTCAGCTCTTCAAATCTCCCAGTGTTGATGGTAGATTTCCTGCTCTGTTACAAAACAAGATTCAGTTCAACGTAGCATTACATTCTTCCCAGTTGATTGAAACGTTGTATAATTTTCTTCCAAATACTCACCATTATGCTTATCAAACTGGCAAATTGTCAGATGTCATTTGACATTTGACTCTTAGTCAAACTATTGGTCTATATAAAAGACACGAAGCTTCTGGAATGGAAGTAGATAACATAATTAATGATACAAAGATTCAGCTCATGTTCCCAAGCAATGAATCCATTGCTGCAGCTGTGACTGAAAGAGAGGTCAGCAGAGCATTCACTTTTCACCTGTTCCCTTATCTAAGCAAAGTGTTAGCATGGCTGAATCACAAATATTCAAATTTTTTGCGATATTGCTTGAATTGAAAGTGGCTAGAAATTTTTTTATAACATTGCTCTTATTCCGCATTGAGGAACTGTAATTAAAAAAATTATATTTCACCAAGCTTTGTGTATTTAAATTTATTATTGTTCCTGTGCAAGTGGTTGAAGTTGCAGAGGACATGATAATGATAAGAATAAAATCAATAAAAAGTAGATAATGCCAGTGGAAAACAGTTAGAGAGTATAATGATAAACAGTGATTGTCTATTAATAATCTTGGAAGCATAATTATAAATGTTTGGTTAGGAAACTGATGTTCAAATTTAAATAAATATATTTTCCATGCAGATGCTTCTATCTTGTGTAGGTATATATTGTTTCTCCATCGGTTATTTACATTTCATGAATTTTCAAACTGGCGCTGTATTACTTTCCTGTATTGTTTGTCGAAGAAAACACTGTTTGAAGGTTGAAATATACAAAAATATAAAAATAATTGGGATATTTATTGTGAATAGATTTTGTTGGAAACGGTAACACTATATTCCAATTTTTTACAATAATATGGCGTATATATAAACAATTATTAGTAACTAAACATTAATTATAACTTATTAAATAGATAAGTCGAACAATAAATAAGGAATATCAATATCAAACATATACTTATAATGATGACGAATTCCTTTAAATTTTTATTGAAGCTACCATCATTCATAAAAATTTGTTTGGTTGAAGCTAGTACACTTTATCGAGAATCAATTATATTATATTATTAATGCTATATTTTCATTGATTGTTTCAATTCTCTCCAATTTTCACAATATTTGTGTCAGTTTTCTCAGCTATTTATATAGAAATTTCATTTATCATCTTAGATAAGCTCATGAAAATTGAATCTTATAGAACAATTCAAAATGGCGTAGTTTTGACGACTATTAGTGTTTTTTGCTCATGGAAACATGGAAAATACTCCATTATCCTGAAGTGTAGTGAGTAGTTGAGACAAAAATAGGAGAAAGACCTGTTGAAGTGGACCTCTTGAAATGGGAAGCGGGAAAATGTAGACTACCATCAAAATAAAAAAAGAGGAGAATTATTGATAACATTGCTTCATGTTTTTTTTTCTTAACAAAGCCTTCGAGTAACTGAAGGAAAACTGATTGTTTCAGTCCAGCTCCGAAAGCACGATTTAATCAGGACTTTGCCTTTTCCTGCCGCCTTTGCCACAGTTTGCCCAACACTACATTGGACTGAATAGTGAAGAGTTATCTTCTGTAAGTTCCTTGTGGCATTACTTATTATTTTTTCTCTTATTTTTTTTGGAATTAAACCACAATAATGTTTTTTATTTTTGATTTTGACGTTTCGGTAGCGTTCCAGCTACCGTTGTCAAGATTAACTGGTAATGAAATAATCTTTGGTTCCTATCTGACATTATTGTGGTTTGATTCTCAAAAAAATAGGAGAAAAAAGTTAAAAGTTAATTTGGCAGTATTAAAATTTGTAGAAAATGCTACACAAGATGATATATAACACACATGGCTGCTTTTTTGAAAACAATACATTTTGTTAAGAGATCAAGATGGAGATATCATAACTTATTAAAATATTCTGAGTATTCCATTAAACAAGAATGCTTATTTATGCTCAAATATAAATACATTCAATACATTGGCGCAGAATAATCTACTCAAATAGAATCAGCATCTTTGTGCCTATTTAAACCTGCCTTCATATTAAGGTGCCAATACAACAAGGATGGGGCAAATTTATGGTAGCAATATACAATCCCAGGAGTTGCTGTGTGAAAATGTTATACTGTGACAAAATTTATCTAATTGGGTCAATAAATATTCTCACCACAATTACCATACTCTGTTCGTGACAAAGTATTAATACAAAGCTACAAAAGCCATTGGATATTCGAATGGGATTTCATAAATAAATTGTACGAATAGGAAACAACAAAATAAAGTATCGAGTGGTAGAATGGGATATTCCAGTCAAAACTTTCCGAACATTTTGAAGAACTTTGGTCTCACATATACATTGAAAAGATTATTTTGCATTATCACTTTTTATGAATCTGGTAGAATTGATTTTTTTGAAGTAGTTTCAGCCTCGATCCCTTTTTCTTGATTTCTATACTCGCCCCAACCGTTATACGCTAAATGTTGAGCTGATTCTTCGTCATTTCTGAAATGAACTCCTCCTCCTCCATATTGTGGGTAGTTGTTGTATTGATGGTAGTTTGGAGAATGGTGTTGTTGATACGCTACCCCACTTTGTGAGTATGGAGGGCCTGCTGGGCCAAAGAACGATGCTAAGCGAAAAATATTTCATTAATGATAATTAAAAGTAACAAAATCGGGAATGTGTGGTGGAAAAAGTGTGAATTACGCTAACTTACTAATAGGTCAAGTAGTGGATACATGTTTGTGACAAAAATACTTGTGGAAAACTTTCCATTATGTAAAAGACATTAGTAGTATAAATCTGATATACCTTCGACTAGTAAATGCAGCTGACGAAATTGTTAAGGTCATTTAAAACGAAAAAATGTATTTTTTTAGTAATGATTATTGAGTAATCGTAATGGTATCTAAAGGCAAATTGTAGATAATGAAAATACATTTTCCAGTGAACTGATTGGAGGATTAGTAGCGGAGAAAATTGGGAAAAACTGTAGAATATATCAGGTTCATACTACGTATTGTATTTCCCTAGATGACACAGTAAGTTTTCTTCCAAGATTTTTGTCAAAAACATACTATGTTGATGCTCTATTGCTTGGTCTATAATATTTTGATTATAATCTCACCTCCGCTTGGTTTCAATGACGGTTTACAGAAGTTGAAGAATGCAATGGCTCCTGGAACAATCAGTGCGAGAAATCCGAGGAATTGCTTGAAGGAAGCAAGTCCTAATATGAGTGGCAAGAATAAAAGCAACTTCAATTTAAATAGTTTCAGCACTAGAAGCAAAGGAATGAAAAGTTTCTTCAGCTGTTTCCGTTCTGGAAATAAAAAAGTTGGTTTTACATAAGATGATCGAGGGTTCGAGAGTTACTTGCTGTATAATCATCCAGTTCCTCGAGCGATTTGATGGAGGAAATTACAAAACAAGTTATGTATGCAGCAAATCTATGAATTATACATCGAGTTAATCAATAGCTGAAGGAATATTTTGAATACTGTGCTGCTCAATACGGCGTGCACATCAATTGGTTCAGATCTCTTCTTTAGTATAGAGATTAGATTAGATTAGATTATATAGGGTGGCTTTTGGCCTATTCCACTGTGACCTTTTCAGATCTATTGTGATCCCCTGAACTCTAGATTACATTCTCCAGCCGACTCTTTTAACATTTGCCAGGCTATCGCACTGACATAGAATGTGCTCTGCCGTTTTTTCTTCTAGGTGACAAAACCTACACATATCTTTGTTTGTCAATCCCATTAGCTTCAAATGGCTATTGAGCTTACAAGGCACGGTTAACAGGCCCACTACAGCTTTGACAGTTCTCCTATCTTTGTCCATCAGATATGCTGTGAATTTTGGCGAGTGTTCTACTATGAACTGTTTCGCTTGCCTCTGTCCTGGTGAGTTCCTTCACCTTTTCCGATATTTGTGGGCGACCCACTTCTTTCTTTCGCATCTTGTTATGGTCTTTGCAACGCCGCAGAAGGGTTCCGGTCCAACAAATGGCATTGATGAGCCTTGTTTGGCCATTTCATCCGCTTTTTTGCTGCCCTCATGACCCTCGTGCCCCGGTACCCAGGCTACGCTCACCCAGTGTGTTCAGAGCCCGCACACACTTCCATACTAGCTTAGAATTGACCTCTACGGAGTTAAGTGCCTTAAGCGCTGCTTGGCTGTCTTCCACACAGTGGTGAATCGCCGTCATTTCCGCCTGGAAAATTGTGATATTCCTCGATAGGCTTGCTGGGTAGGCTATCCCTTGCTTTAGTCCTACCATACCGGCTCCTACACCGTCCAACGTCTTTGACCCGTCTGTGTACCAAAAAACATCCGCGTGTATGGGTACACATTTTTTCCAGTCTTCCCTGTTTGGTATAGTTACTTTGAACTTATTATCGAAGCTATATCTCGTAGCTATTGCAGCGATGGGATCTCCCATAACATACATTATGTGTTGCTGACTATGTATTAATCTGTGAATCACATGTATGAATATGTGTAGAGGTGGCAGATTCATTATTTAGTATAACAAAACGTTGCAAATACAAGGAATAGTCCCAATCCTATTCCAAGGAACATTCTCCAGTTCTTCCACCAGTTATATTTTCTTTCGGTATTCTCCTGTCACCTATTCTACCTTTATGCCTCAAGCACAGGCAAATGAGTGCCTGCACGATATCTTGTGATCCATTATTGGTCTTTGCTCCAATGAACAACGTCCAGTTGTCCAGATTCGTTCAAGTTATACATTGTATGTACCATTGAAAGGCATGGTATGGGAATGTATATAAATTGTGGAGTTCTAATGAACAAAATCATATCTAAATATAAACAGAAGCTGTTTTCATATAACGCGTATTACAAACCATAGTCTAATTTTTTGTTACGCATTATATCTTCAAAAACATTGAAATGTCATTATCTACCTACAAAATATAATGAGTTTTAAGTCAAAAACTCACTAGAATAATCATCACTTAAAATCAGTATTATAACTCTGTTATATACTTACTGAATAAAGTATCTTTCTTATCTTCAATAACATCAATTTCTCCAACAATTTCATCGATGAAACGCGGTGAGTATCTTCCTCTTTCCGTTACTTCTTCATCAAAATCCAGTTCAAATACTGTTGATTTCATGAATTTTTCCAACTACAAAAAGAAATCACCTTAATTACTTGATAATTATCATTGTATAATCTTTTCCACTGAATTGGGATGATCTTTTAATAGTTTAACGAAGTCTTCGTTTCCAAATCTTCAGTCAAAATAATGACAGCCACTCAAAGTGAATTGAATTTTGTCAAAAAGGGAGTGTCAAATAAGATAATATAGCTTTGGAAGTGTGGACCTTAGAACGAAGTGCAGGGAGCACCCTGTAGTGGGAGGGATGGGGGGCAAAAAAATAACAAAATAAACCTACCCATTGGTAACATTGAAACGGAAAGTTCTCTTTCAGTTTTTCATGAGATGAACCCCTTTCGAGATGTTGGGAATGGAAAAAAACCCTCACCAATTGATTTTGGTTAAGTATTTTTTATTATTTGCAAAAAGCTTCAAGTCGATCCTAGCATTTTCGAATTATTCTTCGATATCATGAAAATTCTCACTGCATTGATTGGATTATGACTATATAAGTATTATTTGTGTTGTGGAGGTTTCAGAAACTATAATTCTTTCGATTTGCAAGGTGAATTTTATTTAAAATTGTTTGACAAGACAATATTTTATTCAGTTAATAGTATTCACTAACAACAGGTAGTTTTCAACAAACAAAACTTATCTAAGCTTCTTAAAGTCAAGACCACGAGACGTACTCAGTGAATTTATAATTTAATAGAAGCTGGAAGTAGGTACAGATTAAGCATAAGCATGTTTAGTTAAGTAGATTTAATTATAAAGTTAGTGAGACATAGTCAAATAATAGTGGAGCGCATTGTATTATAGTGATAATATTAAATTTGTAAAATATAGTACATTTTAAGAGTAGGAAGAAGGAAGTAAGGCAACAAATCCATCTATGTCATCTCAACATATTTTGTACTCACTTTGAACCGATCCCGGCAACAGGGTTTATAAACATTTTGTGAGAATTTTATTCACAACAATAATTGCGACATCCATTCCCTCTTTTTGGTTGTTATATATTTAGCAATAATGTTTCCTTTGAATGTCTACACAATTATATTAAAACTGAATTCTATCCAGTGATTACTCACCTTCCTTTTGATGAATTTAAGTAGCTGATCCCACTCTGGTTCATTCGCTCTTGGACTTTCAGAATATTCGTACGGTTCTTGGGATAATTGCCTGAGTTGAGTTTCGGGAATCCTTTTAACTCTAGCATTTTCCGTCAGATGATATTCCGGCTAAAATACAGATTATTATTTAAACTCCATAAATTTGATTACTTTTAAAATGTTCCCTCTAATCGAGTTCATCTTCTGAAAGAGTTGGAGAAATATACAGAATTTATGAAATTCATCATTTTAGGCTTCACACAATGTTGTTTTTCTACGACAACCTCGATAAATGTTCATTTTATAACCTTAACATAAATCATGAACAAGCACATTTTGTACAGAATTTCATTTTTCTACGACAACCTCGATAAATATTCATTTCATAACCGTAAATTCAATCATAAACAAGCACAGAATTTCATTTTTGCATCGGCTGCTAGTCAAGTTGCTAAGCAACAAATGCGAAATGGAATATTTCGTGCTAGGTCTAGGTTCACTCTAGAATCACGATGATTACGGCTTGTCAAATTATGTGTCCAGCGACAAATTGATGAAATGTCAGCAGATCGTTACGATCAAAGTTTTAGTAGGTAACGAGTAATCTCATAGTTGTTTATACATACATTTTTATAGGCTTCTCTTTCTGATAGAAAGCCCATTAGCGGCGAATTCGGAGTAATCAAATATTATCAGTTTATTTCTTTTAAAGTTTTTGCAATGTATGCATGTATAAACGTGAACGATATGTTGTCCTAGAATTCGCAACAAAATGGCCATTTTGCACTCGTATGAATTGCAGTACTTGCATTCGGCTTGTGCTGCAAATTTCATACTCGTGCAAAATAGGCATCATTTTGTGCTCATTGCATAATATACTATTTTGCATCGGCTGCTAGGCAAGTTGCTAAGCAACAAATGCGAAATATTTCGTGTTAGGTCTAGATTCACTCTAAAATCACGACGACTACGGCTTGTCAAATTATGACGTCCAGCGACAAATTGATTAAATGTCAGCAGATCGTTTCTGTTTTTAGTTTTTAGTGGGTAACAAGTGATTTCATAGTTGTTTATATTGTAATTCTGATAGAAAGACCATTAGCGGCGAATACGGAGTAATGAAATATTATCAGTTTATTTTTTTCAAATCTTTGCAATGTACACATGTATTAAACGTAAACGATATGTTGTCATAGAAAAAGCAACAAAATGGGCATCATTTTGTGCTGCATAATATACTATTCTGTTTCATTGATATCTTCTGTACGTTTTTTGTGTAACATTCATTATTTGCTTCGTTTTTTGGGAATAGATTGCCTAAGACTAGCAAGTCAGTCAGTCTTTTTTCAAATCAAGTAGCTTTAGATATTTCATTTCTAGGTACTTACCTTTGCAAAGAAGTTTTCAAATGAAGCTAGCGCTCTGGATTTGAAGCAATCTGCAAGGTCACCATTAAGACAAGCAGCATTTGCTGAAGCTAAATAGGGATCTGTCTCCGGACCTGTTCCAAAACCTATCCAGTCAAGAAGATTTCGTCCTGAAGCAATAAAAATAGTTTTAGTTCACATAACTTGATGGAGGAAAAGCTAGTAGTGTCCCCAAGTAACACAACAAGCATCGAAGTAGATTTAAAATAGACTTTTGTGTCACTCTTGAAGCTAATAGGCAATTGAAACCGTCCACCAAAGCTTCTACATGTAGCATTCATTACGTAGTCGCTGCCTAAAGGGAGCGCGCGGTTTGGCCTTAAAGTAGATTTGATAGCTTATTAGCAATTCAACCTATATGCCTGAATAGCCATACATTGGCACCAAAAGAGCATTTTATTAGATTTGATTGCCAACATTGGCTGTCAAAGCGATATAAAGAAGCAGTCGTTTAGTCCAGAAATGGCATTCAATGCTTTGAATGATCATGCGCAGTTGATCATTTCTCGTGAGAACGTAATGAAGTTTTGTTTTGGATAAATATTAGATTTATATTGGAAATTCATGCCAACAGCTATGTAGGTGTTCACAAAAACAAACATCGTCAACTGTTATGGCAGAGATCTTTCCTTCAATATATTATGACAATTATTATTGTTTTTGAAACTGGAAAATATCATTGTGAACCATTAGAAATCTCTGCAAACCTTAATTTTCTGTAAAATGTGAATGAAATAATTCCTGAAAACAGAGGGGCCACTGATAACTGTGAGTAAAATATACTTTATAAATTAAATTATTTTATTATAAATTACGGTGTTGCCATATTCAATTTTTATCAATGAATTATATAAGTACCTACATCCAATTGAAATTGAAGTTTTTTATAGTATTTTTAGTTGGATTGATTGATAATATTATATTTGATGGATTAAATTGATTTATCTTTCCCAGATTTTCTGAAATTTGTATCCCAGTTTGAAATCAAATAATATTCTGAACCAGATTATTTGCATATTTTATACTTATACTATAAAAATAGTATCATATACGTACCATATACCTATCAATATATAGATATAAAAACTATGGCAACATTGCTCATTATCGTGAGCAAACGGTTCGGCCATGTCTTTATTGTATTTAATAAGCATTTTCCCATGCCAATACGAAGCTTTATGGAATTAAAAGCTATATAGTTGTTTGTATTGCTTTGTGGAAGCTTTCAAGATTATAAAGTTGAAGAAAAAGAAGATTATTGTGAAGTTATGTTCTGAGTAATAGATTGTTTCATAGGTCATATTTTATAATCATTTCCTAATAAAAAATGAGCACCTTTAAATTTATTGAGACCTTAGAAAGTGGAGATAAAATTTTGTGTGTTGTTCCTGAGGCATGGGATGGGAACAACAGCAACATCAAATTTTCCACCAAGACGTAGTGGTATTAGCCTGTAAAGAAAGAGTCCCATGACAAGGCCAATAAAGAGACGTGGTCCAAGAACCAGGAAGGTGATCTTCTGTGTCAATCGTTATTTCGTTGGAACTTTTAGCTGCGTTACTACTTTTATGTACACGCCTGTAATACGCATCAGTTCGTCCAAATTTCCGTAGTTTTGTGATTTTCAATTTATTTTTAATCCAATCTTTTTCTCCATGATCTATAATGATTTCTGAGATATTATGAAACCTTTCAACTGGAATTGAGATTTACAATCACATTGAGGTTAGCAATAGGTACAGTGAGAAATTTTTTGGAATTTATTTCCATTTAAAATCCAAATTAATTCCAATACCAAGCTTCGTATCATTGCTTTTAAATGGCACTCATTGAAGCACTTAATGGCATTTTATGACCATACAAAATTCCAATTTCGCCATTCATTTTTTGGCATTTTTTAAAGCCAATATTTCTATTCTTTGGCTACTTTTATTGACTTATTAGCAATAATTGCTACTTGGCTGCAATATTTGGTCTCGAAAGAGATTATACGTCTTTGAAGGAATGCTGAATTAATTCTATAAAATAATGCTAAGAATATGCCAAACTTTAGCATTTTTTTTGGATTATTTGCTTTGATCTAGCATTATTAGCTTGGCAAATGAAATGTGTTACTTGGGTCTCTCTTGATGCTCTATTCAAAAAAAGAAAGTCTCAAGTCCTGAATGAGGACATGGCATTTTTAGTAATCATATAACAAGAGAGTGAGAATAAATTGGAAATAATTTGACAGATTGTTTGAAAACTTGTTGCTAGGCAATAGTGACCAGAGCCCGCAGGGCTCAAGTGGTGAAACGTTAACTTAGTTGGTTAACATTTCAGATAATAAAAATGTGCAATAATCACTTCAGAATTTTGATTTTTGGTTTGATATACCACATATATATGTATCCTAAAAATATTGCTTTTGAAAAATTAATAAATTATTTCACTTTTGTGATTTGTTGTGGAATAAACTAATGATCCAGAAATCAAGATTCTTGAAGTATTTTACCGCGAAATTTGAAATTTTGAATTGTCTTTAAATAAGAATGTGAAAGGTTCCGGCAGGTCTCTCATCGTCTGTCGACATAGCAAGTTTGGAACTGTGCAGTAATCCATTCAATAATTTAACACCAGTTTGGATGAAATAATTTTAGGAAATGCATATATACTATTCCACTAAAAATTCAGAAGTGATTATTGCACATTTTTATGATATGAAAATGTTAACCAACAAAGTTAACGTTCTAGTTTCAGTAGCTATTTCCAAATGGCAACAAGTTTGAACAAAATCTGTCAAATTATTTTCTAATTTATGGAACTCGCGAGTTATATTCGACAAGATTATTTTTTGACGTTTCTTAAAACCAATGGAATGCTTCTTTATTTGTCACAAGGGTAAGTTTCAACCAATTATGTCATTATTATAGTGGGAATAAATCTCTTGTGATTATTCTCGGGAATAAACACTGTGGCTTTTATTTGCCTAGCAAGTTTCAGATAGTCGTCAAAATAATTACCTAATTGTGTCAACGTGATATATAAAATGGGTGAAAATTATCGGTTTAGTACCTTTTCTGATGCAGAAATAACAAAAAAGATTTTAGAAACTACTTCGAAAAATAATAACTAATCAGTCTATATGGAGACAATTTACCTTCACCAAAGAAAGGAATGATATTCTGGATCAATCTACTACAACAGCTACTCTGGCATTGATTTTGAAAGTATGGGCTTACAACATGAAAAGAAAAGAATTAAATTTTCCAATAATTTTATGATAGTTTCATTGATCTTTTTTATTGTAAAAATTTGTGATTAAAAAAATAATCTAGTCAAATGTAACTCGCGAGTTCCATAAATTAGAAAATAATTTGACAGATTTTGTTCAAACTTGTTGCCATTTGGAAATAGCCTGACAACAAGTTTTCAAAAAATCTGTCCAATTATTTTCAATTTATTCTCACTCTCTTGTTATATGATCACTGATTATTTTTTTATTCACAATTTTTCGAAGTAGTTTCTAAAATCTCTCTTGTTATTCCTGCATCAGAAAAGGTATACTATACCTATAATTTTCACCCATTTTATATATCTCGTTGACACAATTAGTTGATTATTTTGACAACTATCTAACACTTGCTAGGCAAATTAAAGCCACACTATAATAATGACATAATTGGTTGAAACTTACCCTTGTGACAAATAAAGAAGCATTTCATTGGTTTTAAGAAACGTCAAATATAATCAAAGAACAAATCAATATAAAATTGGATAGTTATTATTACAATTGAGCACAAAATTAACAGTCCGCTTCTGTGACCCGATGTTACTTGAGAACATATGAATTTTAAAGCAAAACTAAAATGCACACTTCTGTGATACCATATCTGAATTTTCGTTAAATGACATGGTAATAGTGTAGACAACAATCATGTTCCTTCCAGGAAGTGAAATAGTCAGAGCTTTAGAATCACCGAAGACATACTTGCAAAACTAATAGGTTAAAAATCGTCTGCCTTCAATACGAACCACTGCCTACTTCATGAATTTTGGAAAGTAGCTTCGAGTTAGTTTGAAAACCGACCCTTGACAGGAACCTTGTTCCAAACTTCCCTGCGGAAATTGATTTTCTAGTTATCGGAGAGTTCATTTTTGTCGAGAAATATTTCAAAAAACAATGTTTTGAGTATTAATGTGGATACTTCAGTATTGCAATTGTGCTATATTTTTTTTAAAGTCAACAAGCAAAGATGTTAATATGAAATTATCGAATTGTATTATAATCAGTAGTAGATGGAACGTTGTCCTACTCACGTGCTTTTAAACATAACCACAGCACTAGCTATCATATTCAAAAACTTGTACTGTAACTAACTATAATAGTAAATATTCTACATGTAACAAACAAACTCATTGGAAGAAAGAACGCCACTGTCCAAGTTCACTCACCTTGTCCGTTATCGTTGGCATCTTCAGGCCGGTAATTATCTTGGCCTCTAGACTGCAGCGCCACTAGTGACACTAACGAAAACAAAAACACCCATCTAGAAAACTCCAACATCACTTTCAGTACCAATATTACCACTGATAAGCTCACAAAAAAACGTTTATTCTTCAAATCACTTTGATAGGGTGTGTGTGTGAAGACTAAAGATTTCGCGAACGGTTACAACTAACGGTACCACTCTACCATGAAATCCAAAATAGAGACTCCTGGTACTCCTGATAGTCCAGTTGATTTAATTTTGTATTCACGCTGCAAAGATCTATATATAGATATTCGGGGGGGCTTTGCATTATGTGCAATATCATAATTTTTTTGGTATTCCGATTGAATAACTGTTAGGTAAGAAGGGTAATACCCGGAGAAAGTGATACAGCGTCGTGTTGTTCCATTTCGTTCAATAACCTTCATTTTATTCTTGGTAATAAACTTGGAAGATATCTATACGTTTATTGTTATATAACAATCAACACTATGTCAAAATTGGAACTGGAGTCATTAAAACATTAAATACCTACCAGAAGGAGTTGACGTATATGTGACTTATATTAATTATTAATGTTAAATTCATTACAGTTGAATACTTTTAATGCCCTTTCAAAAAAGCGAGATACGCTGCTTGGTATATCGGTTAAATCGGACTTTCCTTCGAATATGAACCGGATCTTTAAAAGGATTCAATGAACTTTCTCTCCGTTGGAATAACATTCAATTTTATATCACTTGTAAATTACGGTCAAGCTCTTAGTCATCATTTGAGGTTATGTAATGGAAAATAGATTGTATCAATGAGTATTATGATGTGTTTTATTGTATAGTTCTTGGTATTGTGGAAATTTAAGCAGCTATTAACCTAAATTCAAGATCCTTTTCGTAGACTAAGCTTGAAAAGTCCGGATTTCTTATGCAATTGGTTTATTCCAGTCGTGAAGATTTCCCTGATAAAATTATTCAACATGTGATTAGAGGAGGAGAGAGCAAATTCCGAATTTGCTAGCTTTTTTTTTAAGGAGCCGTCCCTTCGTCGGCACCACCTCAGCCTCCTGGGCTTATAGTGGATACTCCTAGCCCCGTTATGGTTCGTAGTTTGTTCCTGCTCATTGAGAGCAGTTCTTTCGCTACTTTTTCTGTGGGTACTTTTATGAATTTTTTCCCATGTTTTTGCCTGGGCGTATTCTTCCAGTGTTTATTGTGTTGTTCTTTCACCCACCCCTTCAACCATGACCTAGTTAAGCATCTGGGGATGCCCACAGCTGGTTCGGGACCGTTCCGATCCTGCTCTTGCGAGTTCGTCACCTTTTTCATTGCCAGCGATTCCTTTGTGATCTAGGATCCACTCCAGTGTTACACTGTTCCGAGTCGCCAGTCTTCTATGCTCTTCGCCGCATTCCCATACCAGCCGAAATGTTACCCTAGAGCTCTGAAGTGCTTTAAAGGTAGCTTGACTATCGCTAGCTTGAAGCAAAATTCGTGTCCGTCGTATCCGATTTGTTCAGCGCAACTAGTCAGAGGTTAGAAAGCTTCGGCACCACAGCTTTAAAGATTTTTGTGCTCCTAGTTTTACCATTTATGTCAAGAGACCAGTGGCCCTCATCAGCCTCAACAGTCTTTCCACTGGGCTCATTTTGGAGTAATCCTCCCTCACCAGTTCTCGGGCTATGTGCCTGTGTATGATCCACAAGATTTAACCAATCATTCTGGCCTAGAAGTGTTATCCAATGTCTGTCGAGGTATACGTATAGCCCAAGAAGTAGTTGCTTACCCAAATTAATGATCATGTCTTTGAAAATACTTTAAAAAATTGGTAAGGCGTTAATAGTATGAAACTATTATCCGATATTTATTGGTAACGTGCTTACTAAATACTTAAATGCAATTTCACATGAAACTGATTTTAGTACACGTTTGGAAAGACAAATTCAACACAAAAACCTGGAAAGTATATATTGGTTTGTTAGTTTCAGAGTAAGTCTCAGGTAGGCTTATTGAAAGCTTTTAGATTGTTGTTCTCCTTCAACACTTTGTAGCGACATTTACGCCAGTGTCTGTGTGAAGAGATGTCTTGGGAATCCATTTAATATTCATTCAAGTACTTGAATGATAGATGGAGTTCGAAAATAAGCTTCTGAATAGGGTGAGTGTTGTATTTGAGGAGGAGTTAATTAATTTCCCGGTATTGTTAGAGGTGAAAATGAAAAGTATATAACATTAAATTCCATTTGAGCAGAACTGAAGTTTCTGAAAAATTTAAGCAGGAAGAGAATGGCCTAAACTAGATAATGGATGGTGATACATAATTTTAGAGTCTCTAAGAAAGGAAAATTTCCCAATTCACTTTTAATTACACCTATAAAATGCTTGAATTGCTTAATTTCATTCAAAGTACCTTGATCATATTAAAACAGAGCTATAAAAGGAAATAAGTTAATCCAGGCTACTAACTATTTAATTTGATTACTCTGTGCTTCCTAGTTTGTAATTGCATATTGGATTATTTAACAATAATTAAATCCAGATAATAGAGCTATTAACCGAAACCAACTAGGTATATTAAAATATTAGTGATTGGTCGAATTGTAATTATTATTGCTCTAACGGTTGAACAATATTCCAACTGAGGAATTATAATGCTTAGACTTATTTACAGGTTCGGCTAATATTTATCCCTATATAGAATCTCATATAGGAGCAACAGTGAGCAGTATGATAGTGTATTGAGTACCAAGTGCCAAAAACGTGACTAAAGATGTTTTTAACACTAGGTACTTAATATACTTTTTCATTCTCCCCTCTACAAAATAGTATATTAAAGTATGAGTGGATATTAAGGTCTTTAAAACACGCGCGATTTTTCGAGCACGACGGCGAAGCGGGAGTGCTCGAAATAGAGCAATAGATCCTTGAATACTTTACGCTATTTTTTTTATCGGTGCACTTTGAAATTATAAATACTGGTCTATAACTACTATAACAACAAGAAATGGAAATCATAGATGGAAATAAGAACTAAATATCAAATGGTTGAATTCGTGATGTATATGACGTATACCTTGCGTTGTCATGGAAATGAGAAACACAAACTAATTTGTATTTTGATGAAAATTCAACCCTATTGAGCTCTGTGAATGTCAAAAGTATTAATTTAAATACAATTTCCTAGGATTTGAAAAATCGAAGTATTATTATTTCAAACAATACCAACGGCACTTTCTATTTTAATTTATAAATTTGACATTGTTAAATATTGTACGAATAGAAGTTTTGACGTTACAAACTATTCCTGTCAGATCAATAATTTAAAAAAATGTCATTTAGACACATTTAGACATGATTTAGACCATAGATTTAGAATTCGTTTCTCGAGTTGTTGATGTTGCCACGGTAACTTTAAGACACGCGCGTTTTTTAAAGTTCGATTCAAACACGCTGAAGCGTGCTTTAAATAAGTAAAATGGTTAACCAATAAAAAAATATATTTTTTTATTTTAAATAGGCAAGCGAAAGCGAAAGTGGAACATGCTAGGTTATTGGTAGCTAAGTATGAAAAACTTTCGTGCCCTGGACAACGAGCAAATAAAATCGACTACTAAGTATGAAAAACTTCCGTGCCCTGAGTATTCTGACCATAATGTAGCAGGGGACAAAGTCTTCAATTTTTCTAAGAAAAATGCCAATAATACATCTTCAGTTATTGTGGACACATCTTTCGTTGTACACCATTTGATGAAATTTTCAAAGGCTTGATTGTAACGGTCTTTAGATTTTTCCGGTAACAAACTTCTGCACGCAATAGTTGGTGCTTCTTCAATGGAATTTATTTTTAACTAGATTCCCGCCAAATATTAAACTTAAAAAATGTAGACCTTATGGAAGAATAATTATTTGACAACACTGTCAAAATATTAGTTTTTGTTGACACGAATGTTACCAAAGTAACGTTAACCCACGCCTTTTACCCATTTTAATGCAGTCTACAGAGAATTTTTTGCATCTTTAAATTGTGTGTTTTAATAATGAAATTGGGGGAAGAATGGAAAGTTTAATACATTTCACGCTGCAAAAGCCCTTTTAGGTGCTCGGAGGTATCCAAATAACCTTGGCTACGTTTCGCTTCGTCTCGGCCATTTAAATACACATCGCACCTAAAAGTAAGCTTTCGCAGCTTGTAATGTAAATAACTATTTCCACGTCCGCAGGAAAGAAAAGCATAGTTATATGATATTATTTCATAGGTGTTTCGATTATTCACTTTTGGCTGCTGGTAGCAGTTCGTAGCGACTGAATTTCGTTCGTTTATTACCGGGCGTGACGCCTAGTCTTACCTTCCCCTTGCCCCTTGAGCACATGCCGAAAAGTATGAGCTTAAAGCCACGGACAATAAATATTTGACGTTTGACCGGCTTGACGTTTATTTAAAGGTTAAGATTGTGTTGATTACGATTTAAACCTTACTTAAAATATCTAAATATGCAACATTATATTATCAATAACATTATCATTGGAAACTGTTCTTCTAACAACACAGGAAATTCATTGGCATTAGCACATGACAAGTGGTTTTGAGGATCCTGAAAAGTCGTGTTCGTTTTGCTTAGAAGTCGTGACGAGGCGTCACGCACAAGTGCTTGAAGCCCAAATAAACGAAAGCAACATATATATTAGAAATTCAGTTCTTTATGTTAGGTTCGTCTAACCGTTACGTTACTTGGAGCGAGGTTGGTCGCGACGCAAAAGATCTGACCGTTACGTTACGTTGTTATGTCATATGCATTGAGCGTGTGGTTTCTCGCGCTCTCTCCTCAGTCTAAGAGCTAGTCTCTTGGCGCAAAGTGTTGATTGTCAGCATACATTGTATTATTAATTACAGTTAATAAAATACTTAATATGTACTTTGTGCCAATCAACTTAATGATAAGATTTTTATAATTAATTCTACTATACAGGGTGTCTCAGGAGTTCATACCAAAAACTTGGGAGGTGATAGAAAGGCTGAAAATAATGATGGTATTTCATATAAATTTTTTTCTTCACGCCCTTCGTTAACGAACTATAGGGCTCTAAAGTTGGGTATGGAAAATTGTTTTTTATTTACAATTATTAAATAGCTGATTGGAAATTACTAATATTTCAACCGTTAGTAAACACCATAATTGCACACTTTTTGGCGTGATATACAAGTGGGTGGTGGGTGCGCCATTTTTTTGGTAAGTAGAAGTTTTTTCAGTTATAAGTGCAACAATTGGCTTTTGTGAACATTTTTAGAGATATCATGTCCTTTTGTTACATCTCGATAACATTAACGGTTTAAGAGATACGGGCAATTTTATGTCGCACTGCACACCTATTGGCGCATTCACATTTATTTTGAATGTACGATTACAGGAAGCATCCTGTATTATTAGCAAATTATTGATAAAAAAATTACACCAATTACATTTACACCAAAAAAAATAATTTATTGTTTTAACTGTATGTAATCTACAAATGTATGAAGGTCAATTAGTTGTTTTAACTAACCGAATTTACATTTATATTACCTGTATATAAAATTAAATAGTAAATAAATTCCTTAGATGAACGGTGACGCTTATGGTTTACAACCTGACTAACATCTGTGGCAGACTTATAGCCTCATAATATTATAGATTCACAGTAAAACGATTGCATTTTTATACACAGTTTATTCCAATTTTACAATGAAATAACAATAAATTATGGAAGGAAAATAAATAAATAAGTTAACAATAAATAAATAAGTAGTAACTACAATACACTCATCGTAATTCAAAAACTAAATTTTCTTTACTTTTTGAAATACTTAAATTCCAGTTGAACCTTCACCTAATTTCTAGACCCCAAACACACTGTGTTACAAAATATTATCACAAAACAAAATAAATTTTTCCATTCCCTTTCAAAAAAAAGTAGAACAATAAACTGGTCTCGACAGAGAGTCCCGAAATTGAATTTAGCCATACCTGTAACACACAATCTTATTATATGGTGTTAAATTGTATGCTACCTCCAAAATTTGTGGCTGACGCATACCTTGAATAAATTATTTTGACACAGAAAATCTCTCCAGACTCATCCTAAATTCAGTTACAACCCTTATTCATAATACAGGATGTACCTATCAACAATTATTTTTATAAAATAAATAGTAACCAATGATAAATAATTCGTGAAAACACGAGTCGAAAAATTTTCGTAGGGTGGACAGGAAAAACTGAAATGACATTGAAGATTTATTAAATTAAGAAAAGTTGTTTATGAAACGATTTGTACATGTAACACTTGAAAAGGAATATAATATCACTTCCCAGAAATTGTTTTATAATAGATACCCACAGTTCACTCAGTTCATTCACATCACCAGGAGTTATTCAAACTAACTTGTCTAAAAAAATGTCAGTTGAATTAACTGTGGAACTATATATCACAATGATCCCAGGTCCAGGAGTCCAGGATATATCACCTTGGTTTTCAAGCGTATCAACAAGCTCACAACCGAAGATGATTATAGGATTCTATTACCAGAAGAACTTGGAATACAGAGCCAAGTGAGTGATTAGTTGATAAACGTGAAATGTTTGTCATATAATATACACTCTCGTCGATTAGTTGGATAATGACAGTTACAAATGGTTGTTAAACATCTCCAAAAGACGTAGATTGATTATCCTGAATTGCTGTGAATTCATACAATTTTCTCAACCAGTATAAAACAATATTTCGTTTACAGTTGTCAGAACCAAACATGAGCCCCGGAAAATATGCGAACTAAAATAAGGTCATCGCGAGCAGCCAATCAAGAGCCAATGTTAACGATTGTTCATTAGTAATTGTTAAATATAATCGAAATAATGTGACCGAGTGATTTAATCAACATACATCATTTTATTCATTCTGTATCAGTGTTGTCAATGCGAGGATGATTATCCGATTTTTAGACAATTTCACTAATTTGGATCCAATAGTTTTTCGAATATTTTGTAGAAGGGATATATAAAATGGCTATTGTTTTTGGGGATTTTCCATGTCGAAGACTTTATTTAGATAACCAATGTGTCCTTTTGGTAATTTTGACAAATTCTGATAATTTGAATAATAAGTAATTTTCATTTTTGCATCGGCAAAGCTGGTCTATAACCAGTTCATATTTTGTTGCTTTCCATAGAAACTTGACTCTTCTTTTTCATGACATTAATACAGTCATGTAATTTGGAAATATATACATTTAGGGCAAAAGGTAGTTTTAGTTTTGGTCCAATATAAATTTTTTCATTAATATTTAGAGTTACATTTTTAGCAAGTTTTACTTTGGTCATATATCTCTTAACAGTTGACATTTATGGTATCGATATTTGGTTATCGATGCAAAATATCGAATTGTTACTACAAATATACAACCACAGCGACATGAACACGCCCACAAGGGCTCACGTTTGCTTCTGCCAACTGTATCTTGTACTCTCTTTACAATTAATATTCGATAAAGCTACAAAAATTAAATTGCACTTTCCTTTTGACTCACATCAAAGTATACTTAGGCAAGTTTATCTGAAGCTGTGAAAGGAATGCAGTAAAAAACATTCGTTATTGCCACGTTTAACTATGAAAAAGCTAAAGTGCTAAGTATGTAGTGATAATAATTAGAAAAGGGTCTTTTTATTATTAACAATATTAACTATAAGATTGAACGTTAATTTATCAATGTGCTTGTTTCCTTGGATTTTTTCTTTCAACATTATTTTTCAATTTATGAATATTAAAAGATAAGCACTTTTCCAAATTTGTTAAAAGGCTCCAAGGGCTCCAAGGTCTGACAGCGTTATACGAAAACCATAACTACCACACCCTCCGAATTACATAATTGGTGATTTTTATCGAAAGGCATGACCAGCTGACTTCTTATTGGTGGGGCGCGTGCGTGTGTTCTCTCCTCTCACTTCCTCAATTGACTGATATTGATTTATCTAGTGGCGTTGGTATTGTCAGTGACCTTTGTATTTTCAGTTTTACTTGGTAAAATAGATACCGTACGCCATTTGTACGTTTATGACAGATATGCGCCATGTTCCCCCGCCTCTTACAGATGCCCCGTAGCTTCAGATAAACTTGCCAAACTATACTACTAAGTACTTCATATTAATTGGAAATATGCAACCAAATATGCTTGGAATGGAAATGGATTCCAAGCATGTTTTCTTGGATTAAAAAAAAATATTGTCAGCGTAAATTGTGAGAAAATTGTTAGTCTTCCTTTTGATGCACTTTTCATACTTTGTTGATAAATATTGTATCTTGAGGAGGATACACACTTAAGCATTCCAGTACAAGTAATGGTAAAATGTATATTCCTTGAGGTGAGTGTATTACCTCGGGAGGAGCCCACTTTATAATACACACTTTGTGTTTCATTAGGAGATAATTTGGGGAGACGTGAGGTTCAGGAATTAATGGTTTCTTGGCTCTTATCCTACTGTCAGCAAGGAACCTGTATTGAAAAATTGAGGAGATGGAAGAAACAATCAGTAGCTGTTGAAAAAGATTAATGTTTGCCTTTTTTCAACTGACACCGCATCCAATGAATTCAAGCTGACAAACTATGATATTACAATAATCCCATCCAGTTTCACGAACATTTTTTTAATACCAATACCATTTTCTGTACTTTTTTTAACTTGCTGGTATGAAAATAAATGGATGTAACTGAACATTTGTGATATATTTTGTAACAAATACGTTCCAGCATGAATTTCCGCAGAACTATAAAAACTCTATGGCAACTAATAATGAAGTCTCTTTGAATTAAAACACAAAACGGTCTTAATGAGCTTAACGAATCCGTATTGTTGGAAGTTTTTGACTATTTTCCATTGTTCCAGCTTAAAATTGGAATGTTCTGATGAATTAGATCCATCTAACCCTTAATTAAAGTTCACTTCAAAAACTACAAATTCAGTTAACACGTTTTTAGGATAATGAAGAATTAATTATTTAAATTTTCTAGCTAAAACTAACTTATTAATATCGTTATAAGTAGTGAGCATGGCTGGACTAGGTTTATTTGAAGTTAGTGACGGACAACCTCCATAACTTTGACATTCTTCTACGTCTTGTCCGTCTTTAGCAGCTTTCATGTAACGGAAAAATCGCAAAATTTCTGGATTGTCACTGGAAGGTTTACGTAATTCGTTCAGCTCCCTACAAAACGAAAAATAAGTCAGTATTATCACTAAAAAAGAGTTGTTCTACTTTGAGGAAAAGACCTTAGGTATCGATATGATAACGATACTGAAAGGTGATAAAGGAAGGTGTATTGGTTCAGGGCCAACTAAAATAAGTCCTAAGATAATTCCAGCTAATATTATTTTTTATAGGGCGAGTTGTAACAAACACTTATACCTGGTTCAATGATAACCGGTGTTTAGACTGTGACTGATTGATGTGTTTATTATCAACAATCACCTACATGTCTAAATATCACTCATCATTAAACCGAGTTTAGGTGTTTTATACAACTCGCCCTTAGAGACTCGTCCTTTGCTGTTTACTGCTGTAATCGATTAACTTGAAGTTCCTGGGAATTGTTCTTTATCTCACACAAGTGATAGTTGAGGGCGGGAAGTAGAGGTGAGTAATACGACACTTTCTAACCTTCAATGACGTTGTTAAGACAGAATTACATATATGGTTGTTAATAAAAATTTAAACAGATTCCAATGTTACCCTGCCATCGCTCAAAATCAGGAAATTAATAAATAATCCCACGCAACTCTTCAATCAGAATAAATTATTTTGACAACCTCTTCTGCATTTTTAATTATTGTGAGTCAGATTCATTCCGAAAAGTTGGAAGAATTACCTCGAAAAATATATTCACAATTTGTTGAGTTTGGGAATCAGTTTGAGTCAATTTTTTGGATTGTCCAGTACGTAAGTGTAAAAATAAATACGTGTGACACAAGTGTAATAAGAGAAGATCAAATGTGTTTTGTTTTCTCTTTATATGTTTTATCACATTATGACTTCAAGTTCGATGTGGGGAGTTGTATCACTGCGACCAAATTATGTCTATTATGCCTTTTGCGCTCAGTTAAACCTTGTTTTCCCAAGCGAGCTTCATTTGCACACTCCGTGCAGTTTTTGCCATTTTTCAAACCACTTTTTTCCCGTTTGTAGTCCTGTTTTCATTACTCCTTCACCCTGTATTCAAATCATTATACAGCTCAAAGGTTCACACGAACTTGCACAAACATTCTCAGCGCTCAATTAAACCTTGTTCTCCCAAGCGAGCTGCATTTGCACACTCCGTGTTCCTTTTGCCATGTTTTAAACCACGTTTTTTCCGTTTATTTCTGTTTTCATAACTCCCTCACCCTGTACT
>CAJUYI010000007.1:165893-210267 GCA_910591695.1 Galerucella pusilla | reverse complement strand
AAGGTCATCCTATAAACTTTCACTTCTATAGGTTAGACTGTTTTGTGGACTAAATCTCAAATGGTTGAATTCGTGATTGCGTTGTCATGGAAATGAGAAAAACATAAATTAATTTGTATTTTGATGGAACTTCAACCTCATTGAGTTTTGTGAATTTCAATAGTATTAATTTAAATACCATTTCCTAAGATTTGAAAAATCGAAATATTGATATTCCAAACAATATCAACGGCACTTACCATTTTAATTTATAAATTATAATTAAATATTGTTCGATTGAAAGTTTTGACGTTACAAACTACTAGTGTCAGATCAATAATAAAAAAATTGTCATTTAGACATGATTTGGACCATAGATTAGACTTCGTTTCTCAAGTTGTTGATGTTGCCACGGTAAATTTAAAACACGCGCATTTTTTAAAGTTCGATTTAAACACGCTGAGGCGTGCTTTAAATGGGTAAAATGGTTCACCAATAAAAAAAATAATTTTTTCTACAATCACATTGAAAAGTAGGCTTTTTCGCTTGCCATTTACAATGAAAAGTTAACGTTTCTTGGGGAGAGTTACTTCACACTCGCCGAGCGTGAAAAATTGCAAAACGCTCGTTGCCATAACAACCGATACTACAAACATAATTTTATTGACAGTGACAGTGGCAGTGACAGTGACATCATAGAGCAACCTGGCTAGGGAGTGTTTTTGTCTTCTGAGAATCTTTCACAATCTAATAAATCGCTGTTTTGTTAAGTTCTTAATGTTTTAAATAATTAATTAGTGTGATTGCGATGTTACCGTATTAATTTTGTTTGAGTTTTTGGGATTAATTGTTGTGCCACGTTCTGAATATTTTGCATATACTGGCTGGATGGCCCTGCTAGCTGATGCCTTTCTAATTGTAGAATAAGAAGAAGTACATTGACAGTATTGACAATAAAATAATTATACGTTTGATATTTTATATAGTATTTGACAGAAACTTGAAATAAGAAGTATGAATTTATCAATTTTATTAGTTATAATTTATATTCAAGTGATTGTAGAAAATATGTTATATGTAATGCGAGCTAAAAGAGGAATTATTGTTCTCAAGCAATTAACTCTTAACCCTTGCTTTCGAACAATAACTCCTCACTTTTCGCTCTTAATACATAAATAACTATTTCTTACTAAAATTGAGTGAATATCTTATACCATGTAAGTAATGTAATTTTCATTGTTACAATTTAATTCTGTTTGACATTTCATTAAAAGGAAAGGAACATTTTGAACAACAAGCTGATAGAAGTTTCGCTGGGGCATCTTACAATAAAAATATATATAATTTATCATAATTCCATGCTATTTTTGGTAAAGTAACGAACCGTAAAAAAATATGTTACTTCTAATTCACCATTGTACTCGGTTTCAATTCAAGCATTGAACGAATTTCGGCATATCATCGAACTATCCTAAAGTTATACTTTCTTAAGCGGTTGACTTTATTAACATTCCATTCAGTTATGGTCTACATACCTTTCTTTTTATATTTGGAATAAACTTGAAGTTGATATACGTGACGTTAATAATAGCTTATGATATCATTTATAGGAACGTGCTCGCTCAAAGTGCCTGAAAAATAACCAGAAACATCCTCGTTTGAAGAATCCGATTACCTTTCTTATGAATTAGCTAACGCTGGGAAAAAAATACTCAGTCTACTTTGGCAAGTTTATCTGAAGCCGAGAAAGGAATGCAGTCAAAAACATTCGATATTGCAACGTTTACCTATGAAAAAGCCAAGGTGCTAAGTATGTAGTGATAATAATATCAGAAAAGGGACTTTTTATTATTGAATAGATGAGGCTTTTACTTGATGTAGATCCATAGTAAGTTATGAAATCAAACAATTTTATTTTGTAAAATCTACATTGTAATTTAAACATAAAGTGACGCGTTTCGCTAACACAGTAGCTTTATCAAACATTGGAGGTACAATGAGAAACTTTCTATTTATACAGTGCCTTAATACTAAATTATACGGAAATTTAACAATAAAATTATAATCTATTTACAAGGAAATGAAAAGAATTTATCTAAATATGGAATTAACTAAAGAATTTAACAAGTTTACCTGGAAACTCATTCACAACCATCCTACAGGAATCTTTCTAGGTAAAAAGGTTTAATAATGGAGAATTGTTAATATCAAGTTGGTCGTTAAGAAGATTATATGAATATTTGTTTTTATTTATCTCTAGGGCTTCTAAAAGATTTAATTTGAAGGATTTAGTTTCTATATGCAAAATTTCAAAATTTGAATCGAAAGAGTGTTGGTTTGCTAATAAATGATTTGAATAGTTGGAATCTAATTTTTGATTGTCATAACTACGTTTGTGTTCTGAAATTCTAGTTTTAAAATTCCTAAAAGTTCTACCTATATAAATTTTATCACAGTCGTCATTACCACATTTTAATTTATAAACTCCTGATTTATTTAGTTTTGAGGATTTGGATTTGTTGTTTTTAATGAATTTGGATAAATTGTTGTCAGTTTTGAAGCAAATATTCAAGTCTAAAGTTTCTAAAAATGATTTTATTTTTAAGGATGGTATTCCAAAGTAAGTTAGGCTTTTAAATTGGTTATTTTTGTTTTTATCAGAAGGAAATACTTGTTCTAGAGTATGTTTTCGTATCTTTTTATTTATGATGTTGTCAATTAAATTTGGATCGTAATTATTATTAACCGCTATTTGCTTTATTATATTTAGTTCTTTATTGTAATTGTCAATATTCAATGGAACTGTTAAAAGTCTATGTATCATACTATTGAAAGCTGCTAATTTATGACTGATTGGGTGGACTGAACTATTATGAATTGTAATGTCTGTATGTGATGGTTTGTGAAATATAGAAAAGTCATGTCTATTATTTATATTTGAAATTGTAAGATCTAGAAAGTTTATGGACTTATTTTGTTCAATTTCTACTGTAAATTTGATATTTTTATGTATTGAGTTAATGTGAGTAATGAAGTTATCTAATTGTCTCGTAGTACCAGTGAAGCAAGCTAAAATGTCATCTACATATCGGTGCCAGTAAACAAATTTTTTACTAAGGGGGTGTTTATGAATTATCTTTTCTATGTTATCCATGAAAATTTCTGATAATAGGGGACTGAGAGGGTTGCCCATAATCAAACCCTCTTTACTGCTATAAACCTTTTATTATTAACAATATTAACAATATGATTAAACGTTGATTCTTAAATGTGCTTGTTTCTTTTCAAATTATGAATATTAAAAGATGAGCACTTTCCCAAGTTTGTTATGGTATTCTTCAAGCTCTGGCAGCGTTACACCCTCAGAATTACATAATTGGTGATTTTCATGGAAAGCTGACTTCTTATTGGCAAGCGCGTGCGTGTGTTCTTCCCTCTCACTTCGTCAATTGACTGATATTGATTTATCCAGTGGCGTTGGAATTGTCAGTGACCTTTGTATTTCAATTTTACTGGGTAAAATAGGTACTGTACGCCATTTTTACGTTTATGACAGACGTTTCCTCGCCTCTTACCGATTCCCCGTAGCTTCAGATGAACTTGCCAAACTATACAAATGGAGTTCAAGTTTTGAAAAAGCAATCGCGTGTATTCTTGACACTTGTCTATCTGGATGAACATCAAAAGGAAGAATACAGGACAAAACAACCTTCCTGACATTTATAGACAACACGGAAATCATGCTAAGGATCAGAGTATACCTGTTCACCCTCTTTGTACTTGATTTAATTGTATTAAGTCTCAATTTGAAGTTGAAAAAGTAAAGACTGGTCTGGGGCTGTCCACGAAGACTCCCAACCCTAGCCAACCACAATGAGGCAGCACTTAAGTGTGCTCCGGGGCACTTCCCTGCAGAAAAGGGCCCGAAATGGTGCTAATTCATCCCGAATCAGCATTCCATTGGGATATATGAGGAGGATCGGTTGAGCTTGGAAAAAAGGAGAAACATCTTTGAATACAAAGAGCTGACACATTGGACACGACTAGAGTGCCCAAGTGAGAATTTCTCATGTTTCAATCCAGTAGGGATATCATTTTCAAAAATATTTTTGATTGAATTATCTTACCTTATTTCATTTGCACCAGCAGTTGAATCTACTTCCATTAATTGATTATTGGTCGCAGCAGCTTTCATATTAAAAGGATGACTATCCTTAGCATCGGTTTCGTATGGATCATCCTTAAACTCGAAATCTTCTAGTTGATTTGGCTGTTGTTGGTTAAGTCCTGTAGAAGCTCCGGAAATACCCGAGAACGTTGACAATCCTTTGCCGACAAATTTTCCAAGACCTCCCAAAATGGACGGCAGCAGCATGGCAATGAACACGCTCTTAATTAGTTGGGCACCTATAAAGAATGGCAGCAGTAGTTTCTTCAGGCCGAAAGCAAGAAAACCCATACCGAAGCCGGTTAAAAAAGAGCTCTTGGCAGAGACGTTTTTATTTAGCCCACCTGATGGAAAAATGGTATTATTTGATGACTTAGTAGCTTTGGTGGAAAAATGAGATAGATGTGGATAGGACCAGCTGGATCGCATGAAAGTGCAGTGTGTGTGTAGATGTAACCGTCACCATGAAAAAAGCTGTTGGTGATTATTTACAGAATAGAGGTCAAAAAATGTGGAAACTTCAATCAATGCATCCAAATCTAACGATTCTCTTGAGGATATTGGAAATTAAATTGTATTACCAAGCAAGCCTTTGATTGAGCGCAAAACTCAAAAGGCGAAAACAAGAAGCTGTCAAGTTCATGTGTGAAAGATATAGTATTTCAATTGGAAACCATGTTTGTATTGAATGGAGTAAGCTTTTATTTCTCACACAAAGCCGCAGTCAAATAGAATTGTATTAAAATAAAAATACGTTATTTCAAAGAAATTAAATGAGCTCTATGTTGATATTCCGGCGACAGTCTATTATATAGCTGTTCAATTTCAAAAATATTGCACATTGAGCAGAAATATAAAGAAATCAAGCTGATTCATTAAAAAATGTAATGGAATAGAATTTCCGTTTGTTAACTGTTATATTCATAAAAAAAAACATCCCTCCACGAATAATTCTACTTAATACTCGACGAAATATTCACTAGTTAAATCTAAAGGAAGTTAGCCTGCATACACAGTCACTCAACAAATATTTTTAGACATGAATACAACCAGCAAACGAATATCTAATAAGCTAATGGATTTACCCAACGAGTAAAGTGAACTAAAAAACAGTTTTTGCTGACTTAAATTAGATGGAAGTAATGTTAAGTGCTAAACATGTTAGTTGTTGCAAGAAGAGACAGACATATTTTGCCATTTTATTCAAATCCATAGAGAACTGGGAAATCCCAAATTATCTTGAGTTACTAGTAGTTACTACTAGTAAATTGAAATTCAAAGAAAAACATTCCATTAGAAACTGCTTGTCGCTCATAATAGTTCTCGAGTAACTTTTGAAACAAAAATAATCTCGTGAAAAGAGGTAGACAAGTTCTCGTTCCATATAAATTATTATCATCAACATACTAACCCTCAAGATTCGTAATGAAAAAAGCCTCCCTATTTCAAATATGTGTGTATATAATATATACATATGTATTTCCCTGAAGTTTCAAAAATATACAACAAAACTGATTATGTGTATTAGTTAATCAGCCTAGTTTGAATGGTACTTGCTTAAATTTAAATTGTATTCCAAACCATATATATATTATTATCATCAACATACTTGCGCTTAAGATACCTGCCGAAAAGAACCTCGCTGTTTCAGGTAAATTCACAGTAAGTAAGTGATTCGCTGAGAATTGTTCTATCTTCCTATTAACGTACGCCGCAACGCTTTCTAAGCTCCGACCGTTATCACAGCTTTCAGTAAATGTTCGGTTATCTGAAACATTGTCAATTTCTTCTATTTTTACCCCTGGCACTATATCAATGTCTTTTACACTAAAAACACTATCAACATATTTTTTAAGTTCTTTATTTATGTCACTATCATCTTTATTACTTTTATCTATTTCACAAGTATTGACTAGAAGTGAACAGTAGAGGATTAGGAGGAATTTGGTTAGTGGAACACTGCGGATTCGGGTCCGTGCTTCGTCCATCTTAGATGTTGCATTCCGTATGTCTGGAACAAAAAATTAATTCGATATATTTGATTTTATGAACACATAAAGTACAATGTCACAAGTGAACCTTTTGAACTAGCAGAGCTCGTATTGATAATCGACCTAAAACTGAGATTACATTGCAGCATTTCTGCAGAAATGGTATTGTGGTAAACCCACTTAGATCAAAACCAACACAGTATTGGTCTCTGTCTCGCTCATCTTGGTCTTACACAAAAAAATATGTAATTTGCCTTCGCTCATTCAGTCTCTGTTCCACTCCACCCATTCTACCCCGCTGTTTATACTGTAGTTTTGACAAATATTCTCATATATTGGAGTATGAGAATTTAATGGGGAGTGAAATCGAGTGTTAACTGCAAGTGAGGCATTTACCCTACAACGAATCTGTCAATTCTAACCAACGCGTCTTTGGTCTGGTGGACAAAGACGACACAAAAAAATGCAATGATGAGACTAGGCAAGGTGCAAAGATTTGCTTGTCTCAGTATTGCAGGGTGCATGAGAAGCACGCCAACGGCAGCACTAGAAGCCTTATTTGGCATTCCTCCATTAAACCTCGTGATAATGGGAGGAGCAAGGATGGGGCTATTTAGGCAGCAAAATAACCTGAGCAACAAAATAGTTAGATCAGGACACATATCCAACAGGGACATCATAAGTGGAGCCATTTTTGATGTGAAAACAGACTATATGGCCACTAAACTTCTCCCCAGTTCCGAATATGAGAAAGAAATACCTCACAGAATGGACTGGCAAGACCGAAGCAGACTGAAACTTCCCCGAGGAGAGAACTGGTACACAGACGGGTCACAGACAGGGGAAGGACAGGAGCAGGTGTGTATAGTGAAATGAGAATCACAAGATGCTCCTTTTCACTAGGAGAACATACCTCTGTATTTCAGGCAGAGATTCATGCTATCCTAGTGTCAGAATCAACAAATATGGGACTGACAAGGGTGAACATATTAACTGACAGACAGGCAGCCCTTGCAACTTTAAACAGCCGCAAGGTAACATCCAGACTGGTAGAAGAATGCCAGAAAGAACTAAATGAACTAGCAGACCACATTAAAGTAAGATTAGTGTGGGTGCCGGGACATAACGGTATTCCTGGAAATGAACAAGCTGATGAACTCGTGATAATAGGTTCAGCAACAGCATAGGTTGGACCAGAACCAGCTCTTGGGACCACAAAGAAGGTAGTCTGAGGGCAATAAAATGAAGTTATATAACGGGGACCTTAGCTGCAGACTTTGTGGCATGGAGACCGAGACCGTAACCCATATCTTAAATGTGAGGCACTGAACTCGAGGAGACAAACAATCTTCGGAGAAGCCAATGTGCCACCTGAAGTATATGGCACACATCCAATGGACCTATATCGTCTACTCGAAGGTAGGTAGGGGGATAACTGGATAGGTGAACTAAATGTGGGAGTAGAGTACAATAAGCCAACAGGCTGCAGTGCTCCCGGTATCAGAACGGCTCCCAAACAAACAAAAAAAACGCTGTATATAAAACTTCAACTCCCGCTCAATTTCTTGATTGTATCATCACATTGTAATAAGAGAACGGAAGTATTTACAAAATTCACAGACAAAGATTGAGTCGAAAATTCAATTCCAACTTCCCCATTATTTTCCCAACTTTGGAATATTTGCTTTCGTCTTCCACATAGGAACCACGATTATACATTGTAGAGCATCACAAAAACAAGATAATATACGATCGATTTCGTTGGGTAATAACATAAGGATATTCTAGGGAAACAGTTTAAATGAAGATCTCTTCAAACATAAGTTGACGGATATTGATATTACAGACTTAATTCATGTATAGGTTTTCGTTTCGAGTTGGAAAGCAGTTCATGAGTCATTTAAGTGTTTTTATAGAATTGTGTGGTGAGATAATAATGAATGGAGGTTTTCAGAGATACGAATTTGATTAAGATTCGAAAACAGAATAACACTAATGTTGGTTTTGTGCAACTAATCTCTCCACATAAATAGTGCACCCCAGAACACAAAAGGGCAAAAATCTGAGGTGCCGAAAACTTGAAACATTCACTGGCAGCTATGATCAAGATCCATAAATATTTAATGTGAAATAATAATAAATGAAAATAATATTATGTATACCACAACATGTATATTATCAAATACGTCATGTAGTTACGAACATTTCTGTCTATCCATATGAAAGAGAAGCTCAGTCCTTCCTGCTGAAAATATCTCAAGGCTTTGGCAGTAGAGTTTATTCTCTTTACTTTATTAAACGAGAGGCTAAAGAGCCATCCTTTATGTCGATCCAACGTTGTCAAATTTAGTAGTAACTACATGTGGCTTTTGTGATTACGCATGCGTCCATGCAGCCTTCAACCTTCTCTTCGATGTGACTAAATGTGAGGAGATTAGCCCAGTAGGTAGCATACTGAGCTCACAACCCAGAGCTCCTAGGTTCGAAGCCCGGTTTAAACCTGTTTTTTTTAGTTTTCTTTTTCTTATTTTCTGATATTTTATACATAGTTACACTTTAATCTGTGTCAGTTGGCCGGGAATTGATAAATCTCAATAATTTCCCTTCCCCTTTCTCAAAAAAAATATTTACATGTGCTTATAAATCAAATAAGTAACGCCTTCCCCTTTCTCAAAAAAATATTTACTTGTTCTTATGAATCAAATAAGTAACGAGAGAAAACTAGACGCAACATAATATATTGGAGAGAATAGAATTCACCCCCCGAATTTATTCACACCATTTAAATGAAAACCAGTATAGTTGTTTACATTAACTACATAGCCTTTGTCTATATTTACTACGGTTTGTTCATATTTCTTGTTACATTACCAACCCTGCTTGGCTCCCAATAATTATACATATTCTTATTTCAAAAAGTCCCGCTAAAAACAATTCAACAGGAACGACAGTCACTCATTTGGCAACGTTGGATCAACATAAAGGATGGTTCTTCAGCATCTCGGCTTTATTACTTCATTATTGTTTCATTTCATGCGGCGATTATACCTACCGTTGACCTTGGTTAACTGCTCAATGCTGCATTGGAGCTCCGCAAGTATTGGAGATGCGAATAGAAGCTTGGAGAATGATGTTTACCATTATTATGAAAATATTTTTAGTGCCCCCTATACAATTCATAATGAACGAAAGGACAGAGGAACAAAGTTAAGTGGAATAAGCATTAATAAAAACTTTTTTTTCAATTCCAATGAATGCTTCCACATAATTGAATTATATTATCACAAAACTTGGTAAACAATATCCCACATAAGTTTTTGGTTGTCAACTTAGAAAACAATTAACGACCAATTTGATACACTCCGTTCATTTATATTTTCTTTTTAGACACAATTTGGAGCACAAAATGCAAAATAATATTCTGTAATATTTCTAGTTCTTGAAAGAACATTTTTCTCGTCAGAAATCCACAGTTCCACTTCGCTACCGTTTAATTATCCATTAAAACACAGAAAAAGAAATGATATGGATGCGATTCACCTGAATAAAGAAAGATTTGACGATCAAGGTCACGAAAGGTGTATCTACACGAGAATATCCTTCTCGACAGTCGACGCGTCGATACAGATTTTTTGCAAAAACAAATTTCAAAAACTAGAAAAATATTAACAGTCCAGGATCTGCAAGACTCAGTAATGAATATTGATTGAATCTAAGAGTTTCACTTTAACGTTCATTTTTGATCAAAGAACAGAGCGAATTAATTTTTTAAGACCGGCCCTGATTTTTTACTAGTTTATATAGAGCAGATAATTGGATAATAGTAATGTAACAATTCACCGAAATATAAGACAATTCAAAAGAAATATCAGTCAAAATGCACAACGCCCTCTGTATGTTTTTAAAATTATGGTAGCAGCTACTTTTTAATCGAAATTTGACATTCCCCACCGGGGTATCCATACGAGGTAGGAGTGCAGCTTCTCATGACTTACCCTGTATATGATAAAATGCTCCCCACCAACCGCCTATTATATTCCTCAACTACAAATATTAAAAAGGCAGGGGCTGTTCATAGAACATTTTGAAATTAACACACTCTTTAGGCCAGGAATAATAAAATGTTATAATCAGTGAATAATGCTATAAACGTGTAAACTGTGAAAGATAATTTAATGACCATCACGAATAACTTTTGATTATTTTTCGGAGATAATCACACGGAGTAAGAGAGTAAAATTGACGCATTGGGTTAGTAGGTCTCTAGATTTCTACATGAAATTTCCTTTCGTCGTTAATATTTATTCGAAGACGAATTAAAAGTAGAACTTACTGATTATTGAAACTGAATTAAACATTTTCACTTCAGCATTTTTGGCTTAAATTTAAATAAACAATATAAGTAGTATATTCTTGGAAATAAACAAGAAAGAATAAAAAAATTGGCTGATGATTAAAAGAAAATACAGAGGTATAGTGGTTAGTAGTTATTTAATCTGCCCAAGTTTATAAAATAATAAAATAAAATAATATTAATTGGTAGCACCTTTTGCCAAATGCAGTAATTGGTTCCTAACCAATCTGGTTGGAGATGTACATTGCACTTTTAACATGAATAAATTGTGCTACTCTCAGAAAAGCGTTTATTTTTGGCATTGTCAATGTCTCTTACTATAATTTGGCCAATATTGTTACACCTTACGTCAGCTGATAACGCGCTCTTAGAAGAAAAGCGACATTAGAAGCTGCTACGATTGGGGCGTCTTCAGTATTTTTTACCTTTCCACTAAATTTTAGTAAGGCACGAGCTAAATTCAAGTTTAGATTTTGTGGGTTCATTTACAATGCTGTTGACTTTTCGGCTATTCACCACCATGCTATCAATCGTGGTCATCATCACTCTTATTCGTATCCGATAGTTGGCGATGCCATTATAGTGGAGGTCCACTCCTACCATCTATTCACTGTATTGACTTCTGGATTACGTTTGGTTGAGTGAGGAGAACTTACTTATGCTCTTTACGATTGTATTAGTCATTACTGTAACCAGAGAATAAGAGAAAAGAATAAGTAATGCCACAAGGAACTTACAGAAGATACAGAGAATTATCATTCCATCGCGCTACTGAAACCTCCAAATTTGAATCAAATGCACAAGTTCTCTTGCCTTTTAAGAAACGGATGTATTTATTACTTAAACGTTCAAAATATTGGTCTAATTTCACTTACAGTCACCAACCACAAGACATTTTGAATCTGGAAAAAGCCGATGCAAAGGATTGATCATGTTGGATCATTAAGCAGCACTCAGTTCCTGTGACAACACAGTTCTTAAATGAAACGGGAATATCAAGAAAATCTGAATGAATTGGTCAAAAGCATCCTCATCACCCCATTGTAGGTTCAAATGTAGACTGGAATGAAAAGAAGTGGAGTTGGAGAGAAAATATGGACTGCAAAACCTTTTTGGGAAGAAATAGGATATAACGGAACAATCTGATAGATCTAGTGAAGCTGAGACATTCGAAGATACCTGCTGAGCCACGGTAGACTGCATTGGAAATTTGGACTGGTGTCCTGAAACCTTAATGAGTATTTCAGAATGTTCTGTATCTGTATCTGTAGAGTGGGGAAGGTGAGTGTGTAGGCTCACAGCACTTAGGCCACATGTGACCCATAGTACATCCTCCCGAGGAGTTGTCCTCCTAGGTCATTGTCCATTCTGTCCTTCTCAGGAAGGTGGACAGGTCACTGGGAGACATCTCCTTTATATCGGCAGGTGTAGGCCAAGACTCACCGAACACACACTCTCTTATTGACGATAACTCCGGACACTTGCATAAGACATGCCTGACAGTTTCATCTTCCTGTTCACACATCCTGCATAGAGGTGTGTCCACTAGCCCCATAGTATTGAGATGTTTCCTTATTCGACAGTGACCAGTCAGTAATCCTACTGTTACACGTAGGTTTTTGCTGGTCATCGCCAAATATTTCTTCGGCGCCAGCTTTCCAGGGTCGCCCAGGGTGATCCTGGCAAGACTGCATCCTTTGATTCCATCCCATCTCTTAAGGGATTGAGCATGGGTGTAACGTTTGGCTAGTTCCGCAATTGTCGAAGTCGTAGGTGTCACTGGGTCCTAGAATTTTTAGTCCAGCGGCTTCCCTGGCTAAAGAATCAGCAGTGCGATTTCCTTTACTCCTGTCGTGCCCTTTAACCCACCTCAGGATAATATTGTTATCTGCCGAGGCGTCAGCTAAATTTTGGTGGCACTCTAGTACTAGCCTCGATATAACACGTTGTCTGTTCAAGGCTAATAGGGCTTGTCTACTATCAGTGCAGATTGTTATGTTTTTGCCAGAAATTCCTCTTCTGGTTTGTTCTTTTGTGGCAATTGAGATACCAGCCAGTTCTGTTTGAACCACGCTGGTATTGTTTCCCATTCCCCACTTAATCTTTAGGCCTAGTGCTCTCGAGTAAACTCCACATCCTGAGCCTTCTTTCATTTCAGAATGTTGAGTGAAGAAGGAAGAATGTCAGTACTGTGTAACCAAATACGAAACCTCTAATCACATACCTAGCACCACAGAATCCCTGGTAGACTATTGTATAGAAAATGAAGACTTGCAAAAACTGAAGTTAGCATCTTCACCTTATAGTACTACAAGATCTTAAGACTTTTCGCAGGAACTAATCTAAGATATTTCCTCAATCCAAATTTTAAAATTTTTCCTGACAATCAACTGAGGATATTTTAGAGTATTGTGAGTGCGCACAGACCTGTATCCTGTATGAAAAAGAGACCCACCGAAAAATTGAAATGGAACAAGCCATTGCGGTTTTTTAAAAAATATTGCGAAAATCTACTAAATATGATGTTGAAATTATGGAAAACTTAAAAATTCACTGAATTTTTGGAGCTTGGTTACTATTGATTAACTTTGACTTCCAAAATACTAGGTGTGAACAGTTATGGAGAAAGTAGTATTACAAACATACAGGGTGTCCCACGACGATTAAGACAAGTAATATATCAGAATTGGGCATTAGTAGATAATTATAATTTTGGGGTTGTAAATTAGAGCAAATGTTGCATCTTTTTTTTTGTTATTGTGTTACCTAATGAGTTATTTGTTTTTGGTCACGTGACGTCGCATTAAGGATTATCAATGGGACAACCTGTATATTTGTGACGATGAAACAATTCCAACTAACTAGCACACTTAAGGGTCTAAGGTGATTAATTCAAGAGCTACAGGTACTTAAAGGATTGCAAGTTCAAAAATTCATAATTGAATCCCCTGTAATTTTCGGCAATCTTACATTTGTACGTAATGATTTAGACAAACCAATATTCTAATTTTTAATAATACTTGGAAGTTAATATTGGAACTACCTGTATATCATGGGGTAGAACTACATAAAATTGTGTTTTTTCCACAAAAACTTGTTTACCTATTAAATATCGATTAAAAAGTATCATAGCAAATCTTATAAAAAAGACTGCATATTGTCAAGTTTGCCATGATAATGACAAAAGTGCCAATAAGATAATATTGGTTTGTCTTAATCATTACGCACGAATGTGAGATTGCTGAAATTACAGGGGATTCAATTATAAATTTTTTAAATTTAAGTACCTTTAAGTACATGTAGCTCTTGAATTAATCACTTTAGACCCCAAGTGTGCTAGTTAGTTGGAATTGTTTTATAGGGAGGAACACAAAAAGGCACAAATATAAAGGTTGCCCCATTAATAATTTTGAATGCGACGTCACGTGACCAAAAACAAATACATCATTGGGTAACACAATAACAAGAAAAGATGCAACATTTGCTCTTATTTACACCCCCAAAATTATAATTATCTACTACTGCCTAATTCTGAAATATTACTTGTCTTAATCGTCACCGGACACCCTGTATTTTTCACTAATCCTAGTTTAAAAAAAATGTTAAACTATCTATTTTTTATAAGGAAAAATTGAACTTCAACTCACCGCATAAATTGTCAACTATTCATACACCATGTTATCCTAATACGGCTAACACAGTTCGGCGCAGACACTTATTTTTATTTGTATTTTTTTTGCAAATATAGCCACGCGCCCGACCAGGTTGCACTGAGTACTAACAACCACTCTCCGGCATTCGTTAGATTTAACGCTACCCTGTGGTGTTTTGAGTCGAGCTGAAGACGTTAACGATAGCAATGTTGAAGAATCCAGGTCATTGGGTCACTGGTCCGTGACAGAACTGCCCACTGCAAGGTACATATCAGCGATGTGGTTTGTTTACTTCGAATCGATGACGATATAGGATTTGTATATTGGGATTTCCTGGTACTGTTAGGCACAACGATCCAGAGAGTTTTGGATGATACTTGTTTGTTTTTCAGTTAATATTTTGAGCCAAATTGATTTTGTAAAATATTGAAACATTTACTCTTGGATAATAAAAGGATATGGAAATTAGCGAAGATGCATCTATAATATTTTGTATAATGGGATACCCGAAAGTAAGGATCTTACTTGTAAAAATTAGCCTACAGCCCATATCATAATTTTGGATGTACAAAGTGAAATTTTGATGTCACTGTCAAATGTTTTTGTGACTTTCTGTCTTCTTTGTTAAAATAAAAATACAGACTGTCCCGGAATTATTGCGACATAAAATTGTCCATGTTTCATGAACCGTTTATATTAAAAATGTTGGGGTGTGGTATTTAAAAGTGAAAATGGACAATAATTATGGAATAGAATAGGGTACAAGCATAAATTTTGGTATTGGTTGGAATTGACGCTTTATCAGGTCTCCTAACACCTTGCATGTCGATTTTTTCAAAAAAATATAAACTTTACTTTTAAAACGACTTTAAAAATCATAAAATTTGAAAGTCCGCCTTAACGCGCTTTACGTCATAAAGATGGCTGCCCCATGGTGTGACGTCATTTGTTTACGTTCTTATTCCTGTATCACGCTCTGAGTTCTTGGGACCTAATTTATTTCAGGAAGCTTTAAAAATGGATAAAACTGAAAAAAAAACTCTGTTTTCCAAGTATTGCATTGTTCCAGTCTGTAAATCAACGTCTATTAAAACTCCAGACAAAATATTTGTCACTTTACCTGGTGGCGCAAGCAAAAATACTCTTAAGAAAAGGGCATTACTTCTGTTTGTGAAGACCATTTTAATGTAGGTACCTACTTATATGCTGGTAATTTTTATTCTTAAATAGTTTGAGGTTATGTACCTATATGTCTAGGAATCAACCATAAAAACATCATTTTCTCACGACGACACATCGAAATATGGTTGGTATATATTAGGTAAGTGTAGGCAATAACGCCACCTTAAGCTTCACATTTTTGTTTTTAAATGAAAATAACTTATTTTTATAGATCTCAAATATTAAACAGGGTGATAGGACTGTACTGCAAGTAATAAAATACATATTAAATTAAATTAGGTTAAATTAGGGACACAGTAATTTTTTTTGTGATCTAATGCGAATTGGCGTTATTGCTAACTCAGTGTAAGCAATAACGCCATATGCTTCCAATACCTAGAACATAGAACTTTTCATTAAAAAATATTAAAAACTAAACGGTTCACTGCAAACATTTCTTTATTATAAAATTAAAACATTAAAACTGAACATAAACATTCTTTGGTTACTTAGTAAACATTTAAAAATTCTTAAGATAACTAAGCACAGTGAGGACAGATGTAACCCCCCTCCTTGTCTTCTCTAGTTTAACCTACACATTCGTCATGCAGGTTCATGGGTTCTTGATATTGTTTGTCACACAAAAATTGTAAACACATCGACGTAATACCTTCGCAGTTAATGGGTATCCTACTTCCGACAGGCGGATTATTCTCCTACAAAGCTCTTCCTCTTGTTCAGGCGAGATGATCGTTTTTCGACCCATTGCAAATTTTGCCATGTTTCCTTTCTGCAGATATTCTCTTAAAGTTCGCCGAGGAATGCCGTATGTGTTACTCTCCATATTTACAGACATGCCATTTTGAGTATCATTTATGGCATTTTGCAGCGATTTTGCGTCCCAGTTACCCCTTCGGCCCTGATTTCTACGTCTGGGCATCTTACGCTGCAACAGAAAAAAAAATTAACAAACCAGAAACGCCCAAAGAAGTGCTGCTTTAAATTATTGTATTAAATCTTAGCTGTTGGGAATAACGCCATGGCGTTATTGCTTAGACCTTAGTATGGCGTTATTGCTAACAGTTACATTTTTTAACATAACCTATGTTTACTTAAAGAAAGAAAAAGAAATAAAAAACTTTTTTTTTATTAATGTAACCACAAAAATACCCTGATTAAACATTTAACATGAAAAACTAACTTACCTATTTTGTTTCTGTAACACAGCACTCGATAGTTTTTCAATATTTAATATCACTTCACAAACAAACGTCCCTCCGATGAAAAACACACTGCAGCACTGATGTTTCTCACCACAGAGTAGTAAATCTTTGAACAGGACACCTATACCTATGGGAGTAAACAACATTTAGCGCCATCTGCTGTTTGGATCAAAAATCTCTGATCTACGACACCATGGCGTTATTACCAGCCTGGCGTTATTGCCTTCACTACCTTATTATATAAATAAAACATAGTTTAAATCGTACTTACGATAATGCTTTAACTCCTTTTATTTCCTCTGCATTGAAGCAGCTGTTTGACTTCATAAATTCAAGCAGCATAAATGAGTCTACTTTGGGCAAGTTATCAGTTTGTGCTCTTACAAAACCTTCGCTAGCCATATCTTTACTCACAAAATATGGAAGAATCGCCACTAAACACTGAACTAGTGAATAAAATATATTCTTCTAAAAGTTTTAAAATATCCTCGGAAATATCGAATATTTATGTCCACTTTCCACTTTACGTTGACTTTCAGAAATAAAAAGAAGCACACACAAACACGTAATGGTCTCAAATAAACATACAAATGATATTTTTACGTCGATGAAGCAATTAATAGTTGATTAAAATACAATATAAACACACAACTACACATAACCTAATGCAATACCGGCCATATTGACATAAGTAAACACAAGAGATATGACATCACACGTATCATCGGTAGCGTTCGGAAATCCTCGGGTTGTGGTCGGAAAGTGCATTGAAATTTGAATTTTATTTTAAAATTTGGGAGTAATTTCCAATGGAAACTGGTTTATTTCCTATTACAAATTAGTAATTTTTGATATCATATTTACTATTATAAATTAATATCCAAGCAAAATATGAAATATGCGTGTACTCTATTGTATCATCAATCATTTCATTCAGTTTCAGTCTCAAAAGAGTAGTCAAGATAAGTTTATTAAGACCAGAGAGTGGATTATAATAGACGTCGACTATAAAATTATAAGAAAAGGTTAGATTCAATAATTGTATGTTTTCCGAGCAAAAGTTTAAATATACAGGATGATTCTAGTGCGCCTGGTTCAGCTGGTAGTCTTCATTTTCAATCATATTTATTTCTATATATTCAAAACCTTTATGATATGAATTCAACAACCTGTAGCATCTATGGTCTTCCTTCAGATACAGGGTATGAATATAATATATATATAAATAATAATATATATAAACTTCTCTGTATCACATCGTATTTTATAGTTAGAAAGTTTTTGATTAAAATTATTTTTGTTCATTTAAACTTCAAAGGTCAAGCACTTTAAATTTTAGCAGCTACTTTTTGTAGCGGGACTTGATTGATTTTTTAAATTTTATAGCTCACATTTTTATTCTTTAAGTATAAATTGTTTACATTATAGGTATTTGCATAATTAAAAAAAAACAAATGTAGTTTCACACAGCATTTCTTTTGGTCACTGAAGACGTTAGCATCTTATTTTTTTGATAGCTAACGGTTAATTGTAAACAGACTTATTTATTCATCTCTTGGTCCCAATAGATTTGCTGCCTATTCCACCAAAACTAAATTTTCAACAAAGTATAAGAGTTATATTTGGGTACAAAGTGAACGTTCATAAAACATTCAGCCCTTTCGCTGCTCAAGCCTGATATATTCACAAAATTTTTTCGTGCCATCGGTGCGCGAGACGTTTATTACGCACGCATTTATTTTTATGTTATGTGCTGAAATCGATTACTTCCGCTATCGTATGACGCTTACAACAAATATTAGACAACGATTCGGCCAATAAAGACCAAATCACATGACTTTACTTCACACGTCTTGAGCACTGGGGACCCGTCACAAGACTAGGTGTTATGTTCCATTATGCATAGTACCCTGCTTCAAGCGGTACCACACTGTAAAAAATTCTTAGTTTTTTGATAAATGCTTCATAATGTTTATATTAACAAGTTATGAGTATAATGTACGTTTTATGTTTTTTCGTGCACGTGCTGCTCCAGACGGATTTGTTCGCAAGCGCTAAATAACTGCGCACTGGTGGCACGACTTATTTTTAAGAATTCAGCAGTGTTAGGGTTAATATATACCTCACACTCTACACCGCAGCGTTCACAAACGCACCACGAGAATCGCCGATAGTTAGACTTCTTGTTCCCCACTCGCGGTCGAGGTATAGTAATCGTATATCCCCTTTAAGTTATATTGCGGACTATGACGGTATCGTATCGAATTACAGTCGAACAAAGAGCCGACAACTTTAAGTTCGCACAATATCTATTACGGCAAGTATAACTGTGAAGTATATGTACCGGGAGTCTTCACATTCGTAGCAAAAATATAATAATAACTTGATCTTTAATAACCACAAATTAAAAAATATCTGAACAATCTTGTATAAATTGCACAATAAACATCTAATCTCAGCATCTTTTCTCTTTTGAATTGTTTTATAGACCAAACATGACTGTTAACTTTACCATATAATACAAGTGAAGTTTAACAATAGAAAAATTGATTAATAATATACCTGGAGATCGCAATATAATCCAGTCGATGAGGTGAATTGTGGTCTAATTAATTCGAAAATAATGGCAGCCACTTGAATTAAATTGAATTTTGTTAGGGAAGGTACTTTGGAAATGTAAACCTTAGGAGGGCGTGGGGGCATATCCCAGTGGAGACAAAAAGATACCAAAGTCAACTTTACCTATTGGAAAAATTGCAGGTTTTCGAAAGTTAAGTTAAGGAATTTTAGGATGTCTGCAGGCTTCAACTAAGGTAAATGTTCCTCTTCTATCCAGTAATCTCCCAGGTGCTGTGCTCTAGAATTCTGAAGTGCTGTACAGTTGGAAAGTATCTGGATGGAGACTTCTTCTTCCATGCCATAAAATTTGCATTCTTCTTCCTCCGATATTTTAAGCTTTTTCAGGTGCCATCCAGGCGACAATGTCCCCTTAGGATCCCTGTTAAAACTCTTAGCGCAGTTTTATTTTGACTTATGCATTCATTTGATCTCCACAGGTTGTAGTCTCCCAGAAGAGTCTTTGATTGTATAAGCCGTACTAGATCTTTCCAATGGTCAGATCTTCTCTTTTTTCGGCTTTACCTATTTCTTCCAATATTACATTGGGGCTGATTCCGCAAAAAGGTCCAGGCCCCCAGAAAGGTATTTCAGTCCCCCTCTTTGCTAGTTCATCTGCTATTTCATTTCCTTCTCGCCTAGTTCATTGAGATTATCTAGGCATTCCCACACCATTTTGGAACTGATTACTCAGTGCTTCAATAGCTGCTTGACTATCCGACATTATGATAATCCTTTGTCTTCTGTATCCTTTAACAATATTGAACTGGGAGCACTTTTTTATGGCGTGGATTTCCACTTGAAAGATACTTGGGGTTTTTCCCAAGCTTTCAGAGTGTTTGATTCCTGGCCCGAACACTCCTATCCCACTTCCTTCTGTTGCTTTTGAGCCGTCTGTGTACCATTGAATGGCATCCTCTCCAAGTCTGGTAATGGTATTTGGATCCTATTCCTTCTTGTGGCTTACTTTCGTAACGAATTTCTTTGAAAAGTTTCGCTTCTTTTTCATCATACCTCTTGTGGCATCTCCCCTTTCGAGATACAGGGTATGAATAATTCCGATTTTTACCCCGCAAAATTTCAATTTTCGAGCAATAGTTCGATACTCAAACAAATAGCTGTCGCAGTGACTTAATTACTTAAAGCTTCTATCTAGTATGCAGGAGATCGCGAGTTTGAATCTCTATGCGGTTACATGGTTTCTTTAATATGTTATTTAATATGTTATGAACTATATATTATGAACTATTATATTAATTATATCACCTCCACTTGAATGTATGTTTTTATATTATGTGGATAATGGTAATGAACCCTTCGTGCTCAAGTCCAACTCACACTTTGCCGGTTTTATTAATTCTGTGTTCGACATCATGTAATATAGATAGTGTTTGTGGAGAGCCAGCAACAAGTTGAGTTACATTAGACGTGGCTAGTTGCTCGAGAGTTCTATCAACAAAAGCGTCAAGACGCCCTTATAATTGAGTTAACCCAATTGAAAGAAGTGACGCTACGGAGCCAAAGTTGATACAACATTCAGGAGAAACTTGTTCGAGGCCATGCATACAGAGTGGAATACTGAGTATTGAGCATTCTTTTTTGTGAATTTGATGATTCTAAATTATTAATTTTCGTAGTGCTCGTAATTTTAACGTGTTCTCACCACAATATGCCTTCCATAGGCGCTACAAGACACATTAGAAGAAGGCGCAATCCGCATTATCACGGATGGCTCTAAGACAATTATGGGCTCAGGATGTGGAATTCACTACAGATCTCTGAGTCTAAACATTAAATGGGCGATGGGCTGTAATGTCAGCGTTGATCAAACGGAGGTCACTGCAAAAAAGATTATCAAAAAAACACCACAGGTAATAACATTCACATCCTTACAGATAGTAGACAAGCACTACTAGCCCTGAACAGACCACGTATCACATCAGGCCTAGTACTGGAGTGTCACCTGTCCCTGATCGGAGCCTGTAGCAACAACGAAGTCACTCTAGGCTGGATCAAGGGCCACAGTAAATCGAAAGGCCAGAAAAGCCAGGAAAGCAGCTATGATTGACCTAATAAAGGAACACTCCCTTGAAAAGTTTAAGGGTAGATAGGACGATGCAGAAGGTTGCAAGCTTGCCAAGGAACTGCTGCAGTATCCGGACAGCAAAGTAGCCAAAAAATACGTGACTATGAACAGACAGAACCTTCGGTCAGCCACGGGTATTCTGACTGGTCACTGCCAAAAGACTTGGGCGAAATTGAGAACTTTTTGGGTATGAGAGTATCTAGAACAGAAAAACAAGTAAGAATCGACCAAGAAAAGTTTGTAGAGAAGCTGCTATTTAACTTTAATATGGAAGAATGTAATCCCAAAAGAACTCCAATGGAAAAAGGATTCCACTACATCGAAACTGAAATTGTCCATGATGTCCCATATCGTCAGTTAATAGGCGGATTAATGTATCTTGCAACAACTAGCAGACCTGACATAGCATTTGCAGTATCATATCGTAGTAGATTTTTAGACCGACCAACAATAGAAGTATGGAACGCTGGTAAAAGGATACTAAGATATTTAAAGGGTACAAAGAAACTAGGGATACATTACTACAAAAATACAGATGAAGACGTTACACTAAAAGGATTTTCCGATTCAGATTGGGGAACAGATAGATATAATCGGAAGAGTATAAGCGGTTGTCTCATATCATTTGGAGAAAACCCAATATTATGGTCATCAAAGAAGCAAAGTTGTGTTGCCTTATCATCGTCCGAAGCGGAGTATGTGGCGGCAGCTTCTTGTTCGCAGGACCTTGTAAACTTGAAGGGAATTTTGAAAGACTTTCAAATTGTTAGTAAACCAGCTCTCTACTGTGACAATAAAAGCTCAATCTTAATGAGTAAAAGTAATGAAAACTCCAAGAGAGCAAAACATATTGACATAAAGCACCATTATCTAAAAGATTTAGTTTCCAGTAAAGCGATTTCTGTTCAATATGTTTCAACTGACCAAAATTTAGCTGACATTTTGACTAAACCCTTGAATACAGAGCAGTTTGTTTACCTTAGAAATAAAATTAGCATTTTGTGAATATTATATTTATTTGAGTTATTTAGTATGTTAGTACATTATACGATTTCATGTTTTTACTTTCAAACATTTGAAATCGAGGGGGTGTGTTAAGATATTTTACTAATACACAATTAATGTAGTTGGCAGTTTTTTTAGATGTCGTGTTGTGTCAATGTTGAAAAAGTAGTTTTGTCATTTTTTTTGAATTACTTGCTCATAGATAATAAAATAATAAATGGTTTTTACAAGTCTTGAGTTTATTCAACATCGCCAGTCCTCATTGAACTATAACAGGTTGACCCACCCTTCAAATTCTTACAGAAGACAGATAGAATTTTGACGTGATTATTTGTTGGAATGCTCGCTTAAATTTTGCTAGATAGCGAAAAAAACTACACTTCAATTTGTCATAGGGAACTGGAACGAAAAAAACGAGAAAATTGGTACTCTATATAGTCATACCTCCTCAATAAATATATATTAGGAAATGGGAACAGATTCTAAGCTGAGATAAATTAATGCTGAGTGCTGGAATGGAGCGATCCTGATGGCTTAGAAAACGCATTAACTGTTGGAATCGACTAAATATTACATTCATATTTTGTTTATTGTCATGTATATTTTATTTTTCAATATTGACATTAGTTAGTTGCATGTTAGTTGTCAAATATAATTAATAAAAAGTCTGTCACTTGAATAAAGTTTATTGAAAACTTTAAATAGAAGGAAAGATAAAACCACAACCTCTAACAGGTTATGGGCCCAGACTAACCAGTCTATAAACATTAACTAGCGGAGCAGTTAAAAAAAAATACGTGAACGTTTCTGATTTGTATATATTAAATCAATAACAAAAATCCGTTATAAATATTTTAACTTTGCTATGAAGCGTAAGGGAGGCCGAAAAGTACAAAAGTCTGAAGATGATTCAAATGGTGTAGAAGACAAATTTGACGAGAATGGAGGCGCCACTGATATTGTTGAAGAAGAAGAAATTGAGGTGAAACCCAAAGAAAAGAAACGAAAGTCTTGAAAGGAGAAAAAATGGCATATTTCACATACATCAGAGAAATTACATAGAAAAAATTATGGAAGTTTTCAACATGGAAGGAGCAAAAAAGTCAAATATTCCACTTGACACAGGATATTTCAAAACAATTAAAATGATGAGGCATTAATGAAAAATAATAATCAATTTGGGAAAGCAATTGGATCTTTACTCCATTCAGCTGTTAATACTAGACCAGATATAGCAGCAAGCACCTCAATACTGAGTAGAAATATCGTCAATCTTACACAGAGGGATTGGAACGAAGTTAAATGAGTGAGTGATACGATATTTGAAAAACACGAAGAATTTGAAATTGATTTTAGGAAATAATTCAAGCGACGAGATGATTGAAATGTATGCAGATGCTGATTGGGCTGGTGATAATAGAGACAGAAAATCGACGAGTGGATTCATAATAAAGATATTTGTAAGTCCTATTTCATGGAGCAGCAGGAAACAATCGACTGTATCATTGAGTTCAACGGAAGCTGAATAATATATTATCTCACTTACCGAAGCTTGTCAAGAACTTCAATGGACTAGACAATCGATGGGGGACTTTTATAAAGATATTAAAAAAATAACAGTGTTTGAAGATAACCAAAGTACTTTAAAAATGTTGAATCAAGAAAGTATTACCAATCGTTGGAAACATATTGATGTGAAATTTCATTATATTAAAGAGCTGAAAAGAAGTGGAGAAATAGAATTCGAATATTGTTTGACAGAAGAAATTCAAGCAGATATCCTTACCAAACCATTGGGAGCTATAAAACTTGAGTAGGTACCTGCGGGAGAAAATTGGCTTGAAGATTATGAATATTTAGATCGAGAAGGGGTGTTGGAATCGACTAAATATTACATTCATATTTTGTTTATTGTCACGTATATTTTATTTTTCAACATTGACATTAGTTAGTTGTCAAATATAATTAATAAAAAGTCTGTCACTTGAATAAAGTTTATTAAAAACTTTAAATAAAAGGAAAGATAAAACCACAACCTCTAACATTAACGAGAAGAAAAACAGATCTGGAGCTCACTCTAACATTTCATTGAAAAATAAATTCTGATCTCCGTATGGAGATTTTTTATCAGCTGCGGTATCATTTTACAAATCGCTCCAATTTTTCACCTACAATTTTATTTTACTATCGTAATTGACGTAATTGAAGTCGTGGCATGTTAATTAGAACGTCTCGGCGTTATTTTTATTCATATCTAAAAACAAGAGTAGAAAGATATATTTAAGGAGGTCAAACACACATTACTTTTGTATCAAGGTCGCGGTCAATATCGATGGAGAAATTTGGTGAGTCTCATTTTATCTTTCTGTGAAGATCTTGTTAATTTAAAATCAGACAGACAGACAGCGCTCAAGAGTTTGTATTATGATGAATAAAACAGTATGACACATTAATAATTACTTTGTTTATAGTGAAAACTCGGTTATACATCCTACAAGCTTAAAAATATTTTCAAATAATAAAGGAATACTCGAACAAAGAAAGTTTCAGGTCCAAACTTTTGTCTAGACAAGAACATACTTTTATCTAAAAAAATTCACGGCAGGTATCCTATTCTCTTTTATTTTAGAAACATTTAAATATAAAATTGAAAGTACACGGCACAATTAGAGTCTGCAGTTTCACTTATTGGCCTCAAATCATTAATTGACGTTTCTAGATATTCGGCACACTAAAACAATTTGTAGAAAATTAATAGAAGAAAAAGAAAAATAACAAACAGCATTTAAACTATTAAAGCATGTGAACGAAAGTTACAAACTCAATCGAAAAAATCGTCAACACTAAAAAATGAATTATTCAAATAACTGTATTAATCCTGTGGAATTTAGAAGTGGTAGAAAGTGATTATGATTTAGTGAAAGAAAGAGTTAATATAGCAGAGTAAGGTGGGATTTGAAGAAGAGGTTTAGAATTGAATTATTGCTAGTTCATAGAGAGTAATAGAAAGGTTTTTAAATGGAAATGAAATAAAAAAATAACAGTTCTGTGGTGTATTTAAAAAATGGCTTAAACTCCTATAATTTTTCAACAACTCAGTGCTGTCAGTTAAAAGTAGAGTTTTGTAATGTCACCTATGCACAACGGTATTTTGGATTAGTATTTCGAAAAATTGTAGGTTTACATGATATAAATTATGAATAACTATTAATAATAAGATTAAACTAAAGTTTTACGTAAGTATACAGTTATTTGAAATCAATCAGGATGACGTTTACAACAAATCTATACCCAACTTACAACGCAAAGAAATCGGAGAAAATTAATGTAATCTTAACAGTTACTGAAGCGACAAAAAAATTTTACTTGTATACTTTGATGAGCACACGTAGTGAATTAATAATAGTGTTTTAGTGTAGTTACCTATTTTCTAGTAATTTTACTATTAACTCGACCAGAAATGTTTTTTTAAGTCTATAATTTTTGGCGTGTGTCGTAAAAATGTACTATATACTGTTTTCGAGATTGACACGAAACACTACTTTGAGTGTTGGCAATTTCACAGGCACGCTTAACTATTCTATATGAATAAATCCATATACAGGTTGTCTTAGGAGCTCGTACCTAAACTTTTTTTAAATCATAAAAGGATACAGGAGCTAAGAATAAGGGAATAATAATAATGTTTTTGTGTGAGGTGAGCTACGTGTCACAAACTTCTTTGAATCATCTAATTGGTCGAGCAGCTGATACACGTCACTTCAATTTGGTCTATTAGGCACTCCATTTTTCTTTGTTTCGTCTCCACATCGATCCAATTATAAAAAAAAATTTGGCACTGTGCGATAATGTGTCAGTATGGACATAGTATAATATAGACAAATGAATAGTAGGTTCACTCTTAACTCCTCCCAGCTCGATGTCTATCACACTCGGTCTCCGTCTTCGTCTTTTCTGGTATCCTGAAGCTCCAAATCGAGCGATAGACATAAGGTTTGTTCCAACCCGTCGAAAAACCGTAACATGACGATCACGCTCATGCGCAGTGATTAAAATGCGTTCCAAACGAGACGTGATGGTTTATCGGACGATCCTATTTGCGTTCCAACCTGCCTTTGGATCATTAATGTAACGGTTTCAGAACGGTAATTTCGATACCCGGCTCTAATTGAATACTGGGCTGGCCTGCTCATTGATACATTGAATTAAACAGCTGTTTTATCTGTCATTTAGCTTTGTTATGTTTCCTGCACTCCTTTGGGCCCGGTTTTATAAGCTCGGATTACCCCTTCCCCGAGAGTTAACCCTGTGACAGGTGGGTAATACAGCGTTTTATAACGCGGGGTAAGAGTTAACCCTGTCCCACCATTTGGCTCGGGTTAACTCTCGAGTTAGCGGTTGTCATGCGCAAAATGCTAAAATGTGAAGAAATGGAGGGTTATGTTTAAAACAAGATATAATATATATATATAAATAATATCATATCCGATATATATTTTCAATGTGGACATAGCCGGATGAAGTGAGAAGTCAATTTGAAATGTTTGATGACTTCCTAAAAGATGAGGAAGACATTATTTAAATGGTTGAGGCACCTCGATAGCCTACTGTGTTTAGAAATAGAAATGCAGTCAGTACAACAACTTCTTCTTCCGAGAAGTTCACACTCCTATTGATGCTGGCAAAATCCATTTTTAAATTTAGTAATTCCAGTTTTCCATGCCACTATATAACAAAAAAATGTGAGGTTATAGGTTTTGTTGTACCCGACTCATAGAAGAAAACACTGTTTTATGGCCCGAAATTTTCTTCTTCTATATATTTTCACAGTAATACGCCAGTGATCTTTGTATTTTAACCCTCGGGGTAACTCAAGATATTCAACTCTACTTTATAAAACCGGGCATTATGTGTTTTGGCCCATTTTCCGATTTTTAATTTTTCTAGCTAATGTTTTGTGTGGCGTTTGGTGCGTTACGGTATATTGATCTTGCTTTAGTCAAGAAAGTTCTATGTAAAAATGAGTGACGATGGAATTGGCGATTTTTCAGAATTTGATAGTACAAGCAGTAAAGATGATTTTAAATTAATTCCCAACAAAAGAGTTAAGAATGAAAATTATTTAGGTGAGAACTTAATTTGAAGTAGATACCAACTTAATTAGTTGATAATGTTGTGAATTGGGCTGATACGTCTTTTAAAAATATTATTTCACAAAATAGCTCCATATTATTATTATATTCTAATTAATCCTACTCATCTGATCGTAGGAAATGCAATCACAAAACCGTTCCAACCCGGCAGTGATTTTTATAGATATGTAACCGTGTGAAGTTAACGCCTGCGCATATAATCGATCCCTAGCAGTTCTGAAACCGTTTCGTGATCGTACAAACCTATAATATACATAGTGTCTTTTGTAGTTGAAGGTACGAGCGGAGTTATTAGTACTCCTGCTGGACTGTCTTTGCAGTGAATTATTTAATTATTATCACGGTATATTTTTTATTGAAAAGAAAATGCCACGAGTGTGTTGTGTGGACGGTTGTAGGAGAAGAAATGGGAAAATTATCTTCCTTCAGATTTATTTATCAAAAAAATGTATGCAGCAACATTCCTGCGACATATGTATTGCCATCAATGAACGAAATACCTTAACTAAAAAATCCACTATTTTTCCTCAGATAAAAGCCTATGTAAACAATAAAAATTTTCCATTTGGTGGGCTCAGTGAACCTAGTCTGAATTTTGTTGAGTATGTTACCCAACTTGAGAATATATTTGTAGCTTACTTCAATAAGTTATCATGTAATGATTGTATCGGAGCGACATTGAAAGATCTTTTTAAAAACGTATCATTTACGCATCCTTGTGAAAATTCTCCTTTAAGTTATTTTTTATCCCTGTATACAAGAGTGCGTTTACATTGTACAATTAAATTCGCAAATCGTGACATAAAAATTGAAGAATCCTATAACCTAAATAACTAAATTACAAATATTACGAAATTTGTAATTATTAGGTATTAGGTTTTGCATTATTTCATAAGTTTGGCTCAGGATTTCATTTTTTTACTAAATGCAATTATTCAGTATTCTTTTTATATGCAAAACCAATTCTAAAGTATGTAGAATCTGGTATAATTTTTAATGACCAAATAGTTGTTTATGTTCTCTATTTTTATATTATAAGAAATATCATATTTGTACATTTTTGACGAATTATTTTATTCATACAATGTAGTAAAAGCAATTCTAATGAATGATTCTAGTTCATTCCTTATAATTAAATACATAGCGAAACAACATCGTTTTTTAAAATAAGTTTTCTAGCCTAACGTACATTTTTATCAGCCCCCGTACCAAACACCATTTATAAATCAACAAGCTATGAAGATAGTAATTCGCGCGACCTATGTATATACGGCACACGTGTGCTTTTACGATCGTTTTTCGGCAAGTCTGTAGCAGCGCTACATGAAAGAGCCGACGAGGAGTGAACCTACTATTCTTTTGTTTATATACTATGGTATGGATCTTCATCAAGCTCAAACCACATTCATTAAATGTTTTAAACAGATCTCTTTAGGCTCTAATTCTAGTGAAATTTTATATGATTTTATCAGCTGACTATCGTCCTTACGCTACCAAATGATCTACAGAACCACCAATGAACAGGTGAGTTCTTTTATTCACCGGTAGATCACCAATCAACGAACTGCGTTTTATATTCATTGGTGGATTGTAGATTGAAGAAATGACGCGTTCATTTATTACTGTTGCATCAACCAAAATTGCAAACCACTCCACCGTTGTATCGAGGTGGTGGATAAATTTGGTGGTTTACAAAATGACATCTTAACCTTAACCTTTGAAGCGGTCAAAGAAATGGACGAAATAATGGCAATAAATTTAAAATGTGGTAAAAAGGTATTGAGGGCGCTATTAAGAGCGTCAGAAATAGAGAAAATTTCAAGTGGAACTATAAGATGAACTGTTACTCCGAGATCTAGATGCTAAATAACTACAACACTTTTCAAAGTATCTTCATTCATTTAATAAATTTCTGCAAATAACAACAATCAATTGGATTGTCAGTGGTCATATGATTCAAATACCAACAACTGCGTTTTTTATGTGCCACTGATGACTTTAACATGTCGTTGCACCGGAGACTGACGTCATTCAACCAATTGTGAATTAATGATGTGAAAAAATACGTGCCTTAATTCACGAAATAAAATGGAAGTGTTGCTTTTTGCTAGTCGATAAGTTAATTTATTAGTAGTGGGAAACGGAAGCTTAACTAATTGCTTCTGTTTTTCATCATTGCGCTCGGATTAGACTGGCTCAATCTGTATAAGTACCTTTAATGAAAGTAAACGTTCAAAATTTCTCCACTCCAAATTTAATACAACAATTTTTAGATATAATACTATCACTTTTCAACCTATTTTCATATTAAGTTTTCCATGCATATACTTACCATTTCTCATATCCACCTCGTATTATTATATTTTTCATAGCTTCACTTTATGTTTTCTTGTAAATTGTAAAGTTCCGCTAAAGTAAACTTTATTTTGTTGGTTATTCCTTTGTGTCTCATGAATATATATTTTTTACGATTTTCTTAAACTTTCATCAGCAAAGAAGAACCACGACAAACTCCTCTTATGCTTGTTTTATATTTATTAAATTACGAATATACGACTCTTAGTTCTCCTTTCTCGCTAATTTTCAGTTATTTTTTCTCTGAAACTGAAAATGTTTCATCGGAAAAATAAGATCTCAAAATATTTATATTTCTTTGGAAATTCCGACCAATTTTTCTGGGTTTTCTTCTATGCATACTTTTGAATATTGATGACTTAATTTCCATCTCCACGTTTTTATTGAAGAATACTCCCCAAAACCTCTTTTACAACAGTAAAAATTTCCAAAAACTCACATCATAAAAAGTTCAAATTAAATTTAAACCATGTACCGCCCTTGCATACCCAATTTTATTGTAATATCGACAAAAATTGTATATGTAAACATTTATATGAAGAGAGGAAGGATGTAGGGGAAAATAAACAAACTCTATATGTATTTTTTTGTTTTATTTTATCTACAAACAGTAAATGTTGTCATACAAATATTCCTCCTTCATTACTCGATTTTTGACACTGTATCACAAATAGGTACGGAATAATGGTCCACATTATTTTTAACTGCATTTAATCCGTTTTGGAACTGAAACTAAATTTGAAAATTCACATATTTATGGTCGAGGGTTCATGTGTGACATATCTACAATTAAAGCAATTTGTCCTTCATGAGTCTCCCACCATTTCGATGACTACCATAACTTTACATGCAAATTATTTCCTGTTTTAATTGCTTATAATTCCAATAATTATTATTCAAAGAGAAGAACGAAAAAAAAACGATTTTGAGTGGAAGTTTCATCAGAAAACTCCAAGTTCTCTAAGTAAGTCTAAGTAAGTACCAGACTAACTCACTAAATCACTATCGCAGCCCTTGGCAGTCTAGACCACCTTTCAGACCCTGTGTATACTTTGGCAAGTTCATCTGAAACCGTGAAAGGAATGTAGTTGAAAAAATTCGATATTGTCACGCTTAACTATGGAGAAGCTGAAGTGCTAAGTATGTAGTGGTGCGAAGATAAATTGCGCACAATGGTCAAGAAGTTTCCCAAATTTGGGAAGGGTTTGTCAAATAGTTGAAGCCAGGGGATTAAGTGTGATTAAGTGCGCACAGCGGTCAAATTCTATCCTTAGTCCATAAAAATATAAGAAAATAAGAAATGGAAAACTAAAAAAAAAAAGAAAACCCAGGGCCATACCCGGTTGATCGAAGTGTAAATGTAAAAACTAAACTGCTCTATGTACCTACGCCTCAAATTGTTATCGTAAAGTCATTAGGGGATAATCCTTTGAATCTCTGGTAACTTTTAAAATTCGTGGAATCGGTAGAAAGTTGTATACCATTTACCTAGACCCTCTTTAGGGTCACTTGTGCGCAATTTACCTATGAAAAAGAAACATTTCGGGTATACGTGGCTACAAACTGACCTCTGTGCGCAATTTACCAACCATGATATAGTGATGATAATTAGAAAAGGGACTGTTATTTATCAACAATATTAACAATATGATTAAACGTTAATTCTTTATTGTGCTTGTTTCCTTGGATTTTTTCTATTAACAATATTTTTTCAATTCATGAATATTAAGAGATGAGCACTTTTCCAAATTTTTTACGGGATTCTTTAAGCTCTGGCAGCGTTGTACGAAAACCATAATTAACACACCCTCCGAATTACATAATTGGTGATTTTATATAGAAAGCTGACTCCTTATTAGCAAGCGCGTGTGTGTATTCTTCCCTCTCACTTCGTCAATTGACTGATATTGATTTATCCAGTGGCGTTGGTATTGTCAGTGACCTTTGTATTTTCAATTTCACTTGGTAAAATAGGTACCCTAACCCATTTGTACGTTTATGACAGACATGCGCCATGTTACCTCGCCTCTTACCGATGCCCCATAGCTTCAGATAAACTTGCCAAACTATACACCAGTACTTAAGCTGGAAAAAAATTTGTGTAGGGAACTAGGTCAACCCCAAATTATCTTCAATTATCATCACTCCATCGATATTAACACTAACTCAGAACTGGAGACTTATTTGTAGCTCAAGAAAAAACTACCAAGATGAAATGTTTAGTTTGACATACCCAGGAATATATCAGATCAGAGCTGGACTCACCCTGTTTCCAACAGTACTATTAGACATTTAAAGTTTCATCACAAAGTTATATTTCAATTATATTGGAGATATATCTATTGAAAAACTAATTAATGGCTTAAAAGCAATAAAACAAGCATAAAATGCATGCACGCTACACAAATCACTCTTTATCATTCCCTATACAGAATCGACTGTACTAAAACCGTCTTCAAAATTTTTTTCATCATCTTCACTATTCACACTAAAACTTTTTAAATGTTATGACTTTGTCAACACCGTCACATCTGTGCTTACAGTATTGCAGAGCTGATAGTCGATAGCTCCAGTGACCAGATCTGGCTTCGCTTTGCTTAGGGACTTTTGAGAACTTTTCCTGAAGGAAACTCTCTTGGATTGACTAGCATTTTCAACACTGGACTCTATACATAAAATATCTTTGAATTCTTTCCAAAAATTTTCGTTCAGACAACCGTAGAGTACTGGGTTTGAACAGGCTGACGACATGCCCATCATGTGACACACTGCGTAGCAAATCTGTAACAAAAAACACTGTACAGTTACTCAAGGCTTGAAAATTCGATTTCCTCGTGCTTTAAAAGTTTCTGGTACAAAAAGTAGCTGGGAAAACTATTTAGGAGTTCAAGAAAATATTAACATACCATCATTGGCTGTGATGTAAATGATTGACTAACTGACAAATCTGCTACTAAGTTGAATACGTTGAGCGGTAGCCAGCTTATGCAAAATATGAAAGCGATTGAGCCCAGAAGAAGGTTTGTTTTATGAAGACGTCGTCCACGAAGCTCACGTCGATTACCATGGGAATTTTCATCGCTTGTGAATCCGCTAGCGAAGCGGTGTCGAAGCTTATAAGATATTCTCACGTATGCAACCTGCAAGAAAAATTTGAGCAGAAGTAATATTTTTTTCTTCAGCCGTCCCGAAAATAGAGCTTTCAGGACGATTTTTTTAATTTCGGGACGATTATTTTACTTTCGGAATAATTTTCAATATCTATGTAGGCGGCCTTAGCAATGACATTTACGGAATTTTTATAATGACATCGCTTGTCAAAATAAATTTGTTGATAGTTCAACTGTATTTTCAATTTTCCGATCCAGAAATGGAAATCGACAACGAAAGTGACGAGGAAATAATTATTCCACATGAAATCAGTGAAGCTGCTTACTGTTATAATAATTGTACCGGGTGGTTCAATAAGCCGATCTCTCGGCTATATATCAGAAACTATTCATGTTATAACTTCAGGAAAAAAATTCCTCAGGAAAAGTGGACAAGAGAAATTGTTGGAAATTAGTTTCTAGGTTAACCGCTAGGGGGCGTAACCTGTGAACAAAATTTTTAAAAGCAGTTTTTTGTGAAATATGCCCAATTATACCCAGTGTTGAATAAGTAAACTGAAAAAAGGCCCCAATTTCGCACAAATTTGTTAAGTTACTTTTCATTCTATTTTTCCAAATAAAGGGTGGAGGAAGGTGGGAAAGTGTTTGTGGATAAATACCTATAACTTTGGTTTGAATCAACCGATGTTAACGAAATTAGTGTCAATAGAAAAAGTGTAGATGAATTAATTACGTCTACTATAAAACAATGGCATTTGGTTTTAATTGTCATATGTAGCGGGTACTTTCGAATGGAAAAAATTAAAATTTGTTTTCTTAAAAAATGTTTAATTGAAACATCTAATTATTGTGAATTATAATGAAACTGGATTGAATTCTCAACAAAACGCATGTTGATAGCTTTTGTCGAACTCGAGATATAAATAAAAACGCAAAAACATAAGTGAGTATAGTATTGACACCCTGTATTATAACTTAAAATTAAATATGGGAAAGAAAGATCATACAGATTATCTTGGTCATTAAAGCTTGATGTCCAATTGAATGTTCAAAATTGTTTTTCATCGTTTTCTACACAAATACGTAATCTAGCACGCTTTGACATATCTGTTGCTTAAATTTCAGCTGTTGATATACTAATTATAGCGATTCTAATGCGCTGTTGCATGTCGTCTTGCGTGGTTGGTGTCCTTCAATCTTCCCCACAGATAAAAGTCCAGACATGTTAAGTCTGGAGATCTAGCTGGCCCTGAAAATAAACTTACCCTTCCAATCCATCCATGTGGATAGCTTACATTCAAATAATCTCTAACTCGTCTGGAAAAGTGCGCAGGACACACGTCATGCTGTAATATTATACCTCATGTTTGTAAGGAAATATCTTTCCAATTATCCAGAAAATCCAAATATGTATCGCCATTTGAAGTTCCAAGAAATATGAACCTGCAATCTTTCCGTCAACTATACCCGTAACAGTAGGACTCCATCTACCTTGAAGCTGCACTTCCTCTTCCCAGTGCGGATTTTATTCAGACCAATAATGCTTATTATGCAGATTAACACCACCCGCACTATTAAGCGTAGCCTCGTCTGCCCACAAAATTTTTGACATGATATGCGGTTGTTTTTCTAGAAGATTTAACAATTGCAGTAATCTGAGATTGAAGCAGCATTCAATTGGACCTTAAGCATTAATGATCGGAATTTATGTTTGATCTTTCTTTCACATATTTAATCTTAAGAGTGAGTCAATACTATACTTACTTATGTTTATGTGTTTTTATTTATATCTCGAGTTCGACAAAAGCTATGAACATGCGGATAGCGCCATTTTGTTGAGAATTTAATCCAGTTCCATCTTAATTCACAATAATTAGGTGTTTCCATTAAACATTCCTGAGGAAAACAAATTTTAATTTTTTTCATTCGAAAGTACCCTCTACCTGTGACAACTAAAACTAAATGCCATTGTTTTATAGTAGATGTAATTAATTCATTGACATTTCTATTGACACTAATTTCGTTGAAATCGGTTGATTCAAACTAAAGTTATTAGGTATTCATCCACAAACACTTTCCCACTTTCCCCCACCCCTTATTTGGAAAAATAGAATAAAAAGTACTTGAACAAATTTGTGCGAAATTTAGGCCTTTTTTCAGTTTACTCATTTAACACTGGGTATAATTGTGCATATTTCACAAAAAACTGGTTTTTAAATTTTTCTTTACAGGTTACGCCCTCTATCGGTTAACCTAGTAATTTCCAGCAATTTCTCTTGTCCACTTTTCTTGAGGAATTTTTTCTCCTAATGTACATAATGTACATAAGTGATATTTATAGTATCTTTCCCTATTATTTTTCAAAAATTTATCTACCAAAGGCTGCAGAAAAAATATTGTACGTTACGCTACCCGAAAGTGATTTTACGGGACACGCATGCTTCCAGGACTCGCCCTGGAAACTGCCTACTCATCCCATGAAATATCACTTGCGGGACTTGTCACGTAAATAACTATTTTGTAGCTCAATTGATTAGTATGGCAAAGTTAGTTGATTTTTTATATCTCCTTACTTCTTACACTATTCTAATAGTTTTAACTTCTAAATGAAACGATCTTGGAGAAACTTCTGTCTCTGATGTTCTAGGATCTTGTCTGTTTGATGGTATCTGAATCAAGGCGATTTATTTTGGTGGCTTTTTGTTGGTATATTGGTGCATACCTATATGTTTTTTTCAAGTATCGATATTAAAGACTGAGCTAGTGACTCCTTAAGGGCGAAAGCATGAGAAATCACTGCTATATCTCGCAGGGAATAATTCTACTGGATAAAATGAATATTATTAATAAATAATATGAAAAAACAGATGATTTTTGTGAAGTGAGCAGCTGTTCCTATTTAAATAATCACACAGACAGATGTGTTTGCATAGTAAGAGGTAATTGACAGAATTTGAATCGACGTTCAATATTTCCAAATATTCCTTTTGTAAGCTGGATAATATTTTTCAACTATTCAGTTTTTTTATACATTTAAATACTGTTTTTGGTTATCAAAATGTTGAAATAAGCTTTGAGTGAAACATAAACCATCCAAAAGTATACATCAATTTGTCCAAAAACATTCAAAACGAATCCTCTGAGTGATATAAATTTGAATTACAAATTAAAAAAACACATTTTATCAACTTTTTGCCATTTCTCCTTCTCCTGTCACATCTCACCTTATCTTTTATGACAAAAAAATATATATTAAAGAAGCACTCTATGCTTTTATCCTATTATCCTAATACCAGACTAAAGTCTATAAAAATGATAAAGTGATGTCATCATTCACAATTAAGAAAAGTTATTTGAATTTCCTCAGGGAGTTCTGCAACCATCTTCTACACCACCATTAATTTTATTTTTTTTGTATCGCGAGTCTTTTCCCAGAATGTGGAATTTAATTCGATCAACCACAATGGAATGGTTCAACAACAAAAAATAATTCATCAAAAGGCATTAAATTGAAATTTATTTGGCAATTTTAAGTGTTACTCTTAATTATATGTCTTTGTCTGCAAGGCTAGTTTTATTGTCATCATTTCAGCCTGAGTGGAGGTATATTTTTTGAAAATCATCATCAGTTCTTCATATTGATATACAGAGTGTCACAAAAGCTCATACCTTTTTTTTAAGGAGCCGTCCCTTCTCTGGCGCCACCTCAGCCACCTGGGCTTATGGTGGATACTCCTAGTGTTCTAACTACAGCCTATTTAGCCAATCAATTCCCTGTATCAGCTCATACAGGCTCTTTGCTGGTTGGTTGTAGAAGTCTTCTTGAGTTATTTAGGGAGGGGGAAGTTATTTGGGGTTCACCCTGGTCCAGCGTCTCACAGTTGCATATAGTATAAGCAGAGCTGTTTCGGTACACTTTTTGCATCTTCTGCATGTAAGGTCTCCGTTATACAGCCCTATTCTATTCAGGTGCTCCTTTGTGGGACAGTGTCCCGTAAGTGGCCCCGTTATGGTGCGTAGTTTGCTCCTCTCCATTGAGAGCAGTTCTTTCGCTACTTTTTCTAATTTCTTCCCATGTATTTGCCTGGGCGTATTCTTCCAGTGTTCATTGTGCTCTTGTTTCACCCACCCTTTTGAACATGACCTAGTTGAGCATCTGGGAATGCCCACAGCTGGTTCAGGTCCGTTCATTAGAGTTAACGATCCTCCTCTTGCAAGTTCGTCATCTTTTTCATTGCCAGCGATTCCTTTGTGACCTGGGACCCACTCCAGTGTTACACTGTTCCGGGTCACCAGTCTTCTAAGTTCTTCGCCGCTTTTCCATAACAGCCAAGATGTTACCTCAGAGCTCTGAAGTGCTTGCACCTTAGTCAGTGGGATGGGAATGTCACCTATACATTTGGTCAAATAGGACAATACATCAAAGTTGGTCTAGTGCAAAGCCATAGTTTTCTTAAGATTTTTACATTGATCACTAGTAAAAAAAGTGCCCTTGAAAAATGTTGCGCCTCCTGCACTTTATCACTGGCTGGCTTGTCATCATCTCTGGGCCCGTATTATTAAGGGACTAGTGAGAATCTCACTATACATATAAATCTCATTCATTATCAATTTTTTTACATTAGAGCTGCCCTTATTCTTTGTACTGCTTCTCTCAAGGTTGAACAAAATATGAAGATGACTAAAGGAATAAAACTGATGAATTTATTGAATATATTGGTTAGAGATAACTGAAAATGATAACTTTGTACGAATGGCAGTTTTTCTAACCATTTTAAATAGTTTTGTCATTGACACTGTAACTGGTTTTATGATTGCAATAAGTCTGTTACTTTTCGATCAAACAAAATCCTACATTTTTCATTGTTTAAAGTAAAAATAACTTAAATTTGTGAATATTTGTGGCTCGTTACTCTTCAAAATAGAAAATTAAAAAAGTTGTTGTTGTTGTTCACTATTTTTTTATCAATTTTAAATTCAATTTATACAAACTGGTTTCACAAATCTATTCATCAGTAATATAATTATAAATATTTTTGTAACGCGACATACTTACTACATTGAAAATTAATAATAGTTGAAAATATCAAGTATAAATTGACAGCTACATATGAATATTTTAGCATTAGAATAAATTTCACAGTTATGGCATTGTTAAAGTTCTCATCATCGATAATGTATTACGTTCGCTCATTAATAACAATATATTATGAATGATATTGAGTATATCCCATTTTTGAGGGTTTTAAATTGATCGGTTGAATGCTACCCATGTAGGAATCCAGTTAGCAACAGAATAAAGAATAACAGCCTTATTAATAATAAACACGGTAACAGCATACTAACTAATGGTTACTAAGAGCGTACTTACAGCATGCTAAGAAAATCATAATTAATAACAAAACATCTAACAAACAATATGTTTTTCCAAGATAAACATGACAACAATGTAAAGTACGTAAACGGCTATATTATCATTATATTATTCACTCTTATTTATCTTTGTGTCAGTTTGACAGAATAATCCTCCCGCTTCGCGGACAATTAATCACTGACTGACATTTGACCAAAAAAGGTTAGGTTAACTTAAGCACGGTGTAAGACATACCCTAACTGATTATTAAGGATTTAGTATCATTCTAGTGTTAGAATAATGTTAAATGTATTTATTATTATGCTTTTTAATAATTTAGTTTTAAAGTCATTTCAGAATAATATAAATTTTATTATTAATAAGGCTGTAAATTTCCATGATCAGTTACTGTGCATTGACTAATACCAAAGATTACAGAATAAAAATATAAGATGTTTCACTCGTTTGAATTTATCGCGTAAAGCACCGATGCCGCTGGTGACTGTCTGGTGACTTGGATGGTACAGTACTTGCATTTAATTTGGCATATTATACGGGACGTCGCAAGTCGAGCGCTGTTATTTCAGAACGGTGTTTATTGGTAGTTCGTGTTTTATATTTATGTTGTATAGATTTTTTATATTAATTAATTAATTGTTGAAATGAGCAAAAAGTCATATTAATATTTTTCTCTTCAATAGCAAAGCCTAAACACTAAATATTTTGCAATATTTGCTAATACAAAATTACGGATTTATTTTTATAATAAGGATATTATATAAACAAGTACATTGAGCAAGAAATCACAAAAATTCAATTCTATAGCTAACCAAAGGTAAATTGGTCAGTTCCTTTTGAACGAATTTACTAAATTTTCTTCTCATCATCCATGTAATCCATTTCCTTTCAATTATGCAAGTCTCTATACCGTACATATTTTACTCTTAAATGTATATTGAAAGATTTGAAAGACAATAGATCAAATTTAACACATAAACCAAGCTCCAAACTTACATTTATAAAAGTTTTTAATAAAGGTATTCTGCAGCTGCTTCTCTTTTTATTGTTTTAACCTTGTCAATCCAAAAAATACGCGTTATTTAAAGATCAAAATTTAAGATTTAGTGGCCCTATTACTCTAGTGGCTAATGAGTATATTTAATTGAATTTGTGATAAATATCTGCTAGATTATCAATAAGTATCACAAAATTACTAAGATGCTGGATAAAAACTGTGAATTGATTCATTTCAAAAATTCAAGTTTATTTTCTACTTACCTTTTCAAATTCATATCCCGAACATTTTTCGAAATAATTAACATTTAAAAATAAACCTTAGTGATGAAGAATCCTATTAATTTAATTAATGTAATAATGTTATTACCCCTGTATAGTTTAAAATAAAATAAGCTTTTAAAACTTATCTGGTATCTACCGGTCTCGTTATTGACAACAAAAGCGAGTCGTAAACATAATTTATGAGAGCGGCGTCCGTTTGGGACAGCAACTTTAATCAAACCGCTCTGGAGTGAAACATCTTATTTTTTTATTCTGTAATCTTTGCTAATACATAATATACAGAGAGGTTCTGAAGTAACGGATGAATTCATTTACTAAGTAATTATGAATTTAAATGGAAAAAGGGTTTTAAATATGGAAAGTCCGGAAGAACGTCTTATTCAAAATATAGATTGACTCTCTACAACGTAAAAATGTCAACCCCATCCTAAACCCAGTAACAGTTCAAATTTTTAAAACAATAGAATTCTATAATAAGAAACTAAATATATTAAGAAGATTCACCTTAGGTACTTAGCTCTGCCATACTGATCTAGGTTCATATAATATCATCAGACTAAAGTACTTACCGAGACAATAACGATTGGTAGAGTATATTGAAAAATAAGTGAAAATATCGAATAATAAGCCCTGCCGTGCTCCACTGGCCAATTTTCGATGCAAAAGTTGATGTTAAGACATTCAGCTCCTATTGGTATACTATTATGAACAAGATGTCTAACGATAAATAGAGGCATAGCTAATAAAAGCGCTACTACCCAGATGAGAAGGAGGATGAGAGTGGCTCCAAATTGTTGCAAACTCTCCTTTGTCGGATAAACAATAACCTGTAAAAAAAAATCGGTATATAAAACCTCATTATAGGGACCAGATGAATAAAGATACATTTATTGGTCTTTTCTCATCATTTACATTCACATTCAAGGTTATTTGTATTTTTTCAAGCAGCTCTTTTAAACTGTCAGCCGCAATAACAACTGATGTGGTGTCGTCTGCATATACAGATTGCAAAAAGTCTATTCGAGCCACGCGATTTACACAAGTGCGACAAGGAAAATATGAGGAAAATATGAGGAAAACACTCGAAAGAGAGAGAGAAGAATAATTGTGCGCAGTCAGCTGTTGCCAAATGTATTTATCTGTGAAAGTTATCCCCAATTTTTGTCGGCAACAATGTTAAATACCAATAATTGTTAAATCGAAAGCAGTGTATAGATTTTATTTATTGCAGATTGTAATTTGTCCATTTATTTTCTTGAACTATATTATTTTATTCTTGTCTGTGCTGATCTCACTTATTTTTCAAAAGTCAATAATATTACCAATGTCGAATTTCTCCCAATAAATACGGCGTTATCTCGTATTAAAAGTTAAATGCAAAATAAGATAATTATTCCTTAAAAATTATCAAACATTTTAAACTGGCAACGCTGCTTTCATATCAGATTGGTTGCTGGAACTGAAAACACCCCCAACGCTGACTGCGAACAATTATTCCTTTCTCTCTTTCAACAACGAACATTAACAAGACAAGAAGGATCACTCTAAGCTCCTTCCCTCGTTATGCCTATCTCGCTCGAATATCGGATAGTACTGTGTATCGAGTATAAACAGGTTGTCCGTCGTAGGGATATGTGAAGAAATAGACCAGTTCTCTTTTTGAGTGAGCGAATTTTCCTTTAGAAATAAAATGAACATTTACGTACTTAGTGTTTTGTGTTTGGTTCTGCAAACAGAATGATGGAAAGGTAACATACGTGGAAAAATGTATAAACAATACTAATTTAAATGGCTGGAAAATTACTATTACCTCTGCTCTGTCTTCATGGGAAACCTCAAAATGCAGGAATTATTCATTTCTTTTAACAAGTAACCTTAATCAGGATTGCATTGGAAAATTTTTTGGTCTGGTAAGAAATCGTTGCGGAAACTCGAGAAATCCAACCCCAATTCAATTTTGTAGGGCATTCAAGAAATTATTTTCTCTAAAATATTTTAATGAGGTTGAAGGTGCCAATTGTATTGAAGATAGTAATACAGTTTTGCTCAATGTAACTCCTGAAATGATAGAAGAATATAAAAATATCGATATTGACAAAAATAATAGCTCCTTAACAGTTTTCACATGCGACTATAGAAATCTTTCAAGTACGGATGGCAATGCTATAGTTTACATTTCTGGCTACTTATTGAGGAAATGTTTGCTGCAAGACACTTGCAGTGCTTGCACAAAGTATAATGATGAAAAGACATTACCAAAAGAAGCGGCTGTATTTTTAGAGCATAAAGCATATTCGACTTCTAAAAAATAAGGAGGTCTGAATGTACCTAGTAATATTGTAGAATATGTTAAACAACTAGAAATAATCTTTGTTGAAAATTTTGAAGAAATTAGTTGTCGCCAGCACGTTGGAGCGACCCTTAGAAAATTATATGAAAATTCACTGTTCACACATCCTTGTTAAGAGTTTCCGCATAAATATTTTTCAAACCTATATATTGGGCTGCGGATTTATTTCACAATTAAATTTGCGAACCAGGATATAGAAAATAGATATTCTTCGAAACAATCAATGAAACATAACATAAAATTAAATATCTTAAAACCTCTTTGAGAACCGGTATATTCAATATGAAAGACTTTCAAAATTCATAGATTTTAACTTATTTGGTTAAACGCCTTTGGTTTCGGATTGTTCGTGTATCGATTCTCACAATTTTCGAATCGCAATAATTATTTTTCCCAGTACCCGTATTTTACTATTAGGTAAGTTGGTACTCTTTGATGGCTTCGGATTTGAAACAAACTGTAATGACCTGTATACATTTTATATTAGAATACCTATTTAAGTTGGCATTTGCAAATATTTTATTGTTAATTTTTATACCTACTAGTCCCATCTGTAGCTTACTAAATTTTTACTTTTTGATGTAACTTTCATTTCTCCCTTCATTTTTGCTACGAATTCTTTTTATAATTATGTTTAGATTCACCAATTAAATATCCTGACGATTTTCAATTTTTAATTTCAATTCCCACTAAGCGGAATGGGTTAGAATAACAATTATTGCTAGATGTTTTTAAATCACCCTGGTAAGTGAACGTTTATTCGTTTTAAGGGCTAGCGGTTTGCATCAACCTCGTATAAGCACGAGCTCCAGAAATTTGTCGAAATCGTCGGCGCGCTTGTGTAAGCTGGACATGAAAGTTCCGACGGAGAGTGACCCTTCTTGTCCTGTTAATGTTCGTTGCTTCCAAGTTGTTTTGCTCATATTTTAATTTTCTGTACTTGTGTGAATTGGATGGCTCGAATAGACTTTTCCGATCTGTATAACAGCACGTGCCTTTGTTATATTCAAAAGGCTGGTCATTTAGGTAGAGGAGAAATAGAATAGATTGTATTTAAATGATACACCACTGGCTTTGAGTTAATTTTAATTTAAAATTAATATTCAGGAAATTAAATTGAGCTGAAATTGGAAATACGTTAAAGTGTTTACCGCTACTTTGTAACTTTAAAATTAGACTTCATGGTTCAATTAACTATCCCACCTCAACCAAATTCAGTATTATGGATGAAATTGATAAATTGAATTATATGGAAATTGAGCTTCCAGTATTAAACCATCAACATTTTTTTCCATAGAAGTGGTCCAAGTTCAGCACAGGGGATTAGTTTATAAACCTAGTATCTCCTCTATGTATACAAAGTGAGTTTTAACTATGGAATCTCTAAATTATCCCAGAAAGTCTATTCCATACCATAGACGGCAAAAATGAAAGTGAAGCAGTTGAAGATAATAGTTATTTATGTATCAAGGGCGTAAAACAGGCGTTTATAGACCGCAACGTGTAAGTAAGAGCCCGAGCTGCAAGGCGAGGGCTATTAACACGTAAGGTCCATAAACGCTGTTTACGCCTGAAATACATACAATATTTTATGCACGACCGTTTTAATAGTCATTTATTAATAAATATACAAAATTTTATGCACGACCGTATTAATGATAGTTTATTAATAAATAACTATTATTCTCTATTTTTCACCTTTTGTGAGTAGGTTATTATAAATGTTTCAAGTTGGATAAATTTTATGCCTCGATATTATTATAACTCACCCTGGATAATAATCTACCAAATCATTTGTATAGTTAAATAAAAATAAGTCTTATTGAAACTAATAAGATGATAAAACAATGATCTATATACTCATACGCGTTACCATAGCAACCAAGTCAATAGGACAAGAATAGATAGACGCCATTTTTATTTACAGTCGACTTCACGTATTGCAAGTTTCTTAGTATATTTTCGAAGAAGTTTTATATATTTTGTTTATGTAATGGACAGTGACGATGAAATAGTTTCCGGAGCACCACCGGAAATTTTTAAAGCAGCAGAAGATGCAAAATTAAGTTTACTACCCGCCAAATCTAAGAGAATATACGATAAGGTCGCACAGCTGAATTTTCAAATTTACATACCGATTCTTTTGAGCATACACCTTCCAGCAGTAACCCAAATCATACGGAGTTAGTAGAAGTTCGTAGCAACTTACAACAGAGCAAGGTATATAGCAAATCCTAACATTTCTATAAGTAATTGTTCAAATTGTGTTATTAGTATGAAATATTTTTTTTTTATTATTAAATTAACGTGTCTCGACTACTGAGATCATTGACACGATGACAGTGAGTTACAATATTAAATTCACAGTGTACATAGTCACATTACATTTTAACATTTTATAGTTCATTAAGTATTTGAATGTCTTTCAAGTATTTCAATAAGTTTATGTGGTTCTTAGCTTCATTTAAAATTATATTCATGTTGTCTTCCAGGTGATTTTGTTTTCGTTTCAAAGTAT
>CAJUYI010000007.1:111957-145893 GCA_910591695.1 Galerucella pusilla | reverse complement strand
ACATTGAATGATCTAATAATGAAACTGAAAATTCTGAACACCCTGTAAAGAGATATTCAGTACTCAATCGTGGAATGCATTTCACGAGTGTCCAACTATTTAGATGTAAGAGAAAATTCGCTAGAATTTGCTATATCAATGAGTTATCAATTTTTTACTAAATGTTTACATTTAAAAAAAAATCAGCATAACTCGGAACCCTCTGCAGTTAGGTATAGGGAACCATTATGAAGGAGTATCATATTTCTTGGGTGCAATCAGAAAGTGCAATAAAATATAGGGTCTTCCATAAGAAAAAATATAACTTTGTTACGCCACACTTTATTGGAACACCCTGTATGTTTTAAAATATTCCCAAATTATAGTTTAAGTTGGAGTAAAATTTGTGGTATAAAAAGATTCCGAAAAATTTATATTTTCTGCGATATTTGTCCGGTCCCAGACTTTTGCCGAACTCTGTATAATTCGTATATGAAAAACTAGCCAAGCTTCAATATATTATCCTAAGTTATAGGAAGAAATGATATTTGAAGTTTCTATAAAATATTTCACGCTGTTATATATAAATTTCTGGACTGACCATTGAACTTGTCACCTATTTAGATCTCACAAGTTTTGTAGTGAAGTCAACAACCTAACCTACCTATCTACTGGAAGAATTGTTGTATCACAGTAATCACAGATAATTGATTTTTACAACTAAATATTGAGGGAACCGATACCTTCAATCATTTTCACATAATCCTTATCACAGTCGTATGATATTCTCATCAATATCTCCACTATTATAGATATGCTTTACGAGGATTCTCGATTAAATCCTAATTTTGAAACGTCCTTATCCACTTACGAACATTCTACCTTACGTTTCACTCTAAATTCAATCATATTCCAATCCACAGAATCCTATACGGTACTAACTTACCACAAGAGTGTTTCCTAAAGCTCCCATAATCATCAGAAAACAATACATAACAATAAGCGTAGTGTAGGCTGGCTCATCGATGCCTTTGTTCGTAAGATATCTCTCCATTAATTTGGGATCAATGTAATCGCTTTCATTATCGGTGAGCGATGTTGAATTATCGTTCGCGACTAAATAGGTGTCTTCCATTTTTATTGATTCCATGAATACTCTAGTGGATTTTGTTACGCTTTTTAGTTTATATCGTGTCTTAGATCATTTCTTTTCATCTTTGAAGTTTCATCCATTTTCAATCTAGAAAAAAATACGATTAATTATTTCTTTGTTTCAAGGAAATCAATTTCTTATGAATAAATTTTATCCGAAGCTGTAAGGTATAAATTATTATTTGTGTATTTCTGAATAACCTCGCTCTAACTGGTCAAACATTTTTTCCGCAAATATCAAATTTATATATGGTATTATGAATCTGAATCAATATAAGTCAAGAATATCCGATGATATCTCACAAAGTTTATGGAAAGGCCTGCTTTTATTAGTATAATGTATCGTAAAACCAGATATGTCGCCGGTGACAGTAAAATATTATAACTTTTGGATGGATTTCAATTCGGAATAAAATAGGTCGGGAGGTATACATGGATTTGGAAGGTCTCTATGTCGTTTTACATCGGTAAAACTAATAAACTGAGATTGAAAGTAGGAAAAATAACTGTTCTACAGAGCATTCCAATGGAAACTATTCTCTCCACATAATTCTGAAGGCGTCACTTATGGAAAAATGGAAGACACGTCAAAAATCAAAATTCATATTAAGGCAATAATATATTACATAACGTGTGCGGAAAGTGACATTTTTCACGCGAGTGGGTAATATTGTAGCACGAGGCATGAGCCGAGTGCGACAATCACACGAGTGTGAAAAAACACTTTCGCACGAGTAATGTACAGTATTTTTCCTACGATCCCGTGATAATTTCACCAAATAATGTGTAATCAACATCTGACATATTGATACACAAAATGTTACAAATTGAAGTCAACATAAATGATTTCAAATTAACAATAACTATCAATAGTGACAAAAATTCAAGTAGTTTAACTGTATAATATGGGTAGGTTATTACAATGATTGATTGGTTGGATAATTATAGAAATTGAATGTGAAATTATTGTTCATCATACTTTATACATTATCATGAATACCTTTCAAGATGATTACATTTTCCTACTATCGTAACAGGTGATTTGGATTAGTTGGTACAACATCCGACTTCTGAAGAAGAGTATAGTTTGGCAAGTTTATCTGGAGCTACGCGGCGTCGGTAAGAGGCGAGGAAAAACATGGCGTATATCTGTCAAACGTACAAATGGCGTACGGTACCTATTTTACCAAGTAAAACTGAAATTACAAAGGTAACTGACAATAGAAACGCCACTGGATAAATCAATATCAGTCAATTGACGAAGTGAGAGGGAAGAACATACGCACGCGCTTGCCAATAAGAAGTCAGCTGGTCGATAAAAATCACCAATTATGTAATCGGAGGGTGTGGTCATTATGGTTTTCGTACAACGTTGCCAGAGCTTTAAGAAACCCATAACAAAATTGGAGAAGTGTTCTCTTTTAATATTCATGAATTGGAAAATAATGTTAATAGAATAAATCCAAAGAAACAAGCACATTATAAAATTAACGTTCAATTATATTTTTAATATTGTTAACCCTTTAATGCATGAATTTTTTTTTAGTGAGAAATTATGAAAGAGGATGCTATTGGGTTAAAATAATATATATTCGATATTAGAACGGTATTTTGAAAATAAGAAATTTCTAAATGAAAGAAAATAACATACGCCTGTAGGCGGACCTGTGCATTTACACCATGAATTAATTCATGTAAAAAAGATGTTAGCCTTAAGGCGGAGTTGTGCATTAGAGGGTTTAATAAAAAGACCCATTTATAATTATTATCACTACATAATCATACTTCAACTTTTTCATAGTTAAACATGGCAATGTCGAATGTTTTCGAATGCATTCCTTTCACGGTTTCAGACAAACTTGCCAAAGTATACGCGGGATCGATCCTCGACCGCGCCCTAATTTTTTTTAATCAAGAAAATGACAAAAATGTCACTCTTCAAATAGATCACTCCAAATTTAGATATAACATAGGTAAATCTAATTAAAAACTGTATATTTGACAGCTTGTCAGTGGTCAATCTTAATAAAAATTCATTTGACAGCTTTTTCATCCGGACACGTACGGATAAGTTTTTTTCCGTACGCGTATGAATAAAGGCCACTTTCCATAGAACTAGACAGTGCGATATATGTCACTTTCCTATGTGATCATAGGAAAAAGTATTTTTGCTCATATATACACCTTATATTTTCCATTTCATTGCTGGACTCTCCTTGACAAGAGGATTACAAAAATGGATAATTCATGGGGACAAAACATCTGTAAAATTTTCTGAATTAGGATCAGTTGTCAATGAAAAAACACCAACCAAAACAAGTAGTTAACAACGAGGCTATGGAAGTTGTTATTGTGGCACAATTTACGTCAGAAGAACAACAGTCAATATCACAAATTTCCAATGCAAATTTATCTGAAGCCGTGAAAGGAATTCAGTCGAAAAATTCGATATTGCCACGTTTAACTATGAGAAAGCTAAAGTGCCGAGTATGTAGTGATAATAATTAGAAAAGGGACTTTTTATTATTAACAATAGTAACAATATGATTGAACGTTAATACTTTCCAATGTGTTTGATTCCTTGGATTTTTTCTATTATGAGCACTTTTCCAAATTTGTTATGGGCTTCCTCAAGCTCTGGCAGCGTTGTACGAAAACTATAAGTATCACATACTCCAAATTACATAATTGGTGATTTTTATCGAAAGCTGACTTCTTATTGGCAAGCGCGTGCGTGTGTTCTTCCCTATCACTTGCTCAATTGACTGATATTGATTTATCCAGTGGCGTTGGTATTATCAGTGACCTTTGTATTTTCAGTTTTACTTGGTAAAATAGGTACCATACGCCATTTGTACGTTTATGACAGATATGCTCACGTTTCCTCACCTCTTACCGATGCATCGTAGCTTCACATAAACTTGCCAAACTATAGGTGTTATATGAAATTGAGAGTGTGCGGGATTCTTCGTAAGCTGTGATATAAAACACGAATCTAATTTTCAAACTCCCAACTCTTACCAACAATTAAAGTGTCTACTTCACTTGTACGATTGATTTCCTTCATTCAATCTCAATTCTTTTACTACTTTTTGCGACGCTCAATCTCTTCCGGACAATTATGTTCACCACCGAACGGACGAGAGGAAATAAAAAAATGACAGCAAACGCGTGAGTTACTAGAGTAATTTCACTATACTATTTTTAACGAAACTGATTTATAACTGAAATTGATTAGCGTGGTGAATCTACGGCTGAAACTTGTTAAACTTAAATTGAAGTGGTTTATGTGACACAAAATTGATTGGCTGTGTTTGTATTCATTTACAAACTTGGATTAATATTATTTATAGAGTTTCACCGTAAACATTCCAGCTAGACAATTTGACAAGGTGTAATACTGGAAGTAACGTAGAATGCAAAAACCACAAATCCGGAAATATATCAACATTGTGTTTAATTGGGTTGACTTCAGCATTGAATAATTTGCCCATAGTGTTGGAGAGTTCATGTTCAAACAAGAGTTCAGGAATTATGCCATTACAACATTTTCTTAGCAAGAACTCGTGTTTTTACTTGTCTATAAAACGTTTATATGCATATTCGTACTTTTCTCTTGTTTTCTTTGACAATCACAATCAATCTAATGAAACAGTACTTACTGCCTCAACCAGCTCTGGAGGAGTTTCAGAAATAAACACTTCATCATCACTTATCATTTTACTTCCCTAAACAGCTGCAATTAAATTTATTTGCGTCAAGTTCGACAATTCAACCTTTATACGTCAAGTTTTGAGCGAATAGTATATTTATCTCGTAGAAAAAGCAACATTTCTGGACTTGCGCCTTGGCCTAGCAATCTTTACAGTCGCGTCCAGGAATGCTAGGCTTTTCCTAGTCTGTAAACAATGTAATATTGTTCAGAAATTCGGAACCGTTGACCATACTCGACACCTGGAATATAAAAAAAAACTGCTACACGTGATTGTACATCTCAGTGGATGCAAATTAAACATAAATCGTACGGCAATGAACCCAGTTTACATTTACACTTCACACTATCTTACACTCGTTTCGATAACTTAGCTATCTTCTTCAGAGACTGAAGGTTCTGTTTACATTAGGTACCACTGAACTGTGAATATCACCAATCAATTGCTTTCTCAAAATCTCTCTTACTTAAATTTAAAAATTAACTCCTAGAATTAGATATTCCTCTCTGCCAACAGTCATCCTTCCTTCCCATATATAAACATTTAACAGTATCTGCATCACGACAAAATATCTGTGCCTAAAAATGCCCATCCAAATTACAAGAACTATCGCGCAGCTTCGGTTATGTAATACATCCTCCCTGAAGTTTACATACAAAGGCTGTACCTATCAGATAAACCCTAATGAAAGCTGCAATATTTGTAACCAGAATGATATCTTCTGTAAGTTCCTTGTGGTATTATTTATTATTTTTTCTCTTATTTTTTGGGAATCAAACCACAATAATGTTTTTTATTTTTTTATTTCGACGTTTCGGTAGCGTTCCAGCTACCTTTGTCAAGATTAACTAATAATATGACAACTAGTTGTCAATGTCAATGTCAATGTCAATGTCAATGTCAATGTCAATGTCAATGTCAATGTCAATGTCAATGTCAATGTCAATGTCAATGTCAATGTCAATGTCAATGTCAATGTCAATGGTCAATGTAGACAAATAATGTTCTGGCTATCCCTCTTTCTGGCAAACTGCATTACTTCCTTGCTTAGAAAAGCATTTTAGTATCAAACAAAAAATAGGACTCTACCGAAAATATAGAATTAAATAAAAACTTCAGCTTTTAGCTTTTTCCTTGTCAGCCCACCTCGTATACTGTTTATTCCGTTTATCTTTCAGCTTTAATTGAAATTTTCCAAATATATCCAGACTGGATATTGTCTCCAAAAAGAAGAAGAAGATAAATATACGACCACAGCACAATTTTTAATTAGATTTGCTCACGTAGATCCACTCACTCGTAAAGAATGACTGAAAAAAACATATTTTCCGTTTCGCCTAATCAAATTACAAACAAACATATAGGTATGTCTCCTCTGTTGTTGTTTGGAATAGTGAAAATAATGTGTCCCTGGATATTATTTACGTTATCAACGAGAATGAGAAAATAAAGTGCTTCCAGCAATTTCAGTAGCTTGCTTATGAGTATTAACTGGATATGTTTTTGTAGCGTTTCGATAAACAAGTGAGACTGGAGGTAGTGGTAGTGTTCAGTGCACTGTCTAGCTATACCACCACATTTCCTTTATTTATCTTGGCTTGAATACTATTATCATTGGTGTAGATGAGCACACTTCCACTGACTAGAAATTGTGTCAAGCCCCTTGGTGCCCCAACAAGTTGTAGAGATTTTGGACTGAAATCACCCGCTTTCATAATGACAGTATAATGCCGAGGCCACACAGAGCGCTACGTACGCCATGTTCGCTTTGTTCGCGATGCATTTCAAAATTAGCCATCGGTATTTCACACGTACCCGGCCACACCGACACTGGTACGCTATGTCCGCTATGTTCGCGATCTATGCCACGTCGCCCAATGTTTGATTCTCGGCTATATTCAACACATCTCGAGGGCTGCCGCGGTGATTTTTGCTTCAGTGTAGTGTGATCTGTCAAAGCAAAATGTCGTTCCTCGAACTGTTAATTAAGAAGTGCGGAAGCATGATTGTCTGTGGAACAAAAGCCTGGAATCTTATGGAAATCAATTTTCTCGCAACTGAACTACGAGATGATGAAATTGACCGAAATCATTTTTCATTTTGTTCACTTCGTGGACCCATTTTCTTTTTTGTTAATTTTTGCACAACGATAACAATAAAAGCAACTAATCGTCATCGCTCTCACTATCCCATGGCACCGTGCTTGGTAACATCGTGAAATACAACTGAGCCTAGACTGATTGCGAAAACGCAAAGGATATACTCAAGTATGTAGCTTTCCATGTGGCAGCTGAACTTAGCGAACATCGGATACTTACTTACAGCGTCTATAGCTTATCTAGCATAGTGCTCTGTGTGTCCTTGGCATAATATGGAAATTAGCCACGTTCAACGGTTGTCATGAGATACCGCAGTAGAGTAGAAAACACTGGGTGAAGATAGAATTTTGCCACAGAGAGTTGAATTGCAATAGAAATAACTAATAAATTTCATTCAAATACTTTCGGGACAATAACACTATCATTAATGATATGCTTTCCAAAAATTTGTTCATGGTTTGATACGAATATTCAAGATTAGTATGATTTCTGGGACACTCCCATAATCAACTAGAAATTACAGGAGTCTCAGTCTTTATTTTAAAAGGCCAAGCAAGGAGTGCGTTCAGACTGGCTCAATGGTTGAGTTGCTGACTCTGTGGTTGCATGTGTTTAGACAAGATACTGCCTCTCAACTGTTGAGAATCAGACGCAACGGATATTATTTGCGCTTTATTTATTACGCGATGTCAAGGATGACAGAAAATTGATCGGCTATCAATCTTTGAGCTGTCAAAGTATTTGTCCAAGGGGGTTTTTTGGAACAGGAAATTGATTGGCACAGTTTGTTTTGTATAAAATGATTCTTTCGTGTTCAAATAGAGTCATGAAATTTTCGAAAATCCACTTTTTAAAACAAAAGATGCTCATAACTCGACTAAATGAAAAAATAGAACGTTCTAGCCTTCACCAATCGACTCAGGGGAAAATTTTACATAAGTCAGTGGATTTTGAGCCGATAGACCCGAGCAATAAGGAAGTTGGCGAAAATCGCAAAATATCTCCAAACCCGCCCCTTGCTTCAAAATTTTCGACAAAAAAAAATGGGAGGAGAAATCGACTGGCACAGTTTTTTTTTATAAAATCATCTTTTCTCGTTCAAATAGAGTCATGAAATTTTCGAAAATCCACTTTTCAAAACAAAAGATGCTCATAGCTCGACTAATTGGAAAGATAGAAGGTTCTAGTCTTCACTAATCGACTCAGGGGATTTCGATAGAATCGAGCAATAAAGAATCTGGTAATAGATAATAGAATGATTTGATCCTATGGGAGTGGATTAATATCATTAGAAAGTTAGGTTATGTTCCATCACTTGCAACAATGCGTTCAGACGGAACTCAGCTGCTGACTGCCAGCATATTCAACATGTTTTATTTTTATTTGCTGTAGGCAACCATTGTATTAAGGATAAAATGTTTCGACAATAAAAATTCTACTCACTAGTAGATGTCAGTTGATTCAATGATAAGTTTTAATTCCGATTCCATGGTATTCCTCAGTATATTCCTTAATCTGCACCACTGTCTTCTAATATCACATTGCGCTATCTCTTTATGGGCCAGATTTGACCTTTATAAAGAAATATGATAAATCGTTTGAGAAAAACTTTATTGGTGCTTATATTTGATGACCATATCGACCATGGGAGTTTGGAGATATGGGATGATATTAGAAAGATGAAAATTTATTGGAATATAAAGACATCAAATTCAAAAAATATGTTTGATGCTGCTCCTTCAGAACAATCCAATTAGAACTATATAGAGTCGCCCTAATTTTAATTAAGATACACAGCCGGTTGAATGGGATGAAGTTACGTAATTCAATGATGTCAAGAAGTCTAAGATATTCCGAATAGACGTAAGCTGAATGTCAAGCAACAAGATCATCATCAATTTTCAGTCACATTAGTTAGTTACATTAAAATAGGCCAAAGTCAATCAAGAGCTATAAGTGGATGCTGCAAGTTTAAATAGGTCACACTCTTCAAGAAGTAGTAGAGTATAGGGAAATCTTATACGTTGTTCTATTTCTTTGGTTGGATAATTTATATTCAGTTTAACTATTCAACCTAGATATAAATTCTCTGTCACTTGTTTCGACTGCAACTTTAATAGTTAGCACTTTGGGTCGGTTGACTTTAATTCCTTGAGAGCTTTCACTTGCATTTAAAGGGAGCTTTTTAAATTAATTTGTGAACCCCGACCAAATGTCGGAATAATTTGAAATTTTGCATTCGTACTTAATTAAAAACCGAACTCTATTCAAAAATTTAATCATAATTTCACAAAATAAAAACCTATAGGACATTATATTCTCATTTTAACAGGCTCGTCGGAAGATAGATATTGGAATGTATTTTCCGCACACCCCACCGGAAAACTAATCATGCGAACACCAAAATAGGGGGAATAAAGACGTGTTCTTTGACCATCTGTCACTTGAACTTTTAAATAGGCCAGACGATAGGGGTAACAACTACAAGTAATTAGCAATCCGGTTGATTTTTTTTCCATAAGTACCTTAAAGTATGTAGATTAATATAAAAAAAGGTTTACCAGTCTATCGATTTCCCAAATTAGAAATATAAATCAAAAAACTTTTTTTTTCGGAATTTCTCAATATTTCGAGCTGGGAGGAAAAAAAATAAATTAAAAAATACCACCATGTAGGGGAAGTGTTTTGCAACAAAAACGATTACTTACGTTTCTTTCGTCCGAGCAATGGTTTGTCCGGAAAAAATTCGGTAAGCTAAGTATGTGTTCCGCATCCGCGCGACTCTATTTTCTGAAGCGCGGCGGAGTACATTACAAACTATTTTACAGTTATAATGTAAATATAAATAATTGTAATACGGCATTTTCAAGAGGAAAGTGTCGGCTTTAAGATGGCACTTTTTTTGTCATAGCACATAATCATTTATAGCAAATTACTCATATATAATATAAATATTATATTGTAATCAAAAACCAAGTATCTCAATTAAAAATATATTATATAATGAGGAGGCATTGAAACAATTTTTCGAAGGATGGAAAATGTTATTTAGGAGGTCTGTTCCATAGATAAAATTTACGGATAATTAATTTTTCCTAATTACGAAATACGGCACTTTTCATTATTTTGTAAATTTTAGGAATCTTGAATTTACAAGAAAATATATATATTAAATACTGTGACTTTGATAAAACTGGAGTAATTTCAATGGGGTTTGCGTAGAAATGTTGGGGAAACTTCTAAGATCAAGAATATATAGTTAAAAAATTAATTAATTTACATACATTTTTGGATTCAATGATTTTTTGTAATATAAGTGAAAATAGCAATTTTTATAGATTCGGGCAGGAATCTTCTTTATTTTTCCAAAATAAAATTTGAAACTCATGTAATATAAAGATTAATATTCAACGAACAAAATGTATAAAGTGAAAATGTTGATATAATTTTTTTCATACCTTTTTCCAATAAAAATATGTAAGAATCAATTTATTACCTTTTATTTATTATTCACAACCTTAACTCTTACCAAAGATTGAAAAAAAATTTCGATTGAATATTTATATTTTTTTCCGCCGTGCAGCAGAGTCGCGCGGATGCGGAACACATACTTAGTTTACCGAATTTTTTACGGACAAACCATTGATCGGACGAAAAAAACGCAAAAGACCTTTTTTATTGCAAAACACTTTTTCTACACGGTAATATTTTTATTTTTCTCAACCTTCCTCCCAGCGTGAAATATTAGAGAATTTAAAAAAAAGTTTTTCCTTTTTTTTATAGTTTGGGAAATCGATAGACTGGTAAACTTTTTTTATATTAATCTACATACTTCAAAGTAGTCAGCCGTATTGCTGATTACTTGTACTTTTGGTCTAAAATGAACCATACCGACGGGCCTATAACTATATGTCTGTTTTTTGGTTTCATTGTCTTATTTTTCCGTTTCGTCAAACATTACTTCTAGATATTTACATTCTTCAACTTGTACTACTTTTATGGTATCTATTTTGATATCTTTATTAATATTATGGTCTCCCATACTTAGCATCTTTGTTTTTATTTGTGTTCATGCCCCTTTCTCCTATTAATTCTTCTTCTTCCACGTCTCCTAATTCTTTCTCGCTTCCTGCTATTAGTACTACATCATCTGTGTAATAATTTTACCTTCAACCCTTCCCATACTTTATTTCTAGGTACTCTGTATCAAGATCTATGAAAGCTATATATGTATTGTTATCAAAACTCTTTCATTCCAAATGAACCTTGAGGCTGATGAATTTTTCGCTACATCTCCAAACAAACATAAATGATCCTTCTAATGACGGAAAAAGCATTTCCCATTTCTTTTTCCGATCTTTTTGTTAGAAATATACACAGAAATTCAAAACCTTTTTTATGAAGTCGGTTAATAAATAGAACCTTTTGCTACATTTCACTATTATAAAAGGGATATAGATTTTCTTTGTACATTCGTGGATGTAACACAGCTTGAATAGAATATTGCAGACGAGATAGACATGATGTCTCGGCGACTGCCCGAAATCAATATACGATATGAGAAATCTAATTCACGAAGGTTCAGACTTTGAAACAAAAAATGGTCAGTTCATCGGAATTGCAAAGTGGTGATTTAATAAACCCGTTTCAATCACACTGGGCAACAAAACAATTTTTAATTGATTCTGCTAGAATTTTAATATCTTTGAGACGAAATAACGTCTAAAAATATAATTCCGAGACATGAAAAGTTTAACATCATTGTCTAATGAAATAATAACCTTTCGTTTGATAACTCTTCGCGGTTTCTATAACTTGTGCCTTCCAATTCCTCACGACCCTAACCGTTGGTTTCTGGCATTTTAATTCCCCTTGGTTTCAGAGAGAGATAATATTTCTGAGTTAATGTATGAAACAAACGTTCAATGTTCCACAAACGATATATATCTTGTCATCTTTGGGAACACAAATATAATTTATTGCCCCTGACAGATCGAGAGAAAAATTGGAGTTTGTCAAGATTGTGACGGGTAAACCAAGTGATAAATTTCAATAGCTATATAGTGGATATATTCGTTATAGGTCTTTGTATAGTTTTTGTCGTCTATTTTTATAGCTATTAAAATAACGAGATTGTTATAGAATGTCCGGGACATTGTTAAATTGCTTATAATCCAATTATATTCAAAGCACCTTTGACAACGGCGATAACAAGGTTGGCATTTCGAAAAGTAATCATTGAAATCAAGCAAAATTTTGATATTCTGGACGATATATTAGCTGCAGCCAACAGTATAAGGTTGAACTTGCTTCCAGACAAATCTAAAATCTAAAAATCTTTAGTGGTTGACTTCGCGACCCTCGGAATTTCATGTTAATTTTTGATTTGTTTGAAAGCTTACCTTAAATAAAACAGATTAGAACAAAAATTTCGCTGGATCATCCAGTAATTACTTCAAAAATCACGATTTTAGTTCAAAAAATTGTACTCTCTAAACACTAATTCATGCTGTTTCACGATAAATATTTTCACTTTGAACAGTAAAGGTTATTATCTTGAACTAAATGTCAGTCTGTTTCACACAAAAAACGGAAGAAAATACTTAAATTTTGCCAATTATTAGAAATATTCGTAAACATTAATTTTTTTTTTTGAGACCAGGGGACCAATTCTCAGCTGCTGAATGTTGAGATACGCATACGTGATGTTTATAAATGCGAAGGTTCCTATTTTTGAACATTCGCAATTGGTTCGCTTGCGTATGTATCATTCGAAATTGCAGCGAGCGAGATATTTTAAGTGAATCACATATACGAATGCGTATTTGCCATACATAACCTCGCTTTTGTATATGTTTTAAAGTGTATGATGTATTCATTGACATATAATATGTCAATGGGTGTATTACAATTCATTCGTGATTTTGAGTTCGAGTTAGTTTTGTAAGACTTTTCGTCATTAAATAAATGGCTGCACAGTTTGTTCACTTGCTTTTAATCCAAGCATCAGAAAATGCTGAAGAGAGAGCACCCCGAATTTATGAAAGACGGCGAAATCTCAAAATACCCATAGCAGTTTGCAAGATGCCTTTTTATTTACCTTTATTAATATCCATTATTCTTGTATGCTAGAATTAACAAAAATCAGTTCTGAGTTCAAATAATTTACCTTGGAACCCCAAAACACTTCTAGCAGTAAACATAAAACGAGCGTAGAATTGGGTAGAATCCGAAAATTTTAAATAGGCTTGTTCTCACAAGCATCACAGACAGTCTTTGACAATCCGGATTCGGCGCAAAGACCCAAATCGTTCTCGTTAGAACAAGCCCAATATTGTACGTCAGGGGATTTGATAGACATCAGCTGAGCCACAGCATGTGCTAATGCTGTATTGCCATGTTTACGCGAGTGTGTTTAGCTAACCGTTCGTAAACACTTGCGAACCACGAATCCGAATAGGAAAGAATACAATATTCATTACGAATGCGCATGTAGCCATTCGTAAATTGTTATATGCGAATGCAAATTTGCATATGCTGAGAATAGGTCCCCTGAGCTTATAAAATTACACCCTAAAATCTTATGTCTAGATATCCTAGGTTTACGAATTAGGATCAGGTGACACTTCCTAACGTCGTTGTCAAATGGTTTTAATTCTCTTTCAGCTGGATGCATTGTAATAGATTACATGAATATAACAATATAAAATTATTTGCATTCATAATTATTAAAATTTAAATAATAGTTAGGTTAAAAATTTTTTTCTTATTTTCTTGCTCCTCATTCAATGATATTTTAGTTACACTTTGATCTGTTGGTCGGGAGCCGGTATGTGTTGAAATGGAATGAATTTTTTTTTGCTCTAGTAGAAATCCCATGAAGTCGGTCAATTTGAGGTGAAAAGATGTTTCCCTTCCCCTTCTCGAAAAAGTGTCCAATGATTTGTATTCCACATGAATGCGCGCCAGGTCGACGTTTCGCAATTCGCGCGCGCGTCAGTCAATCAATTTGAGGTGAAGAGATGTATTCCCTTCCCCTTCTCGAAAAAGTGTCCAATAATTTGTATTCCACATGAATGCGCGCCGGGTCGATGTTTCACGCAAAACGTCGGCACGGCGCGCTCGCTTCCCTCGCGATATCAATCTAGATCCCTGAATAAGGAAATTCAGTGATAATCATACTGACTTTCCTTCCCCTTCTTGGAAAACATCATATGGAATAAAAATCATTTCATATTAATGTCTATCTATAAACATACATGTTTATTCCCTTCCCCTTCTCTAAAAAGTGTCTAATAATTTGTATTCCACATGAAAGCGCGCCGGGTCGACGTTTCGCAATTCGCGCGTTATTTCCAAGCCGTAACGAGCTACGGAAATGAAAACTGGCAACATTGCCCATTCATCGCTCTTCCTTTTTGTGGCCATACGATATCTAGACAAAATTGTCAAATTTTAAAAAAAATGGCGGATTTTTGGTACTTTCAATTACGATTCTCTCTTTCAAAAGTGAATAATCCAAGAATTTTTTTTAACTAAAACCCTCTACCAATAATAGGGCTTCTTATTAAAAAAACCGTTACAAAATTCCGAGGGTCGCGAACCTTACCGGACCCAGTGGCGAAACAAAGTACATGTTCAAGGTGCAGAAGAAACAGTGTTGCTTGCGTATTTCGAAAAACTTACTGAGGAATAGCCTGCTTCATCAGAAGTATTCACAAGAGAACAAATCAACGAGTTCATGTGTTCTGCGCCAGACGAGGGGTTTTTAATGATGAAAGGTTTTTCAAAGTGGAATTGGAGGAGCCAGTCGAACCAATGAATTAGCGAAGATGACCACAGAAGAAGTTGACGTTTTGATTGCCACTATTCCCGACTCAAAACCCCACAAAAACATGCATTTTTCCATTTTCAAGCGGTTTTCTCAAAGTAGAATAGACAAAAAGTTCCACACTAACAATTTTATCATACTGTAATTCGAAAAAAGCAAACTCTAAGATGTTATAAGCCTCTGGAACATGGAGAGACTTATATGTATACCTTAGCAGATAGTGTGAAGTGAAAAATTGAATTGAGCTCTCGAACAAACATCGTAAATGGATTTTTTTCATTCTAACAATGGTAAATGGAAACTTTAAGTGCGTTAGAGGTTTTGAAATGTTAGGAGCAGCTATACAGGGTTGTATTACACTGAATAAGGTGTGTTGAAAATGAAGATATTTGAGGAAACAAGTTGTGTAATAAGATATACAAAATAGAGTACCTAGTTGGCTATTGTTTATACCTTGTAGTAGTTACTACATATCGACCAAATTATTGAAATGTCAAAAAGTGACTACAAAAATCAACGAACTTTTAAATTAATTAGAAAATTTTTTGACAGTTCCAAGAACCAATCAAATCTCGTCATTTTTTATAATATGAACAATTTCAACCAATCATGTCAACATTACACTGATAACAGACCATGGGCTATTTTCACGTTGCTATGGACACATATTGATTAATGTCGATTTTGATGCTTCAAATATCTAATATTTCGAAATGTCACGATTTGGTTGTAGTACTATACCTAATTGGTAAGAAAAGTTCTATCCGAATAACCCTCGGACATTGATATATGCTCAAAAATTTCATGACAACTTTCTCAAGCTTGTTTCTTGTTTCTAAGCAACAAGCTTTGAAATCTGTCATGAAATTTTTTCGAACAATTATCAATGTCCTAGGGTTATTACTACTGAAAATTTTTTGACAATTCCAAAAACCAATCAAATTTCCTCATTTTATATCATATGAACAATCTCAGCCAATCATGTCAACATTACACTGAAAACAGACCATGGGCAATTTTCACACGTTGCTATGGATACATATTGATTTATTTCGATATTGAAGTTCCGAATATTTAATATTTCGAAATGTCACGATTTGGTTGTAATACTGAAACAAAAAATTTTCTATCCGAATAACCCTCGGACATTGATAAATGCTCAAAAATTTTATGACAACTTTCTCAAGCTTGTTGCTTGAAGGCAACAGACCTCCGCCTACGGCGTCGGTCTGTTTCCAAGCAACAAGCTTTCGAAATCTGTCATAAAATTTTTTCGAACAATTATCAATGTCCTTGGGTTATTACTACTGAAAACAGTCGATAAGTCAATGAATTTTATTAAAAAAGGATATCAAATTATTTTACAGTTACTACCCAACCCATCCTGTGTATTTTTAATACCCAAGCTATAACATAAAACTTAATTTATATCCTTACAGAACATTAAATCGAATATCCTTGATAACTATCAATTTACATCTAAATGAATAAATACTTAATTCAGGGGTTTTGAAATTGTATTGGTTGGCATCACTGAGTTTGAAATGTAGAATAATTACCTTGAGTGCCTATACGTTAGTCCGCAATGAAACGGTGAGTGTGATTTTGTACGTAGCAGCATATTATGTTAAAGCCATAATATTAGAAATTAATTAAATATCAGTTAAAAAGAAGTATGAGTGATTTTATTTTATAGCTACATGAAAATATCAATTACAGTGTTATTAGGAGCAGTGGAAAAATTGTCAAATGTGTCACTAAAGCGTATTATGTAAGTGTACTTATATTTCTTTGTTGCTGGCTTATGTTTTTTTCATCTTTGATGGTTCTTTGTACCCTGTAGGTCCTGTTTGTCCTAAAAAATGCAAAGTCGGAGTAGGTGCTCGTTTTCCCTACGATAAGGCATTATACTCTATACACGACAATGTCAGGACCGGTCCATATAAGTGATATAATTGTTCACTTGAAATGAATCACGAGAAATTCTTTCTGTTTACGATCATATACAATATTCATTATTAAAATTAAATTGTTGTTCCAGAATACTTTAGTGGGATGAAAATTCTCGGAATTTTTTCGATTTGTGGAATATGACTATTTAAATAAGTTAAAAAAAATATTAAACAAAGCCAGTATTTTTTAATTTAAGAGGAAACAAGAATGTTACTGAAAGCATTATCCCGATTTATATTTATTAGGGATTAAGGTAGTGGTCTTCTTATTTTTTTTATTTTCCATACTTTTCAGGGAAACCTATTTTTAAATATATGTATATTTTTCCCCGAACAATTAATTCTACAAATTTTATTTGATGAATTTTGTTTGGCGATCCAACTAGTAGGTACTGCGTATTAAGCAAAAATTAAGTTTTTGTGGGAAGATTTTTATACGTCAGCTTGTTTACTCATTTCAGGAGGTTTGGGTAGAAATTTTTTCTGTTCTTTGTTATAAGTAATGTATTCTTGAGATCTGGCTCACAAGTGCCTTTTCATTTGAAATTCGAGTCGCCGAAAATTATAATTTAGAGCACATTCAATTCAAAATGGCAGATAAAAAAATTTAATCATACAATTGAAAACGGTGAAAATTGTAAATGTTATAAACGATTATGTAAGAAGAATGAATCGGCTTTCTGCAAATATTTTGGAAACTATTCGCAATATCCGAAATTTGAAAAAATATTCTAGAATAGCAGGAAATTTCCTGAGCAAATTTTGTACTACCTGGATCTGTTCCGATAATACATAAAAAACTGATAATTTTTACACTAAAAATCTAATTTTTTCTACTTCTTAAAAATATATTCGGGAGCATACTTAGAAAAGATACCTTTCGAAAAATTTAGACTTATCACTTTATTATCAATAATCTTAGGCTACAATTATGTTAAATGAAATGTGTTTCAGTTACTTTTGGGATATATACTGAAAAAAAATACTAAATTCAGCTTTTTTAGAAATTGACTCACATATTGCTAGTAGTATGTCCGTTATTATATAAATTCTGAAAATTTCGTGATTACCCACAATAATTATTATTAGCCTGTTTTTTCATAATCATGTTGTAATGTATCCAAAGCAAATTTTCTAAATACTCTATTCTACAAGTAGGTACTTTTTTCAAATGACATGTAGGCTATGTCGTACTTCCATCCTCTCTTTGCCAAGTACTTTCCAAATAACGAGCTTGTTCAGTTGTTTTTATAATATTTTCTCCAATATTATCTTCATTACTCCACCTGTACGTACCTACTTGTTTGGTTACGATTGACATTTCCTTCACGGAAACACGTAACCACACTGTGGGAAAGTACTTTAGACTTAGGGTGTCTGTAAGTCCTCGCCTGCAAAACGAGCTGTCACCTATTGAGTCGAGTGCGAAAAGTGTTCGCCGGTAGGGGAAATTGTTGCCCAGTATGGGCTTTCAAAATATCGTATATCAACACTATCATAATTCATCCTGCATCCAATTTCTTCCAGCAATCAACTACAGACGTCCGCAATTGCCAAAATTATATTTTCTTATGAAAGTGTCATGTTAAAAGTAGTTCCTATTTTCATCAAGTTTATTCCAAAAATTTGAAAATTCTTTATCGTGCACACCTCTCCTAAATATTGACCTGTACAGCCTTCACCTGGAAAAAATGGTCACCCTGTCCTTCATCATATCCCCCTGAATCATTTTGTGAAGGAATGCTGCTTCAGTACCAGCTGCTTTACCCCATCATAATAATATACCATAATTTAAGTTGAAGTGGACAATTGCAAAGTACACAAGCCTTAGAATATTAGATAATATACACACGATTACAATATTATATTGATATCAATTCACTCAACTCCACGAACAAATAATAAATATTATATTGATATCAATTCACTAAACTCACTCGACCAAGAAATAGATACTAGATACTACTATTATTTTGAATATTTCTTTAAAACAAAATTCACACACGCCCCTGAATGAGGAAGCAATACAACTGTTTTCTAATATAGCAGGCCACCCTCGGAGCTAAATTTTTTTATGTTACAGTGGTCCGCGTTAGTAAGTGACCCGTTACTATGCTATATTATAAAGAATAATTTCCTTGATAATTGTATTGTCTTAAAAGCTCCTGAACACGTGCGTTGCCATATATACAAAATTTTCTTCAATATAGTAGGCATACAAAAAGTTGTTTTAATTAATTCCTCTTTTTACAGCAATTTAGAGCGACTTTTTCTAATGCTTACTAATAAATTTATATTATGTATTTTTTTTCCAAACTAGCTTTCTTTAAACATCACAAGCTGACAGTTTAATGAAGTAATGGGAAATATTTGTATAGTGAGCCCAACCATTTTAGAAAATATATCTGACAACATTGCTTTATTTTATGGTCATCACACTGACATTAGAAAGACCTTACAAGATATGTCTTATAGGATACTAAAATTCTTATAACAGTCTACAAAACAATTAAATGATCCTTATACAACCAATAAGGGCCCATTTTTATACAACTGTTTGGTTGTATAACAGTTCTATTAAAAGTTTATACAACTCTCATATTATTATGACTGTTTAATACACATTTATACAACTTTTAATCGACTGTTTTATAATCATTTATACAGCTACTATAAAATTATTTAATAGTGTGTCATGTAGTCACATCTATAAAATGGGATTGAAGCACAATGGAAACATTTTGTCATCTAGCAGTTTATAAGAGCATTTCATTTTTCAGTGCATCATACATTTCATTTATAGAAATGGAGACTTATCAAAACGACTTGGGCCGCTTCGGACATCGATAGTAAAAATTATAATGTCATTTGGATGGTTCAATAGCACAAATTTTGATGCGCCGCAAATTTTACTGATAGATTATAGGTATATATTTATATATAGATACTTGAAAAATAATAAAATAGAATATTCTAAAATACTTTTTCCTACGACCACATATCGCACTTACTAGTTCTATGGAAAGTGACCTTTATTCATACGCGTACGGAAAAAAATCTTTTTACTCCTCAAATTAATATGTATATGTGAAATGCTTATTTCCTAAGTTGATTTGTCCATATAATAATATAATATAATCTATTTATTTCATTTAAAATTAAAAAAAAAAATACCGAGCCCGGACTCGAACCACCCTACTGCTTGTCAAAAATCGAGCCCACGGATGCCTAGACCGCTCGGCCATCCCACTGTTGTAGCTTATGGTTCTTGTCCAAGATACTAATAAGCGCTAAGGAAATATACACAACAGTTTATTTATTCTCCAAAATAAAATGTGTTTATATCGACATTTATTGTACTTTCATGTTATTAAAACAATAAATATCCGTTTTCAATTATTTGAACAATGAATCCTTAGAATAGCTAGTTAATACTTTCAATCTCCTACAGGTAGGCAACAAGTTAAATATTAATTCTAACTTTTTTATAAAGGTACTTTTTTCCATTGCATACAAATCACAATTTTCCGGGCCAATTTCAAAGGTAAGTAATCAAAACCATATAAAGTATTTACAAATACACATATGTAAAACCTCTCACATCTACATAAAAAAGCAAGATTATACATGCCTAATTTGGTAAAAGTATATCGCGTGGTCGTAGGAAAAATAGTGTACATAACTTGTGCGAAAGTGATTTTTCACACTCGTGGGATTGTCTCACTCGGCTGCGCTCGTGAGACAATACTTCCCACTCGTGTGAAAAATGTCACTTTCCGCACACGTTACGTAATATACTATGTTTCATGATTTAAATAGTTTATCACTTCATATGGATATTCATTCATGATATAATTCTCTAAATAATTATATATATTCACATTTTTCAATATAGTTTCATGTTTCCAACTCAATTGCTCATAATGGCGGCGATAGCGGTACAAGAATTGCTTATTTAAACATGGCGATTTATAAAACAACAATTTTATCACGAAGAAATGCCTCAAACAATATTTTTTATTGTAAATGGAACGGTATACGATAACTGTTTCATAACGAAAAATATTTAGGCACTATACAACCAAAAAGTGTTTTATAATGCGCAATTGAATGCTATACAATATTTATTATACAACATTATACAGCTTCAAAAAGACAAGCTTAAGTAACTATTTTATAATGTTGCAGCTGTTAGTTATATAGTATACACATAGATTCAAAAGTTTTGCATCACCCTAAATCTCCGGAAAAAAAAATGTTTTCATTATAAATGGATCAGAGATTAATCAAATAATTAGTTTCAATAAAAAAAACGTGTATATTTGTCAAAAATTTTTATTATCCAATAATAAACTTGCTTTAAACATAAAAAGTATTCTTAGAAATTAAATAAATTAAATACAAATTGATTCTTTTTAAAGAAAAGGTTAAGTGAGAACCTGCATGAGAACTTTTAATACAGAGTACTACTACTTCTAGAATTTATGCAAGCTTGAAGTCGCCTGCCCATGCTGTTTACCAAATTATTGATATTCTGTTGAGGAATATTTCGCCATTCTTCTTGGGCCGCATGAACAAGCTCTTGTACACTCCTGGGTGTATTTCTGCGTGCTGCCACTGCCCTGGCAAGCATGTTCTATGGGATTCATGTCAGGAGATAGGGCAGGCCAGTTCAAACGATTGATCCCTTCAGTTTCAAGATACTCATTTACAGCTCTGGTCCGATGAGGTCGGGCGTTATCGTCCATAAAAACGAAGGAATTGCCAACAGCTGCGCGCCACAGTCTCACGTGAGTATGTAGAATCTCTCTGAGATACCTATCACCAGTCATCGTTCCCTCCACATGAATTGATTCTGTGCGATCATTTAACATGATACCAGCCCAAAATATAGCACTTCCTCCTCTGAAGGGCGGCACGGGGCGAGCATGGGCAAGCTGAGCAACTCTCATATAGCGGTTCTGCCGCTGATTAGTAACACGCCTTCTACCGCTTTTCGGTCTATCACGAAGAGAATTGGTCTGGAGATACCGGTACCGGTACACGAGACACATCACTTTGCCAAACGCCAACTCTGTTTGCCACGAACCTTTGAGAATGACCTTCTTCAACTAAAGCCACTATTCTTGCACGGTCAATCTCACTTATGACTTGACGATTCATGTTTGCACTTAAAATCGTAAAAATCAAATGCCTTGAATGTTAAAATGATCGCACTAAAAATGTTATCTTACAAAAAAAAATGTAAACAATGCAAAAATATGGAACATATTGAAATGGTAAACATTGATAAACAAGCCAACAAAAAATTGTTGGCGCAAAAAAATTCCTTCGCATCCGAAGAAGGTGATGCAAAACTTTTGAATCTATGTGTATTATAGAACTCTTGTTCAATAGGTATAAAAGTCTTGTAAAATGATATTTTTGATATTGTATAAACTTGGTTATAAATAAGGTACTATATCATTTTAAAAGAAATGATCATATAATGCGTTATAGCATATATTGTAAAAGTCACTATAGAATCATTTAATACAACAATTTTCTTTAAAAACAAAATTATCGCAACAAAAGGCTCAATAAAAAGCTCATGCCAAAACTAAATACTTTCATCCGGCAACAGTGTCCTTTACAGAGAGAATTCATATTTATTTATTATTCCTTCATATTTGCGTTAGAAGCATTGGTCACGTTGGCAGCGCATGTCATTGTATTTGAAAATAAATCATTCACAATGCTTTCAATAACTTAACCTGCGAAATAGTGCAAATTATAAAATGGAGTTCATTCGGCTGATGCAATAGTTAATTTGCTTATTGTGGCATTTGAAAATCGCCCAATTTCTGTCAATAGAACCTACTCCCATAGTGGGGATAGTCAATCTGACACGCTCAACGCTGACTGCCACAATTATTCTTATCTCTCTTTAAAGTAGCTTTTCTCATAATTTCCTTGTCGTACTTGTATAAATCGTAAGTCGCGATAAGACTTTTCTCAGCCCGTAGAGGATTTCAGTGGTCGCAATGCACAAACCTGAGCATGAAGAATTCAAAAAAGGTTGTCAATTCAGGTAAGTATCTTAAGATATTGAATTAATTCCTATAAAAATTGTGCTCCTTGCCATATATTCAATATTAAATTCATAGGAAACGTATTAACCCGTTTAAATATTAAAGGGATGGCCAGCATTTTCTTAATAGACTCGAGCATCTTTTGATTTACTATGAAAAGCCGTTTTAGAATCTAATTAAACGCAAAATGTTCCTATTGTGAAACTTGGGAGGCTCTTGAACACGCATAATACTGGTTATTCAACTAAACATGTTCTGGGAGGAGATGATTTGTGAAAAATGGGAAAATATATTGGAAATTCCAGTTTCAGAATTTGAGCAGAAAAACCGAGACCGTATCTAGCCAGTAAATATCAATACTTTTGCGTTGTTATGGCATTTCGTGACCAGAGGATGGATGGGGGACACGCATCCAGCAAATTATTTGTGTGTGCTTTGTGAATTCGCAAGATAAAGGTGTAGTATTGAGAAGATTTCGGGATAGCATACAACTTCAGTACAGGCCGTAATTATTTCTCTTGACGTTATCTGGAGTGTATAGAAAAAAATGTCATGACAAGGGATCGTTATCACTGTTTCGTCTGTATCCTGATTATCCTTTAATATAAAAAAGATGTCAATCGTGATTTTGATAGCTCAAGAATTTTTTAAATTAAAATAGCTTTCAGAAAGTTTTTAGAAATTATTTTTTGGGAATGTCGAAATTGAATCCTTCAAAATTACGTTTCCTTAACGACTTCTCTCCTAATTTTTCGAGCAAAATTCACTCTGATTAATTAAAACAAAATATTTGGGAGCGTTTTAAAGAAATATTACAGCCAATTCCATTAAAAAAAATGATCGTTGATAATACGGTGGAATTAGTTGAAACGCGACCATAATAATTACATTAGGATCGTTAAAAAATGCATATATTCCAGGGGCCCACATGGGGCTAAAGTTTGATGTTCCTGATTCACCAAGAAGCGAGAAGATCGTTGCTTAAAGATTGTTCATCAATGGAACAGCCTTTAGGAATATTTAAGAGCAGGTTATTGGAACTTTAGTTCTTTATGCCAGGTTATGTTTGAGCGACCGGGGGTCGCGACGGGAAAGATCTGACCGTTACGCGTTACGTTACGAAACGTTATGTTACATTTTTTCGTTATGTGCCTTGCGTGCTTGTGCCTCCTTAGTCTCTCTCTCTCTCGTTTACGAAGCAGCGATTCATAATAATAAAATGCTCCCAGCCGGATTTGAACCCGGGCCGCCCGCGTACAATGCAAGCATCCTAACCACTGAACCACCGATGCTATATTGAAATTCTATGCAAAGCTGGTATTCGCAGTGCTGGTGATCTACTTGAATTTGTTGGGATAAATTTTTACTATTATTTCCATAATTTTTTTTGCGCGATTAAGGGGTCTAGCACATTTACTTTTCGAAATACAGGGTGTTGAAATTTTGAAAGCTTGAATGTTTTAATTCGATAACTTTAAAATGGATGGATAAATTAATTTGTCATTTGGCAGATTGTTTTTAAATGTAAAAGGGCATATTTTGAAAGAAATTGTAGTTTGGGCAGGTTGTTTTTAAATGTAAAAGGGCATATTTTGAAAGAAATTGTAGTTTGTGCAACTTGTGTGGATATGATGGCCATGTCGCACGAGGACGAAGTTTGAGCACGACGCCGTAGGCGGAGTGCTCAATCGTTCAAGTGCGATACAGACAATCCACACGAGTCGAGCAGCATATTTTTTCTACGATCCACTTAAGAAAAAATCTAGAAAATAAAAATTTCTATAAACTGTAATATACCTAACTTCAAATTAAAAATTTTACAATTCAATTTTATGTTTCCACTAATTTTGTGGTAAACGTACAGTTCTTGAAATTTGTATAGGGCTACGGTTTCATTTTTTAAATATACGATGCTGTTTAAATATACGATGCTGTTCTAAGTAGATGTTGCCAGTCGGACTCCCTCATGAAAGGTTCCGTACCACTATCTATAATAATGAATATTCTGCTAAATATTTCAAACGTCTACCTGTTGTTGTTATTATTATCAAGCAGAATAATTATTTTTTGAAATAAAAGTAACAATTAAAAAAAAACTTTTTCACGGGAATCGAACCCGGGTCTACGGCGTGAGAGTCTGGATTGCTTACTACTCAACCACTGAGAGATATGAAAATTGTTTATCTATAACGTCAGATGTATACCTATTACATAATTTTATAAAATCTGAGGTCTCCTCAAATACCCATTTTATTCTGTTTTAAGTATTATTTGTTGGTAATTTGTACGGATTATTTCTTTCAAGTTTATCTTTGTAAATGAATATTCTTGATCCAGTGCGCTTCTATGAGAAACTTTGACAAATTATTTTGACGTTTCTTTTAAATTGAAAAAAGATGAATGACGGATACTCAACTCGAATGCTGATTGGTGGATTTCATATACGTTCTAGGATGTATATGAAATTATATCCGTTTAGTTAACTGATGGCCTACATTTCCATTTTGTAAACTGTGCAGAATAGTAGTTTGTGCAACTAGTGTGGATATGATGGCCATATCGCACGAGGACGAAGTTTGAGCACGACGCCGTAGGCAGAGTGCTCAATCGTTCAAGTGCGATATGGACAATCCACACGAGTCGAACAGCATATTTTTTCTACGACCCATTTAGGAAAAAATCTAGAAAATAAACAATTGAATAAACTGTAAAATAAATATAAGTAAGTTGAAATTAAAAATTTCCAACAATTTTATTCATAATCGTACCAATTCAATTTTATGTCTTCACTAATTTTTTGTTATAAGTAGATGTTGCCAGTCGGACTCCCGCACGAAGGGTACCGTACCTTTGTCTATAATATGAATATTCTGCTAAATATCTCAAGCGTCTACCTGTTGTCGTTATCAATATCAAGCAGAATTATTATTTAAAAATAAAATTAACAATTAAAAAAAAAACGTCTTCACGGGGAATCGATCCCGGGTCTGCCGCGCGAGAGTCTGGTATGTTTACCACTCAACCATTGGGGTTTGAACTAGTTCAACGTCAGAAGTATTGAATAGTTTTGTAAGAGCTGATGTCCAACGATAGTCCCTTAAATACCCATTTTATTCTGTTTTTAGTATTTGTTATTAATTTATACGGATTGTTTTATTCAAGTTTATTTTTGTAAATGAAAATGTTCAACAATTTTATTTATAATCGTACCAATTCAATTTTATGTCTTCACTAATTTTTTTGTGATAAACGTACAGTTCTTAAATGTACAATTTGTACAATGTTACGGTTTCCCTTTTTAAATATGCGAAGCTGTTATAAGTAGATGTTGCCAGTCGGACTCCCGCACGAAGGGTAGGTATCGTACCTTTATCTACAATAAATATGCAAAATACGAAATATTTCAAGCGTCTACCTGTTGTTGTTATCAATATCAAGCAGAATAATTATTTAAAAATAAAATCATTAATAAAAAAAAGTTGTTTCATGGGGAATTGAACCTAGGTCTACCGCGTAAGAGTCTGGCATGTTTACCACTCAACCACCGAGATCTATTATAAGGACATGTCCATCGGTAGCTCCTCAATTACCCATCCATTTAAACTGTGCAGGAAATGGATAATATACATATGGGTGTAGAAAAGATGGATAATATTTATGCGGGTGTAGAAAAAACATTTTTCAATTTTTGATCCAGTGGTGTACATTAGGGGTGGGCAAAATAATCGATCTATCGAAAAATAATCGATTAATCGGGTGATCAATTAATTTAATCGGGTGATTGATTAATCGATATATATATATATATATTTTTTGGAACTTTAGTTCTTTACGCCAGGTTATGTTTGAGCGACCAGGGGTCGCGACGCAAAAGATCTGACCGTTACGCGTTACGTTACGCTACGTTATGTTACGTTGCTTCGTTATGTGCCTTGCTTGCGTGCTTGTGCCTCCTTAGTCTCTTTCTCGTTTACGAAGCAGCGATTCATATGCTCCGGCCTGGATTCGAACCCGGCCGCCCGCGTGCAATGCGAGCATTCTAACCACTGAACCACCGATGCTATATTGAAATTCTATGCAAAGCTGGTATTCGCAGTGCTGGTGATCTACTTGAATTTGTTCGGATAAATTTTTACTATTATTTCCATAATTTTTTTGCGCGATTAAGGGGTCTAGCTACTTTTCGAAATACAGGGTGTTGAAATTTTGAAAACTTGAATGTTTTAATTCGATAACTTTAAAATGGATGGATAAATTGATTTGACATTTGGCAGGTAGTTTTTAAATGTAAAAGGGCATATTTTGAAAGAAATTGTAGTTTGTGCAACTAGTGTGGATAAGATGACCATATCGCACGAGGACGAAGATGGAGCACGATGCCGTAGGCGGAGTGCTCAATCGTTCAAGTGCGATATGGACAATCCACACGAGTCGAGCAGCATATTTTTTCTACTACCCACTTAGGAAAAAATCTACCCAGCAAACATGTTACACGTGGGACTCTAGAGGCACTTTAAAAACAACCGACGGACAACACAAGTGGGCCACAATCATGATACGTCGTCGGCCCGGCTAGCCCGTGTCGCGATGGCCACCAGTAGGCCTCCAGACTACCACCCGCTTCGTTACATAGCGGTACTTTAGCGGATTGACAAAGTTAGGGTGAACTGATATTGCATTGTACAGATTATGGTGCGATTGCGGGTGTTCTACTAATCAACCGCCGGCATCCCACTGTTGGGACTTAATCAATGATTTATGCAAATCTACAGGCTATATATATACTTATAGGTTTAAGAATGAAACACATGATGAATAAAACAAAGAAATATAATGAAAAATGAAAAAAATATTCCATATACCTACAATATATATATAAATATAAAAAAATATGTTCACCAATAGTATTGTTTTATAAGCTATATATACTAACTTATAACAATGAGACATATATGATGAGTGAAACAAAGAAATATAATGATAATAAAAAATATATTACATATACAATTATATATAAATATGTTGTGCTGTTTTTGACGAGTGCTCTTTGAGATATGATGCAGGGGTTTTCTAGAGGAAACATATATTATTATGGTATATGATGCAACAAATGATGTATGTACTTACTTTTCTGTGTTTTCGGACATATCTGCTCGTTCCTTTGCTCCGAATAAATTAGATATAACACACAAATCTAATAAGATAGTCGCTACAGTCAACTAAAGTGATTAATTATTCCTTACCATACCACGATACACAACACAACTAGGTTAGGTTGATCTTCAACACAACGGCTAGCAAATCAGCAGTAGTGCCAACTGCCAACGTGATATTCAGTAATGCCAATGTTTTATTCTCATTACAAGTCGCATGCCGGCATGCATACTGGTGTCAAAACGACATCGGCGTGACTATGGCAAATTTTCAACGGGTAATTTCTGGCTAAATTACAAACATCCACCATAAATATGCGTATGTTCAGCCAAGGCGGCAAAACTATTATCATTCCAATTATTTACCGACATCTCTGTGCCGCTGCCGACATCTAACCGCAGTTAACAGCTATGGCCCGTCTATTTACCGCTCATTCATGTTTGCTGGGTAGAAAATAAAAATTTTTATAAACTGTAATATAACTTCAAATGAAAAATTTAACAATTCAATTTTATGTTTCCACTAATTTTGTGGTAAACGTACAGTTCTTGAATGTCCAATTTGTATAATGCTACGGTTTCCTTTTTTAAATATAACTGGCCTGTTGGCTCTGCCAGTAACAAAAACTTGAGAAAAAAAAAGTAGATGTTGCCAGTTGTACTCCCTCATGAAGGGTACCGTACCATTATCTATAATAATGAATATTCTGCTAAATATTTCAAACGTCTATCTGTTGTCGTTATTAATATCAAGCAGAATGATTATTTAAAAATAAAATTAACAATAAAAAAAAATTCCTCGCCGGGAATCGAACCCGGGTATAACGCGTGAGAGTCTGGTGTGCTTACTACTCAACCACCAAAGAATATGCAAATTGTTTATCTATAACGTCAGGTGTGTTACATAACTTTTGCGTAACAGGAACTAAAGTTCCTACCGTGTGTCCCGCGACACGTTCTACCTTTTTATTTTTAAATGTGTTTTATTGAGCACGAATCAGTCAATTAATAAATATAATTGCATTTCATGTGAAATAAATTGATATTTAGGGTGGGAATAATTGCTGGTATATTAATTTTATGGAATTGTAATAGAAAACAACATCAATACAGAAAGAGCAGTTAATCGATAGTTCATTTTGATGGGACGTTAATTATTTGTCATGTTTTCACATGTTCCTATATTATCTTTCAATCAACAAAACAAGGCAAAAGCTTCGGTGGAATGAAGTTATTGATATATATTACTGTTAAATTTTTTGGAAGGCTGCGTTATTAAGTTTGTGTTTGAAAGCCATTGAAAGCGAGCGAGCAAATTGGGTAACTACCGCGTAAAGTTCATTTCCCACGTTGCGTCAAATCGCAGCGAATTGTTGCTGAGACAAATCGCTGTGAGAAAAACTACAATCTGCATATCGATAGTTTGTTGCTGCGATTCATCCAGGCATAGGGGAACCGTAACGTGCTGCCAACTTGATTGACAGTGACAGCAATGTCAGAGCGGAGCAACCAATAGAAATTTTGGGTTGGTGCGACAAAATCCACCAGAAAAGTTATCAAGTCGCAGCGACTTCTCGCTCGAAAATAGAGAAAACTCTATTTCATGCGACCGACGCGCCCAACGAAAAAAACGCCAAGTTGCATGCAACTTTTTATAGTTGCAGCGTCAACTCGCACTGTGGAAAATGGACTTAAAACTAACAAAACCCGTTAACTCTTTTTTAAATAAGGTTTTTTTTACCGACAAATCTTATTCACTACAGGTCTGTTCCAACCGCAATCAGAAGCTGTCAGAAACGATCAGTCGACCATTGCAATCACTGATAGAAATTACGCGAGAGTAAACTATACCTTGTTTTTAAACTAAATTTAAGTTGGTATTTCTGCAGCCTAGTGATTGGTTAAATTACCGCCTGATTCACACAGCTTTTTTGATACAACTGACAACGATATTTGTCAGTTTTGTGTTTATATGATAATATCATAACCTCAATCTTCATTAGGTACATATTTTTCACGTTTGTTGTTTTATTTTTAACTAAGTATTATATACCAATTAAGTTAAGGGCGACGACCCAGCACTGCAGTGGAACGCGTTTGCTGCGATAATTACAGTCAAGCAAGGTCGGACATGGTTAGTACTTGGATGGGTTACCATGACAGGGAAAACCATCGTATAGGGCCCGTACTTCCTGTAGCGAATCACTTTAGACTACTAGGGTGCACTTTAGACTACTAGGGTGAGTAGCATATCACAGCTCGCAGGCATTATACCAATGAGCACGAGGTATAATGTAGATATGCCGTCTTTCGGAAGAGACGTAAGAGCGAGGTCCCGAGTCCATCGATGTTGGGCACGTTAAAGAACGCTACCACTGGTTGGAACACTAGTGGATTCGCCCAAATTTCTGGTTGGGAGTAGAGTGCTCCCGGCGTCGGTGATTAGCCTTAGTCGCAGAAATAGACCGACGATAAATAACAGAATAAAAAAAATTAAGCTATGTGCTATTTTTATCATTTATTTAGTTTGATAAACAAAATCTATGCTAGTTTTTTCTTGTTAATAATATAAATTTCGAAGTAAAATTTTATTATTGTAAATATTTCTACATCAAGTTTTACTTTACATTACAGTACATTATTATGGTATTTCTTGATATCAAAACTTCTAGTTCGTGCTCAAATGTGAATAGAGAATAATTCAAACATACAGTACCTTTTTTGTACATATTTATATCATCTAATTTGACATGAATTACTTAATATGATAACCTCACATTTTGTTCACAATATTGTGACATTTGGTTACAACTTTCGCCATGGCCTGTGGCCAATGATGTTTCAAACTCTAGACTTGCATTGATCCCTCATTGGACACGACACCTGTGAGCAATATAATACATATGTCACATACTTGAAAAATCATTTCGAAAAGTCTGAACACGACCCTATCGGAACACCCTCTTAATCTAGTAAGTTCTAGTGGTGTAAGTGAGATTTCTAAAAATGCTCCTCCTAGTTCAAAAACAAGGTATAAAGTTTGGTCCAACTAAGCGAAATGATGCGTACATGAACGTCACGATCATGCGCATAACAAAATGTCTGTCCCAACAAGTTCTGACAATTCCACGGACTGATAAAAATGCGTTCCAACAAAAACTGGACACGTTTATGAACGTGTCGGCGAACGATCATTTTCATCAAAGATCTGGATGTACAACCGTTCGTCCAAACTGTCAGTTGATGTTTTAGGGCGAGTTGTATCAAACAGCTAAACTCTGTTTAATTATGACTGATGTGTAGACTGATGTAATTGTTGATAATAAATACATCAATCAGCCACAGTCTAAACCAGTCTAAGCATCAGTTATCATTAAACCGAGCTAAAGTGTTTGATACAACTCACCCCAAAGGTTAGGTAATGGTAAATAAACATATCATACATAAATAAAACGTGAACTTATAGGGTTGTAATTAAGTTCCTGAAAGTGGTAACAGTTTAAAAATGAATCGTAGAATCGTTCCAACAATGCATAGGGTATGGTGTTCATGGATTAATTCACGTACAGGTTCTCGAACGTTTGATTCGTACATAAATAAGTTCACGTACTAATCAGAACAAACCTACAGTTGTTTGTTAGGACCAGTTTCCGATCGTTTCTGACAGTTTCTGATTGCGGTTGGAACAGACCTTATATGTACACGCTCAGATTTCCCTTTGGTGGTAAAAAGTGTTTCAAGGTTTCCTTTCTAACTGCTGCTTTCCCCATTAGCTCTTCGTTATACAAAATCTAATAGCAATCGCTTGTTTGACTTCCAGTATGTGTTCAAAACAAAGTTAGCAGCTATGTTGATGCATGAACTTAAGTGTTGAAAGCTTTTTTAGAATTTATAGTTTGTTTACTTTCAATCGACCATTGTTTTATTCAAATACTTTCTTTACTCCGTTTGAACAAAGTATAATTTGATAAAGTCATTTATTCCCGTAAATTTCAATTCAGTTACGGACTTTAAACGGTTTCATTGCCTAAAATTGAATTTCCGTAATAATTTTATGTTCCAATTACGACAACTAGAAGATATTCGAATGAGATATTTCAATACAAAAGTTTAAAGAAAGTAATACCATTCATGTGGGACGAACAGAAACCATTTTTATCATTCGCGCACGATACCGAACTCTATCCGATTACAAAAATGCCAGTAGAAAAGATCTTTGAATTTAACAGAATTTTCTTTCAAGTCAGGAGGCAAATTATTAATTTCTTCAGACTATAAGCAGCTAATCTGGTTGGAAAGCCAGTAATTATAATATAATAAAACCATTACCGTGGTACAAGCCACAAACTTAAATTCATTATGTATCGTTTCGAGCTCCGACCGTTTTTTACTTTATTTTATAACCAACATAACTTCCAATTATCCACAAAGTCGATGAAGCTAAGGTTTTTTTCTTAATTCATTCCTATATTGCTCTTTCATTTGAGTGAAAAGTTCAAGCCTCTCGTCAACTTTGGCTCTATCACTATTTTTATGGTTATAATAGTTTTTCTGTGCGCTTAAAAGTGAGATTGTTTATTCCTTTTTTCAACACTAACTCAGTATTTGGATTTTTTATTGTTCAACACCATTAAGATGATTTCTCCTGAAAAAATACAACACGATTTCACAAAATGAAGTACTAACTGAAGGAGTGTATATTTATACCAACTCAAATTAGATGAAGTCGTAATATTATTTCAAAAAATTTGACTAAGGACAAAAGATGGCGGTTTATTGGAACTTAAAATATGTGTATATCGTTTTTTAGTAGAATTTACCGGTATCTGTATAGTTATTTCTGGCACAGATTATAAAGAGAACAGATACGAATCCCGGTAAAACATCAAACGATGTTCAGCTCCGTCGTCAATGACCTTGGATTTTTAAGTCGGTATGGCCGCGATGTTGCCAGTTTAAAATATTTTTCGAATTTCTTACCAAATTGCAGTGTTGACTCGGGGACAATAACAATTTCTAGTGCCGGATCTAGTTTTTTTGGAAGTTTCCACTAAATATTTAAAACTGCGCCATAAATTAAAACAATAATCGTAATCGAATATATATTTATGTATTCATTAAATACCTATATGTACATTCCTATGATTTGTTATAAATAGTCATTACTCTTGGGAAATTAGTTAATAAATACATTTTTAGATAACACAAATAATTACAAAAATCAACCAAATTTTAAAGTACAAATAATTCTTAATTTATTTATTATCAAAGGGAATACAATATACACCTATGCAAGGGAGAATTTTGATAATAATTTGTAGCACCAAAGTTAATATCAAAAACTTTGAAATTTCTTTTATCATAGGCCGGGATATTAAATTAAATACTCTCATCCCTTGGAAATCGAAAGAACTTTATTTTTCTTTCCGAATAAAATTTATTTGGACAGTCTCGTCAGTCTCTGTATGAACCATGTATGAACAATACACTCCGCCGTGATGTTTATCCATTTTATAAGAATAATAATCTATACCACTATATTTTTATAGTTAATATTACCACAACGCACAATCGATCAGTCAAATAACACAATTAATATTGCCGATTGAACACCTTCAAACAATGAAGCAAACAAAAATGGCGTTATGGATTTTGAGAACAGATAACAAGTGATTTTGAGCGTGTTTTGAGCGTGTTTTGACGTTTTGATTTTGTTAGGTTAGGTTAGCCGTCACCGTTATTGTGCATGGTTGCCAAGGATGTTGTTTGTGAAAAAAGTAAATATTGATGGTATGATTTTTAAACATTATAATCTTTTTAATTGTATAATTCTTTTAATGTTAATAAAATTGACTTAAAACCAGTAATTATCGAATATTTGTATCTGTATAACTATCACACTAAAAAAATGCTTATAAAATATTTGACCTATGATCGTTGTTCTGTTCTCTTTATAATCTGTGTTTCTGGAATAAATCTATATTAA
>CAJUYI010000007.1:85344-98090 GCA_910591695.1 Galerucella pusilla | reverse complement strand
AGACTTTTTCCTGTTTTGTTTCTAATTCAAACATAAGAAGATTCAGATTCACATCGACAGCAAACAAATTATGGTCATTGTTGATGGTGGAGAATTACAGATAGTCAAGTTACTTTAATTATATTTATTACAATTAAATTGAAAAGAATATGACAATTGATAATATGTTCTGGCAATAACAATACTACAAAATTAATAGCATTGTAGAGCAACATGCAGTATTAATTTAAACATTTCCAACAGTTATCTTTATGTTGCCGGATTAAGTGTAATAAACCACTTTCTAAATACTTCTGAGATACCTTCTTCCTTCTTTTTAACTTCAAAAACCAATAATGTATTTTCTACCAAACCCATTCTTTTCTATATTGTTTTATATCTTCCATGGCATGTTCTTCCGTTGAACTTTGACGATTTCTTCCCAAATATGTATATAACAAATAAATAGTACCTACATTTGACTCGTTAAAAGGAGAAACAGATAAATTTAATTTGCTTCAAGGAAGTCTGAACGTTTCTTTGAAGCTTGCAAAAATTTTTTTTGTTCTTCGAACGACATTTTAAAAAGTGTTGTGTGAAACTGGGCTGAATCTGACCAATTAGAGGTCTACATAATTGCCAACTTAAATTCAAATCACTCCTCCTGGTTTTTAAATGAGGTATAGGATAGCTTAAATCTCTGCCTGAAATACAAAGGTATGTTCTCCTAATGAGAAAAGGTGGCTCTAAATATACCGCATTCATTTGGGTTATGATATTTGTGACCGAAATATAAGATGTCTTGTCGATTTTACTTATTTCTAGAAATCGAGCTCCAAGTATGGGGAGGACCAGAATACATCTGCAAAGGCAACAGTGGGATAGGACAAAGAGCCACTCCAATTCTAATTTAATCTGATTGAATTTGCAAGAATTGGCTAATTTTTACATGTTATTAAATAAGTTATACATACACATGAATTATTATTAGGAGGACAGTATTTTGCAGAAGTAAAAGTAGTTATTTATTGAATAACATTGGTTGGCAATCGTTTACCATTTAATAAAAATGTTATCTTAATCAGCTTCCATTTAGATATCGATAACTAGCTAATACACCGTTTAAGTAAAATGAAATATTATTTGGTCTACTCTCTCCATGTAATACCCAATCTATAACAATATTAGCTTTACAATCGAAAACGATAAAATATGAACGAAAATAGCGACTTGCTTAATGATGATGGATGGACTTTTCTATGCAGACGTTTTAGCTTATTTGAAAAGGCTGTATTTAATTTTCGATAAAAGGATTTTATGGGTTGAAATAAGTTAAGTACGAAACAATTTGATTAGAACATTTGAACGGACGAATTTGTTCAATACAAAAAAAATTATAATAAGCATGAATCTCCCACTGCACTTATAAAGAAAGCATTCCTAGAACTACTACAAAAAAAACCTTATGATTCAATACTCTACACAGATGCTTCTAATACTGACTCCACGAAGCATGAACTCATAAGCTCCTTCACTCTACCTAAAGTGTGTAGCGTTCACACAGGCGAGCTTCAAAGCATTTTTCAAGCTTTCAAAAGCACCACCCACCCCATTAAAGTATTGCGATATGCACTGACTCGCTTTCCTCCATTCAGTCAATCTTCACTGACCACCCAATTGTCCAGAACATACACGACTTCTATTAAACTCTCGTTGCTCAAGATATAACAGTCTCTCTCATCTGGCTTCCATCTCACATCGGCATTGATGGTAACGAAACTGCGGACCGCCAAGCGAAAGAAGCTATTACCAAAAACGACCCAACACACATTGTCCAACTCGCAACCGACCTAAAAATCCACTTCAAAAACGTTACACAAGATACTTGGCGACACCTGTGGCGCAATAGCACTTCACGATATCCATCCACTTCTCCTCTCTACCTTAACTTTTCAACCCGAAGAGAGGCTACTATAATCAGAAGAATCCGAATTAGCCATACCAAATTCACACACGGATATCTGATGTCTTCAGGAAATCGTACGGTTTGCCATAGCTGTAATGATATTGTGACCGTTAAGCACATACTGACGGACTGCAAACAATTTTCTGTTACATATAAACAATTTGATTTAAGGCCTAACCTCAAGGAAATGCTCCACTGCCCTATGAAATCAACAAAGTCTTAAAGTCTTATAGTTCCTGAAAGCTACTAACCTATACGTAAAATCTAATTTAAAATTTGTAATAATTATGTAAATATCTGTATTTATTTTTTCTGTGCCAGACCAGCGATATCGAGGCACGTTAAGCTGAAGTGAAAAAAAAATTAAAAATACGCAAAGCTCATATTGGGTGTAACAGAAGTGGGTACACATTTTGGAATACAACGTAGACTTTCGGTTAGCTATGGCGACTTTGGTTTTTTTTAACATTAACTCTTCAATTGTCATCTGAATACCGTTAAATCAAAATAACAGTATGTTATTACGAAAAATTATAAATACAACCTGTATGTATTGAGAAATAATTGCTTCCAACAAGGTAACTATTTACTTTTAATGCACTACTTGTTTTGTTAACACCTTAGAGGTTCGTCAATGGAAATTCTACTCTAGTTGTAAAACTCAATACTGTTATTCGTTCACAGCTCCCTTGTTAGAGTGTAACGTTTAGAGCCATACTTAATCTAAAAGCTTTTAAACCAAATAGAGCTTTGATGCCTCTAATAGCTCACACATAAATTCAGTTAACCAGAAAAGTTACGGTCAAATACTTGAAGAAAAATCCAGTTACAGCTCAATCGCGAGGAAGAAGAAAATATTCCAAAGCTTATAACAGATTGGATGTAGTGATTTGAAAAAAAAATTATTAATAGCTAATATTAAAATTTCACAGCACGTGGTGTTTGGATTCGTATTAAATATTCCACTCGTCGCCTCTTCTTTCCAAATTTCACTCAACTCCAACATTTATAAATGTGTTAGACAGTCCTTTTAACCATAATTGACACGTTGGAAAGCACGCGATTAACTTAAACGGAATATACGACCGAGTGGCTGAATTCAACTGACTTTGGTATTTTATTTTTGGAACTATTACATTTTATCTTTTGATTATGTAGCCACTTTTCTTGAAAATGATAGAAATAAAAAAGGGGCAATGCAAAAAATAAAGCACCAAATGAATTTGAATAATTGTTGAGCCTAATTGTCGAAAAAAAAGTTCAGATTTGCAGGTAAGATAAGATAAGATGAGATCAATATGGGGCTTGAGTGCTTCCAAGAACCTCTCCACTAAAATCTTCGCAGATCTATTTTGTGTGCCCTCCAAATATTCTAGAGTTGCTTTGCCGTTACGTCATAATCGGTGACGTATTCTGCGGTTTTACGTATGTCTTATATTACTGAAATATTATTTCACACTTAACCTCAAAATTATAATCAATGACATTATGTTAAGAATTGTTTTCAAAATATGACAACTGAACTGTCAAAAGTAACTGATAAAATTTATGTCGACCTTAGATAAGAAATACGTTAATGACGTCAGAATTCCGTCTCATCCATTTCATGAATGAGAGAGCAAGCTGGACAATGTATTACGTAACGGCAAAGGATGGTTGAACCCACTCTATATATCAGTGATAAAACTTACTAGATAAAAGAAATACATATAATTGAAGCAATTGAAAATTACAGGTTTTAATATTGGTTAGTAGACTAAAGTAGTCGAATATAGGTGCAAGATCATCGGCATATCCTAAGGAATCAGCCTCTTCAGTAGTTCGTCTACTGGGATAGCCCAAAGAAAGGATGATAACATCCCCTTTTGCTGGAAACTCCTACCTGTCTAGCAGTGACGCTTGAGGGTGGTTTCGTCAATTGATGATAAGATCACCCTTTTTTTCAACATGGCCTGTGGAGTGGTACCCCTTTTTCTTGGTCCTTTGGTGATTGACAATATAGCTTCATTAATGAAAGCACTCTCAATGTCTACAAAAGTTGTCATGGCTATCTTTTTGTTAGTACCAAGCCTGTTGGGATCATCTAGTGATAAATCCGTTGACTTGCCTGGCTAATGAAATATCATCTCTTATGTATCTTTACATTAGTTTTTCCAACGTTTCAAGCAGAAATGGAATAGAATACACTTTATTTAGCTAATAATAAGCTATAACATAACAAACAGATTACAAATTACAAAAATTTAAAAAGATACCAGCATAAATTCACAAAATAAATTTGCCCTAATCTTGACCTGAAGTGTTTTACAGTAGTAGAAGTCTTGACACTCATTGGTAGGCTATTATACAACCTCAAGCCTTCTATAAATAATGTTTTCTCCATTATTGCAGAGTTAAATCTTTCGATTCGGTAATTATCTTTTGTCCTTAAGTTGTAATTCATATTCGAAGATATTTTATTCAAATATGTATTAAAATATGATGGAGCCTGATTATTTACGATTTCATAAATTAGTAACAAATTTGACTCCCGTATAAGCTGTGATACATTTAGAAAATTTAATGATTTTTAACATTTCATTAATTGATGCATATCTGTTTATGCGAAGTAAGATGCGCATTGCCTTATTTTGAAGGACTTGTAGTTTATGAATATTTCCATCAAAACAGGACATCAATAGAGACATACAATAATTAAAATGTGGATTGATGATAGTGTACACCAATTTTCTTCACCAAAGTGAGAGACTTTTACTAACTCTAGAAAAATATCCAACTTTTTTTCCTATTTTCTTGCACAAAAAATTTATATGTTTATGAAATCTGATCTGAGGATCTAATATAACTCCTAAATATTTTATTTCATCTACGTATTCTACAATACTATTGTTGTTGCCGCTTTAAAAGTAATAATTTATCACACTGTAACATGTTTGTTTTTGCATACATGAATTTAAATTCTCACTTCTGTTTTTAAAAGCATTTCGAAAGCATCTCAAACAGTTTTCAATTCTCTAGAAAAAGTCTAGAAACCGGATAACAACAAGAATTTTCTCTCTTTTACTCTTAAACTTTCAAGAACACTCTTACAATAAAAAAAACTTGAAGAACTCAAACGATTTGTCATAGTCTCAAAGCTAGAAACCGATTATTTCGTCTAAAACTTATCCAGTAAGAAAAATGATAAAGCCATTGGCATCACTTCATAAAAGAGTGATAAAACACAAATAAAAGATATTAGCGGAGGGAAATAAATCCTAAGACAAAGTTTTGTAGTTTACAGTAAATAATTCTGAATCGATTACCAATCAACGAGTTTTAAAAAGTCTCAGGAGGACATCCTGTATGTAAATAATGAAGTGTTTGCATTTTATTTTATGATATTGCAATGAAAGATGAAGAAACCAAAATATATAAGGTTTGACATCAAATGTAACAAAATATCGCAAAACAGTTTTATCTAAAACCTCATCGTTTAAATCCAGTAATAGATTATAGTCTAATCAACAAAAAAAATTCGGAATTATGTCTAGAAAAGTGTATAGAAAACGTTTATTACGACATTAAAAATATCAAAAGTTAAAAATAGATAGGGTATTTAGTTTTCTGCCAATATCTTGAGGATTATTAATATTTAAGAAATAAAAAAGAGATTCTTAAAAAGGAGGAAACTTCTAGTGAATAATTTCAAACTTCCAGAACTCTATTTTATTTTCAATTTCAATTCAACGCTGAAAATAGGTCATTTTGGGTGTGCGTGCGACTCATCAGAAGCAAACAAAATAGTTTTTCTCCGATTGGCAGCAAATATTAATTTTGCTGACACATATCAATCAGCAAAGTATTGCTTTTCCTACCTAGGCAGCAAAGTGGGTACTTCTCTGCCTAGGCAGCAAAGTGATTATACTCAATTGGAATAAAATATTTGACGTAAACATTTATTAGCAATTATTACATAACACTTTTAGATAGAATTTAAAAACATATGTTTAGTTGTTATTATCATTGATGGTAAAATTACTACAATTTTGAACGAATAGGCCACCTTTTCTTTCCTCAGATAATTTGCAAATACAATATCCTCCTATAGATATCATTATAAACAATCGGAAAAAAAATTATATGTTCAACTGGGCAGCAAAGTAGATTGACTGCATTAGCTGAATTACCAGCCTCGTACGCTCGGCTATGAATTCAACCTCGGCAGTCAATCTACTACTTTGCTGATTAGTTAAACAAATAACTATTTTTTCTGCAATCACATTGAAAAGTAGGCTTTTTCGCTTGACGTTTGTTGAGGAGAGTTTCTTCACGATCACCGAACGTAAAAACTTGCAAAACGCTCGTTGCCCATAACAACCGATACTACAAACATAATTGTATTCACAATGACAGTGGCAGTGACAGTGACATCATAGAGCAACCTGGCTAGGGAGTGTTTTTGTCTTCTGAAAATCTTTCACAATCTAATAAATCGCTGTTTTGTTAAGTGCTTAATGTTTTTAATAATTAATTAGTGTGATTGCGATGTTACCGTATTATTTTTTCTTTGTGTTTTTGTGCTTAATTGTTGTGCCACGTTCTTAATATTTTGCATATACTGGCCGGATGGCCCTGCTAGCTGAGGCCTTTCTAATTGTAGAATAAGAAAACGTACATTGACAGTATTGACAATAATAATTATACGTTTAAAATTTTATAAAATATTTGACAGGTACCTACTTGAAATAAGAAGTATGAATTTATTAATTTTATTAGTTATAATATATATTCAAGTGATTGTAGAAAAAATGTTATATGTATTGCGAGCTAAAAGTGGAATTATTGTTCTCAAGCAATTAACGCGCTCCGCTTCCTTCGCGTCGCGCGTTAACTCTTGCTTTCGAACAATAATTCCTCACTTTCCGCTCATAATACATACATAACTATTTCAAGGTAATGATTGTTTATTTAAAAATTCTTAAGAACTATTTACACATCAATACTTTGTTTATAATAAGTAACCGAAAATTAACAAATCGTGGTTTATTGTTAACTTGAAAGAATTGTTGATATTAGACTATCAACCAAATATTCTCAAATACCAAGGTCTACCATCACAATGACCCTGAACATCATTCAATACAATTGGTATATATGCAAATCCAACCAGAAAAAGTGAGTTTATTATCGATATACTAATTAAAATTGTAACAGCTGCCTTATAAATAAAGTATAACGTCGATAGAATGAAAATTATCAATCCCCAACTCAATATTTTCGTTCCAACATCTTGTATGTTTTCCAAAGCAGTTTCAATTCCTAAAAAAAATAAATGTTTTGTTATCGTTTCGAGTTTTTATATATTTTGAGGAATCTGCAAATAATAAATCAAACTAGATTCAGGTTAAAGTTTTATTATATTCAACATGATATAATGTACAATATATATGGTTGTAAATAATGTATGTTTTCACATTCAAATGTCGAATTTTACAGCTTGTTCAACACATTACATGTATTTTTAGAATTTCACATTTTAAACACGATAAACTACTAGTGACAGGTTATAGAATCATTAAAGAAATTTTACGTACGTTTACACAGAATAATGTTTACACTTAATAAAAAATTATTGGATAAAATGACAAAAAAATCTGTTTCGTTTCACAGGTAAGAAACAAGTTCTAAACAGTTCTGGAACTATCAGAATCAATGTCAGTGTCGTATCATACAGGAAGTCAATTTTAAAACTTACAATGGGCTGTACCTCGTGAACGGAAAGAGATGTCAAAAAAATTTCAAAACCGTTTTTAGGGTAGAGAGGGGGAGCTTAATTAACATGAGAGAGAACGCACCCCCCCCCCCATTTACAAAACCAACAAAAATTTAATTGGCAACTCCTTACTTGTGATACGTCGTTGTATAGCTTTTAACGCCCTAAGTCATTATAATGCAGGGTGTAACAAAAAAGCAGAAACATTTTCGACGCTTCACTTTGAAAACCTCCAAATAAAGTGTAGGTAGGTACGGTCCCTATTTAACACCTTGAAGGACAGTGACGTTATACAGCGTCATTTATTAAAGTTACGATACAGCAGAACGTCTACCAGCGTCCTCAACAAAATCCGAAATATTGAACTGAACGGGAAGCAGCGTCGTTATTTACATATAGGTATCACATCATTTAAAACTTACTGTCACAGTATCCAGAATCATCACTGTCTGACTCTGACTCTGACATAATTTTACTGTTGGATCTCCTCTCACTTTTATTACCACCACTTCATATTTTAGGTGGGAGTCACACAACGTGAGATGAAGTGTACCGTATACCGTATCAGTAACCCTCCAAAATGTTTACCGTCCTTCAAGGTGTGTGAAATGTTCCTTGTAGTTTTTGTTATTTTGTTTGGCATTTTCTTTCTGTACCCAAATTATTGTTGTTTGTATTGTTGTACGTATTGCTATATTTATTTTGCAATGAATCGATTTAAATGTCAGTTTAAAAAAAGTATGTGGTCAGTATAGCGAGTCATCTAGTCTGGTATGAATAATGAAACATTTTTTGTAAGGACACAGTATCACAGTCCACCAGCATATCTTTTCTTCCACAAATAAAACAGACTGTATTTTTAAAAAATGCTACTAATATTATTAGTAAATAATAAAAATAAATATTCACAAATGCACGGAATTCAAATTTGAAGAGATATATAGGAAGCACGATACACAGATTTAAAAAAAAGGATTCTGCAAACAGACTGGAAACAAAATGTCACATGGGTGATTGGGTAGCTATTAAAATGGAACGTGTTTAATTTGAAAAAACAAATATTCGAATATGAGGTTTCATTTACATTTATATACAAGGTTTATAATGGATGGTTGATAGCAAATAGTTTGTTATGTTATTTCATCAAAATTTGAGAGATTAAGGCATGGATTTCGTTTATATTTACAAAAAAAATACTAATTTCCGAATGAAAAATCGACTATTTTTGCAGGAAAGTATTTTTCGACCGCACACCTAATCGTAGAATGTCATTTTTTTGGAAAGTTCCATGAGTTAAAAAGAAATAATTACGAACAAGAGATCTCTGTTCGCCAATCTAAAGTAAATTCAATTTACTCAACAAGCCCTCTCGCCTTCGACAAGCCATTCTGATATTTCGGATTATTCTTGGCAACATTAATGCTCCTACGACCAATACTTTCTTCACCATCATCATTGCTGAAAAAACCATTCCCAATAGGATGACAATCTTCATCATTTTGGTCAACATTAAAATTGGCATAATATACAAATGTCGCCGTTTGTGTCCTCTTGATGCGTCCAGAGATTTATCTAAAAGTCAAAATGTAAGATGTAATATTTCACTTCAATTTGTAAGTTGGTAGTATTGGGTTACACGTTTAGATTCACTATAAAGTCTTTCTGGATATCTACACAATAAGTGCACAGTTGTTAACTTCTACTTTTTCTCTTAAATTATATTTAAATTTTGCCAAAAACATTTTGATGTCACTCATCGATTATAAACAATAGATATTTACGTAATTAGTTATGAAAAGAGCGATATTGTTCAACAAGCGTAATATTTGCCAAAACGAGCGCCAGCGAGTTCTGCAAATTACGCGTGCTGAACAATGTCGCTCTCTTCATAACGTGTTTACGTACAACGTTTTTTCTAATTTCGCGATTTCATAATATTCAATAAAATTACATTACAATAATTATATTGAAGTGGAATCAAATGGTGTTAGAAGTATTGTTACTATGATGTATTCACCCAGAAAATTGACTTACTTTTAATAACTGTGTCCTGAATAATGTTTTCAATGTTTATAAATCTCAAAATACTATTGAATTAAAATAATGGGTTAATTGTACAGTTTAAAAAATGAAATAATTGTCAGTTTTGACAGTCCTACCTAATTAATAAAATATTCTTCGAAACTCATGTGGTATCTCTATGCTGAAACATAAACAGTTACGTAAAGTTTTTTCATACCTACTTTTCATAACTGATATATGAAGGTTACGAAAAATGTGACGTTACCTAACGTCAAGGAGTGATGTGAAGTGTCACATTTGATAGCGGAATTAGATAAATTAAAATATCTTGCTCTAAGCGACGCAGTTCGTCTAATCCGAGTTACCCTATAGATATTTATTTTTAAGCCTTGAAAATTTTAGAATTATGGTTGAAGTTGATATTTTTAAATTCGTTGTTAATAAAGACATCAGCGTTGTATAATTTCAGATTAAATAAATTAATTTTTTGTAAAATTTATGGCTATACCCTTTTTAATGTAATGGAGGAAAATTATTAAATTTAATTTATTAGGTGAACGAAATTTTTGTGAGATTCCAATAATGTTCACATAATTTCAATTTCTATTTAATCTTGTGTCATAATATTCATTTGTGTATGATATTTGTTGCACAGTACATGCTGCACACAATATTTTTTCAACAATAGAGTTTTATTTATAATTTTAATAAAGTAATAAGTACAAGAAATTATTATAATGGTCTCAACAGTAGTATAACTAACGTTACTTTTATAAAATGAGTTATTTCATTTTAAATTTTAAAGTTACAGCACATAATTATGGTAATTAATGGTCAGAGCATGTGTGAAGTAATCCTCTTTTAATATCGTTGTTAACTACATGTTCCAACGGTGTTAAACAGAATGGACGGGCGCTTAATTTAAACATGCACGAGATGTGGTACGCGAATCAAAATACTCAGAAACTGAGGTATTGCTGGGTATAATATCCGTACGAAACAAATGTACAGGGTTATTCATTATAAATGACCCACCCCCTATCATCGTTATTATTAATTTTAGAAAAAAAGTCTATATAAAAGTTGCTTGGCAACAGCTGAATTCTCTTAATATTCTATCAAAAGTTCAGTAGCGTGCAAATTTAAGGAGATACAAAAAATAATAGTTCTTTTTTAAATGGGACACCCTGTATATTTTCACATTTTTTGAATGGCCTTATTTTTCTGATTTCAAAAATATACAGTGTGGAAACCACTTATGGAATAAAATACTTTACGTCATTATTTTAGAAAATTATAAAAAATGCCGAGACACGTCAACTTTTGAATTGAGTTGTGCGTTATGTGAACATAAATGTAAATGTACAGGATGATTCACGCAAGTATGCCATAGTGGGTGTTGTTGTTTTTTTAATGAAACGCCATATATTTGCATATTTTTGAAATCCTCTTAATGAACCGATTCCAACGAACTAAATAATGTATGGTCAATTATGAATTATACAGGATGAAATTTTAAAATTAATAATTCATTACACTTGGAATATTGGTACTTTTTTAAATTAGCTAAATATGGATTTATCAAAAATCTAAACTAACTAATTATTAGACGTATTTGTATATTAAACAAAACCTGCTACGCCCATGAATTTTATTATAAATTCCTGAAAATTGCCTAAAAGCGCCAATAATTAAGCAAAATCGGTAAATAATGTGGTTTGTTCTAAATCGGTAAATAATGTGGATTGTTTTCCATTCTGTCAGTTGTTGATGTGTTGACAGTTTATACTGAAAAAGTAAAATATTTGTCAAACACTCTTTCCTTGTCGACATAACAATGAAATATTTAACTGAGACTCACCGAATTAAGATTTTAATGATGATCGGGTACGGGGATAACAGCAGAAGTCGAGTTCAAGTGGCAAACTTATTTAATCACAGGTATCCCGAATTGCCTAATATTTCACAAAGTACTGTGTCTGAAATTTAGGCACAATTCAGAGAACTTGGACATGTCAAACCATTGAAAAGAAAACCACATTTCGTTGAAGATGATGTGAAAGTGGATATTTTGTCAAGTGTTGAAGAGAATCCAACTTCAACTACACGTCAAATTGCCCGTGAAAATAATGTTAGTCATACAACTGTTCTAAGATGTGGCCATGAAGAAAAACTTCATCCCTACAAATTAACTTTTGTGCAGGAGTTAACAGAAGACGATCCAGATCGTAGAGTGGATTTCTGCGAAAGATTGATGAATAAGCTGAACAGAAATGAGATATCTCTTGGTACCATTCTTTTTTCTGACGAATCAACATTCACATTGAATGGAGAGGTGATCCGACAGAACCGTAGATATTGGTCAGCAGAGAATCCTAATTGGATGCGTGAGACACATACTCAGTACCCTCAAAAGGTGAACGTTTGGGCCGGTATCATAGGCGACCATATTATTGGTCCTATATTTGTAGATGGAAGTTTGACAGCTGAAAAATATTTAAATATGCTTAGAAAAGGAGTTATTCCTGCGTTGGCAAACTTGTATCCCAACGCAATAGATCCTAGCTTACCCGAATGAAAATGTTTGGTTCCAGCAAGACGGGGCAACACTCCATTATGCTTTAATGGTAAGAACTTATTTAGATGAAATCTTTCTCAATAAATGGATTGGACGAAGAGGTACTATTGAGTGGCCAGCTAGATCACCAGACCTTACGCCGTTAGATTTTTTTCTGTGGGGTTATCTCAAGAACAAAGTATATGCAATACAACCAACTAGCATTGTAGACCTCAAAGACAGGATAACTACGGAATATTTCACCTCAAACTTTAAACAAAGTTAAGGAGGAGTTCTATAGGAGACTGTGCTATTGCCAACAACTAGGTGGAGAACATTTTGAGCATTTATTTTAATGTATTAAAATCGAATACATCAGGTATTTTATGTATGTATTTAATAACTGTAAAAATAAAAATTTCACCCTGTATAATTCATAATTGACCATACATTATTTAGTTTGTTGG
>CAJUYI010000007.1:72664-85334 GCA_910591695.1 Galerucella pusilla | reverse complement strand
CTTGCGTGAATCACCCTGTACATTTAAATTTATGTTCACATAACGCACAACTCAATTCAAAAGTAAACGTGTCTCGGCATTATTTATAATTGTCTAAAATAATTACATAAAGAATTTTATTCCCTAAGTGGTTTCCACACTGTATAATATGTTACTCCTTACACCTTGTACCGTTTTTGAGTTATGAAATGTTGTAAATCTTAGTTTTGGTAATTACTGTAAATATGAAAAGAATGATTTATTGAAGTGAGCTATGAAAATGACAACTAATATGTTTGATATATATTTTTGAAAAATCAGAGAAAAAAGTCCATTCCAAAAATGTGAACCTGTATATTTTCACATTTAAAAAAGAACTATTATTTTCTGTATCCCCTTAAAATTGCACGCTACTGAACTTTTGATAGAATATTGAGAAAATTCAGCTGTAGCCCAACAACTTTTATATGAGACTTTTTTTTTCTAAAAGTAATAATAACGATGATAGGGGGTGGGTAATTTTCAATGAATAACCCTGTACATCTTGGAGAGTAAGTTGGTAAATCCTAAATGCAAAGTACATTTTAAAAAAACTGGTACACTTACCCAAAGATAGCAAGGAATGGGGGTTTAGTATTTTGATTAGCACAAGCAGCCTCGAGTTTATAATATAGTGTGGGATAGAATATCGCAGCAAAAACCAAAACTTTGGACATATTCAGAGCCACAAGAAATATCAAAGACAACGTAAGCTTTATTTTAAATAGTTTGAAGAATATTAGCTTTTTCAATTTTTTCAAAACTTCTTTATCTTTTAGAGATATTTTCCGTCCAAAAACTAAAACAAAAGATCCAATTATATTCTTCACGAAATTTAAAAAAAAAACCGGACTATATAAATATTTTTACATTTATTTAAATAACAGTTTGTTTTTTCACTTATCTCCATTTCACTTTAACACTGTCACAATAAGAATTTAAGTAAATATAATAGGCCCATTGTTTTGAATGAAATCCACTTTCACCATCGAGTTTAATTTAAAAAACAAGTAAAATAAGAATATTGCCCGAGACTCAAACTTGCTAATCTACTCTACAGGGGACATTGAAAATCATTCAATTTAATCATTCAAATGATGTCATAAAATTTGCAACAAAATACTTTTTCAACATAATTTTTTAATTGAAATTTCAGGAGATCATTTTCAAAAGGCTTTACCTCATTGAAAAACCAGGAGGAGTGATTTGAATTTAAGTTGGCAATTCTGTAGACCTTTGATTGGTCAGATTCCGCCCAGTTTCTCACAACACTTTTTAATATTGACATCAGCTGATAGTTTTCATTTTTGATAGTTCTGACAGATAGATATACTTAATTTGTCATCGCATCCGCTCTTGTTGTTTTATTATTCCCACTTATTTTCTTTGAAACTGTTCCTTTTAAAACTTCAGTAAGCATTTGTATTATATATCTGCAATTATGGATCCTTTTACTTCAAGTACCAGCTCCTCGTTTAGTCCGGAAAAACAATATGAATGGTGAACTTATAGGTGATTTAGGACCGTCAAAAATCGAATACATCCATATTATATCTACAATTTCTCAAGCAATTGGTACGATTATTACTTTTATATTAACATGGTATTGAATGCTCATCATTTTGTTTATAGGAGTAGTAGAGTCAACGGTTCATTAACTAATAAAGGACTTCCGAGGCTGAGGAACAAAATACAGTGCAGCAAATATTAGTGGAATACCAAGACTTTCGAAAAATTGTGAATTAAAAATGCTGTTCGGAGAACAAAAATGAGTTATCTATATTGGATAAAAGTTTTGCAAGCTTTGAAACAAATTAAATTCAACTGTGTGATCCTTTGAATGAATGTACTATTTGTTTACTATATGCATTGTATTATTACATAGTTGAAAAGATATCGTCAAAAGTCAATGGAGGTTATAAGCTATTGAAGGTTTAAAAAATATATAAAATAATGGGTTTTGAGAAACTATAGTGAAAATTATGGAATACTTTAAAAAACTAACTTATTGACTTCCTTTTTATTGCATTCAGTTATTCGCTAATTATGAACAGCTATATTAGAGTAATGCGTATGTTCTAATCTATACGAAACAGGACAAAGTTTTACATGTGACAGAATACCCGTCTGTTTAATATCTGAATAATCTACTAGACAGACGAGAAATCAACTTATTACTATGCGTGGCTGATTTCTTTATCAATCACACTTAATAGATTGGGAACACGACTGTTGACTACTTTTTCGGAACACACCCTTTAGTAACTAATCTGGCAACTTTTAGTGGTATGAGTAAGGCTTTTCAAATTACCCCTCTTGGTTATCAAATGGACAGTCTACTTTGGAAAAGTTCACAAGCGCGTTTCTATATTAATAAATAATGTCCACGTCAAATCGACCAATATTTGCGACTCCTTTTAAAAACAGTGGTATATAAAAAAATGTTTCCTTCTAAATGGTTCGGTTCCAACTGTTCCAAGTATTAATCAATTAAACGTGGAATGTAAAAGTGATGAATATATTCGAGAATCCACTTTCTGAAACCAAAACGTACTGATAGTGAGAAAAAATGTACTTGTTACCTTCATCGCTGTCAAACTGCGAAAACACGAACTCTTTACTGGTCCTTAATTTATTATAATCCTTAGACACCAAGGCGACATAATGATTACTTAAAATAGCAGTCACTTTCCTCTTTAAAAATCTGTAGAACTTCATATATTCATCTTCTGTTTTACCATGACTTGAAGAAAACTCCCGGCTATGATTATTGTTTGAAACATTCCTAGATCTCCCGTTTTCATATTCATAATCGAAGGTTAAATCGTTTATGTATCGAACAAAACCAAACTTAGCACAATAATAAACATCTTTAGTGTGTTCACACTTGTTATAAACTTCATTAACATAGTCGTCAGCACGAGAAACAATACATAAGTAAACCATAATCAATGTGTTCGTTTTCTGCATATTCGTTAAAAACTCACAATATTATACTAAAACGGATTTTCAAGTTCAATCCTTTAAATAACCTTTTAAATGTATTAGTAGGTTACGGAAAACGATCCTAGATCTGCAAATTATAATTAGTGATCTATAATTAACGAATATGTTCATTAGTAAATACGTTCATTAAAGGTTCATTAGGAAATTATTAGTTTAGCGTTTGTCTAGACGTTTCCATTTTGGCACACTGCAAGAAATAATCAATTTAATGTGGATGACCCAATTTATCCTAACGATATAAAGTGACAGATGATGGGAAATTTGATGTAATTTATTCGTCAAATCTGTCGATATCATTCCCAGGAAACTCTAATGGAAATGATAGTTCGTTGGTCAGCAGTTAACACACAGGTCGCTTCATAAAAGGTCATTTTTTCCGGCGCTTTTGGAAAAAATATACATTTGGCAACCATGGTTTTAATTTTCCATTTCCCAGAAAATTTACAAAAAAATTAATGAATATGTTACACCCAAACATCGAAAACGCTCAATGAGCGAAAAAAACGACCGCAACGTGTTGTGAACGATGCCGAACTACCAAATATCGAAATGACAAAATTTTTCGCTTTGTGTCCGTTCTTGTTGATCACGACGCGTTGTGGACAATGCTGAAACGCCCACGATGCGTTCTGGATGATTTAGAAAGCTCTAGACTTGTCAGAGATATGTTGGTAGCATGGATACTTGACAATGATACCAAGCAATGGTCAGAGGGATTACGGTTTATTCAGAGCAAAAAAAATCGTGCTTTGCACGAAGGGATTAGAAGAAGTCCTTTCGATGCCATGTTTGGTGACAAGCAAAGAATCGGACTGGCAGATTCTTCTCTGGAAAGGGAAACATATGAACCTTTTGAAATGGAAGAAGATTTGAAGAAAATCTTGGAAGGGATAACACTCGAAAAATACCAGGAAGGGAAAGAGAATGTAATCAATGCAGTATCCACTGTGGCAGCATGTTCCATTTGCGAAGATTTTGGAGTTACCCAACCATGTAAAAGATGCAGCTTAAATGTACACATGAAGTGTGGGATTGAAATTTAAGGAGAAGTCGTATGCAATCTTTGCTACCGTCGTGATGCAATCAGAGAGCAACGCGAAACTGCTAGAGCCGGAATGGAGAAGCAAGCTGGAAAAATGCTGGCGCTGTCCTGTGAAAAACTACCTCCTGCTGAGATCGGTCAAAATGTCGTAGTCAAAGTTCCAGATGTCGACAGAGGGCGGCTTGCCCCTAGGAGTGTTCTAGCTGTAGTTCTGAGCGTTAATTATTCCAGCTCGTATAAGTTGGGAACCAAAGGGGGCGTACTGGAAAGACTACATAGTCGTAATGAATTCCAATTTTATAAACGCATCGGATGTTCCAAGTTGTTCATTAAGTTTTTAGAAAAGCTTCAGCTCTTTCGTCTAGATCAAAACAAGGATTTGTCATGTGCCATTGTGAGCGTTATTGTAATACAAAAAAGTGCAACTGCAGGACCAATGAGGTGTTGTGCAATTCTAAATGCCACAATAATAGTTTTGCAAAAACAAGTAAACAGCTTTATCTACCTGCGATACAGTTAGCTGTTATTGTAAATAAAGTTTCATGTAGAAATAAGCCTACAATAAAGGTTTTAAAATTCTCATTTATTTCTGTAAATTTAATCAACATATTAAAAGCATGGTCGGTTTATGAGCTTTCTAAATCATCCAGAACGCGTCGTGGCCGTTTGAGCATTGTCCACAACGCGTCGTGGAGAACAAGATCGGAATTAACGCGAAAAATTATGTAATTTCGGTAGTTGGTCGTTCGGCACCGTCCACAACGCGTTGCGGTCGTTTTTTTCGCTCAGTGGGTGATTTCGATGTTTGGGCGTAACAAATACATCACAAGGGACATACAAAAGATTAAATTTTAATTATACGACATAGCAACGTCTAGAATCAAATCAAATAAGTATATAAACGGCCCTTACAGCCGTATGCACCGTCGCAGTTTAATCGTTATTAACTGTTAATCCAGATTAACCAAACAATTTGGTATGTGCCGTACAAATGAATCATTCTAAACTCGATTAAGTATAATCCTAGGATGATGTCGGTTTAACCACGGTTTTATAATCTAACATATAAATTTTGACAGGTACATTTTGATTCGTTTCCAGTACTCTTCGAAATGGAAATAGAAGATGAATTGTTCTTTGAATATGACATTGATGACATTGTAGAAATCGGGTTTGCGCGTAGAATTATCATGATAAATAAAAGGTGAGCATTTACTTGTTTAAACTTCATTTTTAGATAATACTACATTCAGTATAAACAATATTAATAAAACTAATTCAAATATAGTTCGGAAACTGCTGTTTTAATAACGCTTCTTTATATGCTAAGTCAGTTCTCAAAACTTTTAGTTTTAAATCTCTTTCTTTTATTAGAAAAATTTGTTCCTCATCAATCTGCCTTATTTGTGTTTCTACTTAAATCAATCTCTTATCAGATGATGCCAGAGCTCTTATCTGTTTAGCAGGTCGTCTTCTATTGCTACTTGTTGGTGTTTTTGAAGTAAACTAAATTTCATACACACCTTTTCAACATTGAATGCAGAATTTATGGTCGTCTTAAGATTTGCTGGTTTATATGTACCCCAGTTATGATTTTAATCCTAAAATATTAACATTTTATTATCTGTAGTGTCTGACGAACCATTTCACATATCTGAATTCGTCCTCTTTTTGTTAATAGAGTATCGGTAGGCTGATATTTGGTTACTAAATTTTCCTTGAAAAAGTTGCAAAAATTAAAGCTAAAGATTATGCTTATGATCTTTGATAATACCTTTTCTGTAACTCCTGTTCGTGGTGCTTCTGACAGACGTTCCTGCTAAGATTTAACAAATTATACAAACATATTATTATTAAAAATATATTTCCTCATTTTCCTCTTCTGAAATCGAACCTGCTTCCTTTATTTCTTCATCTCTTTGAATCATGATTTCTATAGCAGAGCCGTCCTTATTTTTCACTTCTATCACTCCTGGTACATTGTCTGAATCCCAATCATTCTGTAATCCACATATTGTTTTTTCATTTAAAATAGATTTTAAGTCTTCATCACATTTCTCTTTCTTTAGAACTGGCAATGGACCCCACCCGTAAGGAATGTTTGTTTTCGTTCTTCAGCAACTTGCCTCTTGATTTCTTTTTTCTTGTTTTCATATAACCGCTTCAAAGATTCTGCTTGTCGAAAAACTGATGGTCGCAATAATAGTATATTACGTAACGTGTGCGGAAAGTGACATTTTTCACACGAGTGGGAAGTATTGTCTCACGAGCGCAGCCGAGTGAGACAATCCCACCAGTGTGAAAAATCACTTTCGCACAAGTTATGTACACTATTTTTCCTACGACCACGCGATATACTTTTACCAAATTAGGCATGTATAATCTTGCTTTTTTATGTAGATGTGAGAGGTTTTACATATGTGTATTTGTAAATACTTTATATGGTTTTGATTACTTACCTTTGAAATTGGCCCAGAAAATTGTGATTTTTATGCAATGGAAAAAAGTACCTTTATAAAAAAGTTAGAATTAATATTTAACTTGTTGCCTACCTGTAGGAGATTGAAAGTATTAACTAGCTATTTTAAGGATTCATTGTTCAAATAATTGAAAACGGATATTTATTGTTTTAATAACATGAAAGTCCAATAAATGTCGATATAAACACATTTTATTTTGGAGAATAAATAAACTGTTGTGTATATTTTATTAGTATCTTGGACAAGAACCATAAGCTACAACAGTGGGATAGCCGAGCGGTCTAGGCATCCGTGGGCTCGATTTTTGACAAGCAGTAGGGTGGTTCGAGTCCGGGCTCGGTATTTTTTTTTTTTTTTTTTTCAAATGAAATAAATAGATTATATTATATTATTATATGGACAAATCAACTTAGGAAATAAGCATTTCACATATACATATTAATTTGCGGAGTAAAAAGACTAGCATTTCAACATTCAATTTGACAGCTTTTTTATCCGCACACGTACGGATAAGATTTTTTTCCGTACGCGTATGAATAAAGGTCACTTTCCATAGAACTAGTCAGTGCGATATATGTCACTTTCCTATGTGGTCGTAGGAAAAGTCTTTTTCAATGTCCTGCCATGCTTGCAATTTTGAATTTAGTGAAGCTCTATCTGTTTTCTTGTCTTCCAGAACATGTTTATATTTAGTGCCAATAATATTTATTAAATATGGCATTTTTCGTTTTCAGGAAAATTGGGAATTCTTCTGCAGTGTTTTTCCATTTTTAAAGCTTGCGACGCAGCTTGCAAGCACAGCTCGGACTACCTAAAATTCAAGTGATTTATGCTCATATCATTTCTGGATGTGTTCTTACAAAAAAATCGTGGAGATGAAAATTGCAGAAAATCGTATGTTCCTGGAGGTGACGTAAATAGTTTTTCCAAAAAAAATTTTTTCCGATGTTAAATTTTCCAAAAATGGAAAAAATTTTCGGAAATCATATTTTTGGCTGGTAATTATAAATTAAATATTAATATCGAGGTCAAAACATAGATAAACATAGAGGGCGATTTTCCAAAAATTAACGTTTTTTCAGATTTGCAAAATTCAAAATGGCGGCTGCTCAAATTGGAAACAACAACAATAATTTTTTAGAACATTTGCCGAAAAAAAAATTTTCCATCTACTTTTTTCTCATTTTGGCGTTGTTTGGCATTTGTTAAAAATATATTTTCACGTTGTAAATATGTTTGTTTTTGAAAAACGAGTATTTTGAAAAAAAAATTTTCTGATGCGACTTTAACAAGCTGAGATAAACAAATTCAAAGTCTGTCATAATGTTAATTGAAAATTTCAAATTTTGATCACTTCGCTAGTGGGGGGTCAGCGCTCGTTCGCATTTCAACGAAGCTTAAACTTTTATTTTGGTTTTCTTTGTAAAAATTGCTCATTTATAGTATGGTTATTATTAATATGATTACATATTGCTAGAAATAAGGTACGATGATATTTATAATTTATATCTATAAATCCATTTATTAAATAAATTATACATAATTCGAAACATAGATACTTACATCTATTTTCTACAAATTTTCGCTCTTTTTGGTCTCTGAGGAAGTGGCTCTGTACAATTTTCCTCGTCATTATCATTAGCAATAAAATAAATTTAAACGCGATTGAAAAAAAAAGTTGTTTCCAATTTAAGCAGCCGCCATTTTGAATTTTGCAAATCTGAAAAAACGTAAATTTTTAGAAGTTCGCCCTCTATGTTTATCTATGTTTTGACCTCGATATTAATATTTTATTTATAATTACCAGACAAAAATATGATTTTCGAAAAATTTTTCCATTTTTGGAAAATTTAACATCGTAAAAATTTTTTTTTGGAAAAACTATTTACATTATCTTCAAGAGCATACGATTTGCTGCAATTTTCATCTCCACGATTTTTTTGTAAGAACACATCCAGAAATGATATGAGAATAAATCACTTGAATTTTAGGTAGTCCGAGCTGTGCTTGCAAGCTGCGTCGCAAGCTCCAGCGGAAATTATTAGACAATCTAAGAGAGTGATGCTGGGTCGATATATTTCCATTTAAAAATGAAAAATCAGCGATGGGAAGCATTTGATTTTTAACTTCCTTACTTTCCCGGACTATAGGAAAATACGGCTGTTTATTCTTCTAGTATATAATATTCGTTGTTTGGAGGTCTCCATGGTCGTAGCAAAAACATATTAAAACAGCTGGTAATTTTTGAGGTTATATCGACGTGTGGCAAGTCTGAAATATCTAAATAGAACAATTTGTACAATTTGGCAACTTTTGTCATGTGACAATTAAGCAACGTTACTTGTCAAATCTCACCTTTCATCAACCATGAATATTTCAAGTGAAATTTTAAGATAAAAAAATACATACATTCATAACTTCCACTTCACCAACTCGATAAGCCTGCAACCTGAAGACAATAAATTAAGAATTAAAAACTAAACCTCACTTGTACCAAAAAATTTCCAAATTATATGTGAAATGAATACGAATTCTAAAAACAAAAGTTCAGAAAATGTTGACCCAAAAAAAATTAAAGGTAAAAAATGTCCAGCAAATCTGGTTCTAAGTGAAGTGCTGTTTGAAGAAAGAACGAAAAATACTGACAGTCACAGATATGGTCAAAGTAATACTGTTACAGCATCGGGTATAATCAAACAAAATAAAATATCAACACTAGATGAAAAAAATATTGTTATTAAGAAATGTGAAATATGTGATAAGAAAAATGATTTTGAAAACAAAATTAAGAAGTCGAACAATGAAGAAGAAATTAAGTCAAAGAAATGTTTAGCAATAAAATGTCCCAACAGAGCTACGCCTATAGACACACAAATACCTAAACTATCAGAGAAAAATCAGATAATAAAATGCAGAGCAATCACACAAAGTGGTACAAGAAACTCATCGGAACAGCGAGATAGTTCGGTACCGAGCACCCACTATAAATCAACTAATAAAAATAGCGTGAAGCAGGAATGTAATTCTGTAGATCAAGGTCCTCCGTCAAACCTTAAGCAGCAAACAACAAAGAAAATTGAAGTTACGCAAGAAAAAGACAAAGTAAGTACCTCAAAGATCTGTTCTGCTGGAATAGCGAACCCACAAGCATCAAAAACCAGAGATAGTTCTAAAATGGAGCAAAGCAGCCATCCAAGACAAACAAAGTCAAGCAAATACGAAGTCGCCAAGCTATCCAACGCATGTATTTGCCCAGAAATCCATCCCAGTATCCCGAAAAAATGTAGTGCTAATAAACAATATGCACAACAAAAATATTCATTAAGAAAATCTTTTTTGAAATGCTTATCGTCATTTGTAACTGAAATTCAGAGAATCAACATTATTCCAGGATTGCATAAATTACAACTGGGTGACGATGGAATTGAAGAAAAAGTAAAATCAACAAACAACTATGTTTGTCCCTATAAGGTTGCATCTCCTGTGAAAATAGTTTTATTGGAATCAGAGAAAGTAGATATAACGGAAAATATACCACAATCTGCCACTCCTGCTAAAAACGATATTAGTTTAATTCATATTGTGAAGAAGGAATCCAAGCCGGCAGATAAATGTATCTGCTCAACTCTACCTCCTATTATCAAGCCCAGTTTGAAATTTATTTTACCACCATCATCATTAATAAATGTCGAATCTTCTTTATGCCCCACTGTTTGTCCTTCAAAACAATTATCAGCTACTAAAACTGAAATCGGAGATATTAAGGAACCATGTAAATCAATAACACGTACAACGCCGAAGGTTCTCGAGTGTAAATCTGTAGAATGTAACCCCAAACCAAAAATATGCCAATCGAAAGTTTGTGGCGTTAAATCAGAACCTGCTTATGAAAAGAGGATTGCAGCGGAAAGAAAACCAATAACAGAGCTTGATATGGAAGTTGCATGGAAACCTGGAGAAGTTTCCGTAGCAGCAATAAAACCAGAAGAAGCTTTAGAAATAAAACCAACAACAAAACTCGGTGAAGGTATTGAAGAGGGATTTGCAGAAGTAGGATCAGATACTAGAATTAAAGAAAAACAAAAAGTGGGAGCTGAAGTAACGCCAGGAGCAGGGGCTGAAGATAGAGCTGAAATATGGTTAGATGCAGAGCTTGCCGCAAAACCTGGGGAAAAACTAGCTGAAACGTTGGGAATTCAGCCCACAGCTAAGCCAGGGGAAAAAGTAGAGTCAGAAATAAAGCCACTAGTGGAAGCTGCAGCTGAGCCAAGTGTAGAACCTGCAGTAAAGCCTGGAGAGTTCGTGGTAAAACCAGGAGTGGAATCCCCTGTTAAACCTATAGTGGAACCATCGGTTGAAGAGGAGTCAAGACTAAAGCAGCTAGGGGAAGCTGCAGTAAAACTAGGTGTAGAGCCTACAGTTAAGCCTGGTGAGTTCGTGGTAAAACCAGGAGTAGAGTCCACGGTTAAACCTATGATAGAACCTTCAATTGAAAAGGAGTCAGAACTGAGGCCACTAGGGGAAACTGTAGTAAAAGCAGGTGTAGAGCCTGCAGTAGAAAAAGGGATACAACCTTCAGATAAATCAAAAGTTGACACTGCAATAAAACCACAAGATGGATACGTAGTGACACCTATCGAAGATTTTGCAAAAAAACCTGAAGAAGGGTCAAAGCAAATAGACTCTGCAGTAATACCTGGAAAAGTCATACCAAGAGAAGTGACTGGAATTGAATCCGGCGCAGAGCCTACAGTGCCAGCAGATGAAGCGTATGCACAAAAGCCCGGAGAAGATTCTGCAGGCTTACATGCAGCAAAGTTAGATATGAAAGCTGCAACAAAACTAGGGGAAGATGCTGGAATACAATTGAAAGATAGATCTGGAATACCGGAAGTAGGAATAAAACGACAAGAGGAAGAGAAAGCAGAGCTTGATAAATCAATGCAACCGTTAGATTCGAAAATAGAAAAACCCATGATAGGGTCTAAGACAGTGCCTGGATCAGAATCTGCAAAAGAAGATTCACCTGTAGGAAAATTTGACATGGAACATGTAACAAAGCTTGGGGAAGATATGCCAAAGGGAGGGATAGCACAGCTTGATAAATCAATACCACCGTTAGATTCAAAAAAAGAAAAGCTTTTAGCAGAATCTAAAGCATATCCAGAATCAGAATCTGCAAAAAAGGTCGGAGAGCATTTCACAGGGTTACCTGTAGGAAATTTAGACATGGAGCCTGCAACAAAACTCGGGAAAGATCCTGCATTGCAATTGAAAGCAGATACTCCAGAGTTAAGAACTGGGTTACTACCGGAAAAAGAAATGAAACAACAAAAGGAAAAGGAAGCACAACTTGCTAAATCAATGCAACCGTTAGATTCAAAGCAAGACAAAAAGCCAGAAATCAAAACTGGTACTGAAATTACAGCGCAATCAAAACCAGAAGTGGAACCATCACAGAAGACAACCACAAAACAGAAAAAAGTGGAAACGGATTTATCACAAAAACCTACGGATACTAAACAGAAGCAATTAGGAGATGTGGAAAGTAGTCCCGCCGAAACAATTATCGGCAAATCAGACTTAAAACCAGATACGAAACAGAAACCTGTACCTGAATTGGATTCAGTATCTAAAGTAGGAAAAGAGATTGGGAAAATATCGGAGCCACAAACAGGTACTAAAATAGATTCACCACTAGCACCTGTGGAAGAAGAAGCAACAATAGTAAGTGGAGAAGTCGATACAGAAAAAATAGATGAAAAAGAAAAAAGGGAGGAAATAGGAAGAATAGACACAGGAGATAAAATGGCGGATAAACAGGATGAGAAGATGTCACACTTAAAAGCTGAAGGTAAATATTTGTTAAAACTACTGAGTGAAATTTGATAGGAATTAATATCACCATTTCTTTTATTTTCCAGAAAAAAAATCTAAAGCAGATAAAGATGTAGGAAAAGCTAAGGTTGTGGATGATTCAGAATCTAAAATTGACGAATTGGAAATCAATAAAGAAAAAGAGAAACAAAAAGGAAAAGTAGGGGCAAAAGGAGAGGACAAAGAGAAAGAAAAGAATATAGAAAAAGAAAAACAAAAGGGAAAAGTAGAAGCAAAAGGAGAGGAC
>CAJUYI010000007.1:18366-72654 GCA_910591695.1 Galerucella pusilla | reverse complement strand
ACTTGGTCAAGGAGCTGGACCAGTTGACACCACAACAAAACAGAAATATGTTACTGCAGATGAATCGAAAAAAGAGCATAAAGATGATGTTCTTAACCAAGGAGGATCAATAACAAAAACCACTAAAAAAGCAACAAAATGTGCATGTACTCAGCTAAGATCAAGAAAAACCAAACGACCTACTCTAACACAAGAAACTTGTACCTGCGATAAGGGCTTAGTTACTGAATTATACGATGAATGTACATGTCACAAATTATCTAAAGATAAGCAATATAGTTGTGCACAAACCGAAACCGTCTCAAAGTCATTTAAATCAGCTTCTTGCTCTACAGTTGCACAAAATTTTCGAGGTAGAATTAAGCGTCCTAAGGAACCAAACCGACATTCCAATACAGCTCCTTGCCGCAGTGAATATTTGCCTTTTAATATTGAAAAAAGAAGTCCTACTGGTGCCGGCCCATTAGAAAGGTAACAAACAGTTATTTAAAACGTCAGCACATTTCGAGAGCTTGATCATCATATAAATGTGTTCCAATATCAAAGTTTGAGTCTTTTCACTCAATGTGCTCTTGATAGCACTGTTTATGTGACGAGACTAACTGTCCTTATTAGCCTGTATAGTCTTTTCACAAGGTCCTTTTTCCCTTGGACGAGCTGGTCACAGAATTTTATATCTCCAGTGAGTCATTATTCTGCATTTCCTCCATTTCCTCCTCTTACATGCAAGACCAGCAGATGGGTCTATATTCATGTCTGCCAGTGGTAGGCATGCTTATCCTGTGAACGGGCAGTGATAATCCTGTCACTTTCTTCATATGATCCCCGATTAGGTTTATTGAGTTAAAAATCACCTTTCACTTCTAATGAATTTCATGCCATAACTTATTTTAGCCGATCGTTTTCTGGAGTTCCCATTCCGAAATTTGAGGACACCATTAGAAGCTATTGTAAATGTCGAGAGGATCCTGATTTTATTGAGCTGTTAAGTGAAATGATGGAAGGTACTACGAAACTGATAGACAGTAAAAGACAAGAAATAAGTAACTTGTTGCACTGTACTTGTGACAAAAATAAAGAAGAACTCGATTTTGCTAAAGTCTTATTACAATTATTGGATGAACTTGGTTTTCAGAAAAAAATCAAACAAAAATGCAGCTGTGTCAAAAAGGTTCAAAAAAGAAAATTATCCAAACAAGGTTGTTCATGTCCGGTAGGCGGTAAGTTCGTTATATTTTTATAATTTTTTTGGATACATTAAAGAAAAATCCCCGTACTTGATGAGGATTAAGGATACCTTCAGGTGCAGTGAGCTGTTGATATGTTACAGGACAATACATGTATTCGTGCAAGATAAGATTGTCAGCTAGGGCTGACATTGCAGCTTTGAAGATACCATCCAAATGACTTGTTATGGTTTTTTGTAGGTCCATCGAAGGCAGTGAGTGATACAAATGAAAAAGGGAAAATGGGTGACATCGGCAAAGTACGTTGTGTTGACACATGTTCAAGAAAAAAATGCACCTGTCTAAGCGCACAAAGACCATCTGACTTAAAATTGATACAGTCACAGCGAAAGAACATGCAATAGTGATTGGATATCCCAAAAAGAAATTGGAAGAATTTTTTTAGAATAAATGTGGAAACTTTTTCATTTTTTATTTCTAGTTTATCTCACAATTATAATTCGTTAACACTTTTATGTGATAAATATTTCGTAGGAAATAGCTATTTGTATTACTAGGGAGGAAAGTGCCACTTTTCCTCCCGCAGGATGTAGTTTACTGCCCGAAGCGGTAAACATCCAAGGGAGGAAAAGGCACTTTACTCCCATGTGATACATCCTCCTACCCACCTTTTTTTGAAAATTTATCCACGACACAAATAGGTAACGAATATAAATAAGAACACAAGAATTATTTATTAAACAAATTTATCAATATATGTTATACAATTAAGTACATAGTATTGTTTAACTATATTTTAGAATTATTTATGTTAATATTGAATGTGCAGTTTTGAGCAGCACTTATATGAACACCATTGGAAGAAGATAGGGTTTGAACAGGAACTTAAGTATTTGAAATATTTTCGCTTAGCACATTGTAATGGTGGTAACTTCTAGAAGTGCTTGGCTGATTTTGATCAAGTTCAGGTTTTACATTATTTTCCATAATTTGATCAGACATTTTTCTTTTTTTTGTGTAAGATTGTTCTACATAACCTTCTGCGATATTGGTTGATTTCCAACCGCCATGCTGTTTTAGAGCTAAAATATCCCCACCAGCGTTTACTAACAGAGTTGCTGAAGTTCTTCTGAAACTGTGCCCTGTGTAATGTTTGGCATTTGGAAGATTGAGATATTCTGCAATTTTTTGTATTTTGGATATACTATTTTTGCCAACCACTTGACTTATACATTTTCCTGCTTTGAAGCATACCAACAATCGTTTATGCTCAGTTTTAGGACGTAGACAGATATACTTTTTAACGATTTGAACAAAATTTGGGCCGTTACCTGTTGTAGTATTGATAACGAAAGTTCGTTGTTTATACGTTTTTGAAGTGTGGATATTTATGACCAAAAGATTGTCTTTCTCTTCTAAATCATCCATAGTCATTTTAATAAGCTCATCACATCGACATGCTCCAGAAATTCCAATAACAAGCTATGAATATTTTATATCAAAAATTTAATTATTTGCATGGGATTGTATTTCTTACCTTCATTAATAAAAAAACATCATCGGGGGCTTCTATTAAGAATGTATTTATTTCTTCTCTTGTTTTAGCTTTATTTGGTTTGTATCCGGCATTTTGACGTTTTATTTAGACCAAAGTGTTGAAGCGTTTAATGATTTTCCCTGTAGTGGAAAATATGCCAGTAAAACATTCTCTGAATATTTATGTATCTTGTTGTCTTCAGCCCATTGCTTATATTGTGCATATTGTTTTTCATACCTGTCTTTAAATTTTTGTAGTAGTAATAGTATATTATGTTACTAGGAGTAGAAGGCCAACATTATTGTTGAGCCCAGATTCTTGCACTGCCGAGGCGCTAGCCGAGGCTGTGCAAACTGGGCGAAACATATAATGGGCCTTCTGCTCCGAGTAACATATACTATTTTTTCTTCAAGCGTAATAATAATATGCATTTTATAAAAAATATAGAAGGCTTTGTTTATATCTCAACTATTTAATTAATACAAACGAAAAATTACATAAAGTGTTACCTATTTATTAACAGTAATATTAAATGTGCAGTTTTGTATACTGCAGTTGTTTAAATTTAAGCCACTGCCACCGCTTTCAGCTTCGACATTTACAATTTTGTCATTGGTATACATCATATTATTAGTAAGTTGATTGTCGATTATTATGTCAGCGATTCCAGAACTATTACTTGGTTGTTCTTGCCAATTAAGTATTTTTTGTGCAGTTTGTGTTTTACTGGAAATGGAATCCTCTAAGTACCCTTCAGCAACACTGGTGGATTTCCATCCACCATGCCGCTTTAAAGCGGTAATATCACCTCCGTTGTCAACTAAAATAGTTGCGGAAGTCCTCCGAAGGCAATGTCCTGTATATTCATGAGGATTTGTTAATTTCAAAAACGTAGCAACGTCTTTTGGTACGTTTGATATTTTGTGGATACCCATTACCACACGGTGACATTTACCATTCTGGTATTTAATAAAAAATCGCTGCAGGCCAATATCATCCGGACGAAGAGCCGTATACTGTCTTACCAAATTCAAATAAAAATCGCCAATTATAGTAAACGACCGTTGTTTTTTGTTTTTTGTGTTTATGATTTTAACCAAAATTAAATTTCCCAAATCTTGGATTTCGCTAGACTTTAAATTAACAAGTTCATCGCATCTAAGGGCTCCTGTGACTCCAAATATTAATATAACCTAAAACAAACGTTGAAATAAATAAAAAAAAAAGCTGGTAGCACCGGGATTAGAACCGCTGACCTTTGCGACCGAAGACAAAAGCTCTGCCACTGAGCTACCGTCATTAAATGTTATAAGTAGGAAATGAGGTAATATTTGCTGTCAAGTTAAATATTGATCTGCTAGTAGATATCACTGTCAACGGTTTAATAAACGTAATAATGATTAAAAAGAAATAAGAAAGTACCTACCTTTGTTGCTAAATAAACATTATTTGGTGCATCCTTGAGAAATTTATCAAATTGATCTTGTGTTAATACTTTTGATTTTTTCGGTGTATAATTTTCCCCTTGGCGCTTTATAAATGCAATTAATTTGCTATATTTTTCTATTTTAACATTATGTTTAATGTTTAATTGACTTTTAATCATTGAATACTGTGCCCATAGAGTAGAACTTTTAAACTTTCTGGACAAATTCGTGAAGTATGCAAGCATAACGTTTTCCGTGTATTGCTGTACATTATATTCATTGCACCATTTTAGAAATTTTTCGTATGCAAAATCATACAGTTTACGCGACTTCGTTGGAATTAGAGTTTCAATACTGGAATTAGCTATTTCAACTAATTCCGGAGGCGTACATTGCAATTCTTGAGACATTTTTCACAAAATTTTCAAAACAGACAAACGTCAAATTAAATAAGTTTAAAAATGACAGTTCCTACCTACTTGATTACAACGCCCCATTATTTTATTAGTACAATAATGAAAATTAATTTTTGTACTAGTAAAATAATGGGATATTTCTACGGTCTGTGTTGCAAAAAGTAATATAGTTATTATTATACGCTTGAAGAAAAAGTTAATTATGCTATGTTGGCTTGTTCCTTAATATTAGGTGGTGTATTTGGAAATTCAAAATCACCTGAATCGCTCTCCATTTTTCAAAAATTCAACTAAGTTTAATGAATGTAGCGACTTTGCACTTCAAAAGTCAATCGCCGTGTTTACTGTCAGTGATCCACAGCATACTATGCTTTTCTTATTCTGAACTCAAAAAACGTATATCTAAGTTGAAATTTGTATTGAAGAACTACGTTGGAGGAACATTAATGTTTGATTTTTACCAAAAAACAGGATATACAGGATCTTCTAGAAATTATGGAAACAATATGAATATAATGAATTCACAAGTTTCATCGTTTACAACTTACTTGAAATGAGGAGGAGGAAAAATACTTTCCTCCCTAGGTAGAAAAAGTATGAGTTTCTTCCCTGATTTGAGGGAGGAAAGTGTGTACTTTCTATAGGGGTAGGAGGAAATAGCTATTTGCTATAAGTGCGGAAAATGAATTCTTCCGCACGAGTCTGTCGTTCACCGAACGACGTGTAGCGGAGTTCGGTGAAGCAGCCGAGTGCTGAAATACATTTTCCGTAAGTGTTAGGTACCATAGTTTTTCTACGAGCGTGAGGAAAGTCAACAGAACCAATCAAAAGTTGAGATATTTTTATCTGATTATAAGTGCTTATAGTTTATTTAGAAACATATTTTATTAGATCATTGATAAAGTAAACATAAAGTAAAAAAATATTAACAATAATAGTTACATGTCAAAATCTAATATCTAATTATTTATATTATAATTTATTGTAAGAGTACAATTATTTGCATTACTTAAATTTATAGCAGATGCTAGTTGCTTGTTGAATGGCTGTAATTTTGGATCTGTAGCTCTTTGCTGTTCTGGGATAATAATGTCAGTCGAGTGTAGTTCATTTTCGAATTCCTGTTCAAAGTTGTTTTGAGTAGGTACTTGGGACTGGCTGTATGTCAGTGGAGGCGATAGAGCTGCTGGTAGTGGCTAATCGCAGCCACCATAATATAGAGGCTTATTATTAATTTGATATATTGAGGTGAAAAATTATTTCCACATGGTGCGGAAAATTATTTCCACACGGTGCGGGAAAATTAATTTTCCACACTAAAATGTGTTTGGAAAATTCAATTTTCCGCCCGCTCGTAGAAAAAATATTTTATTATCAAATAATTTTTTTTTTCATTTTCAGGTATTATCGTCCATTGGAAACTCTCTGTTTTGTCACTTTTATTAAGTTTGGTCCAATTTATATACTTTCAAAAACTTCACTGTATTTTTTATAATAAAAAAAAATTAATTGAACATAAAACAAATTGTAGATTTATTTCACAAGACATCTCTTAAGGTCATTTTAGATTAGACAATTTTTCGTGCAATATTTAGTCTAAGTTTTGGAACAATATTTGGAATAGATTTCTTGTGTGAAATATTGGCCAACTGTTTTGAGCTATTTAAGACTATTCCAATTTATTGAACAATATTTAGTTCAAGATTCTACGCAATGATTTGATTTGGTTTTGATATTTCCTGAATTAACATTTCAATCTCTCGTTCATTCCAAGTCATATTTTTCAACCACTCCAATACATAACCACAAATTATCAATATTAATGACATTTTCATAGAACATTTTCAACGTGAAACAGAAACACAAACAATAAATCAAATTGTTAAGTAAATAGAACCTGTTTAATTTTTTTTACAATTTGACAGGGTAAACAATTTTTCTACACCCACATGTATATTATCCATTTCCTGCACAGTTTACAAAATGGAAATGTATGCCATATCTGTTAACTGAACGTATATGATTTCATATACATCCTAGAACGTATATGAAATACACCAATCAGCATTCGCGTTCAGTACTTGTCACCCATCTTATTTCAAATTAAATGAAGCGTCAAAATAATTTGTCAAAAAAAGTCCCTCCCATAAGCAGTGGATTGAGAATATTCATTTACAAAAATAAACTTGAATAAAACAATCCGTACAAATTAATAACAAATACCAAAAACAGAATAAAATGGGTATTTAAGGGACTATCGATGGATATCAGCTCTTATAAAGCTATAATTGAGTGGTAAACATATCAGGGGCTGTATTCTTGACTGTGGTAGTAGAGCTTTCCGAGAGAACACATATTTTGTCTTTATTTTGCCTGGCTAATCTGTCACTGCAGTGACAAAGACAAAATATCAAAAATTGACAGGAGAATATTTTGTGGTCACATGCATGTCACATGTACAATGTGACAATCTAAAAGTCAGTTTTCTTTTTTCTTTTGAACAATGGAGAGAAAATAATATTTTCTACTAAATTGAAGTAGTTCAATCATTATCTGATTAAAATAATTAACTTTCACGTTTGATAATGAAGAAGCAGCATCCTCTGTAGCGAAAAAAAAATCATTAACGTTCCCGAACATGATGTATAATATATATTTCAATCTATCTGAAGGTAAATTATACGCAAATCCAACTTCAGATGCTTTCGAATCCATGTCTTTAAATCGTACAAAAAGTATTTTTAAACGTAAAATGTTTGCATTGAAACATTCAATGGTGAGTCTAAATGATGAAACTAGAAAATTGAAATCAGTTTTAACCAGCTTAGAAAATCAAAATTTCAATTCACAAAGTCAAATAAAAACTGTAAGAGAAATAATAATAAAAAGAAATAAAACCCTAGAAATGTGTGAGAAACAAATTAAAGAAATTAATAGAGAAGCAGCGAATGTAAGAAACGGAATGAAAGGGATTGTTGGTAAAAAAAATGCTGCAAAAAGATATCCTGAGTCGAAAAAATGTTTCACTAGTTCTCAGCTCAAAAATTTCGAAATAATGGAATATCTGGAAAGTAATTTTGTACGTTGTAGTGAAAACACAAAGCAAATAGTTGAGAAAAAGCGTCAACTAGAACATCACAAATATCTGGAAAACTCACTGAATGTAAAAAGAAAGAAAAAATTTAAAAATAATAATAATAATCAATGTGAGGGAAAAATTAGACAAGGAAGAGTATGTAAGAAAAGAAAAATGGAAGATATTAGAGGATTGCACGAAGATAAAATAAATGCATCAAAAAGTAGGTCATTTTCACACAGTGCATTGAATGAATATACAGTGCGAAGCAAAGGAAGAAAAGTATCAGTACCTTTGGATAATACATCAACAAATATTAAAAATAAACTTGAAAGGTTACAACTGAATGTAAATCAAACAAAATTCACTCTACCAACTAAAACGAAAATGAAAAGGCAGCAAACTAGTACTTATTCAAGTGCGCATATACTTAATAACCAAGTACCCATGATTAAAGTAAATATTATTTTCAAAAAATCACTACAGAAAAAATATTTCCGAATAACAAAATCTGAATCGGAGATTATATATTCGCAAGGTTCACAATTATCAGAAGATACAACGTTTGTATTGCCATTCAGTGCAAAATCTGAACCAAAAATGAGTTTGCAGTCAGATACTTCAAGCATAAAAGATCGAGAGGATGACGTGGAGATAATTTATGACTCATATTATTCGCAAAATTGTAAAGAGTGTTTGAAATTCAATAGGGTTATAGAAGAATTAAAGAAAAATGATTTAGTAGCTTCAAAAGAAACAGAAGAAACAAAATCTGATATAAAAATGGAACAAATATTTGGGGAATTGGATAAAACAAATCTTGAACAAGTATATTCGAATAATAAAAGGAAAAGAAAGTTGTACAAACGCATGCAAATACAAATTAGAGCTACTGCGCAATTAAAAGTCTTTCTGAATTTCAAATTTGAGTCGACTATATCGTTAATAACAAAAAACATGTTGGAAAACACCGTGGACATAACTAAAAAGGGATGGACAGAACGAGAGGACCAAGAAATAAATAGGGTTGATGATGGAACAATTGAACGGTATTTAGCTTCATGTGACCAAAAAACAATAAATTTGAAAAAGTTTGCTTTTAATACGATAAATGAAAAAGCTTCAACTGAGCTTCGATTATCGAAATCAATGAAAGAGATAATTTTTCCAAAAACTCAACTACAGCTGTTTTCAATGAGGAATTATTCACAACTACAGTACAAACTCTTGTTGCCTCATCAAAATACGCGAGAAGAATCTGCGGGTTCTGGAAATCAAGAGCAAAATTTGTATTGTAGAGAAAACGCATCAATTCTTGAACCAGACTTAAGCGAAAACCAAAGAATTCAACTTGAGATTAATAGGGGTGACAGCAGCGATCAGGTAAAAATTTTTTCTTACATAATCCTTCCAATCTGTATCTGTATCTGGAGAGTAGGGAGGGTGAGTGTAGGCTCACAGTACTTAGGCCACATGTAACCCATTTTATAACCTCCTGAGGAGTTGTCCTCCTAGATCATCGTCCATCCTGTCCTTCTCAGGAAGGTGGACAGGTCACTGGGAGGCATCTCCTTTATATCGGCAGGTGTAGGCCAAGATTCACCGAACACACACTCTCTTATTGAAGATAACTCCGGACACTCGCATAAGACATGCCTGACAGTTTCATCTTCCTGTTCACACATCCTGCATAGAGGTGTGTCCACTAGCCTCATAGCATGGAGGTGTTTCCTTAGCTGACAGTGGTCAGTCAGAAATCCTACTGTTAAACGTAGTTTATTTTCTGGTCATCGTCAAATATTTCTTCGGCGTCAGCTTCCCAGGGTCGCCTAGGGTGATCCTAACCAGACTCCATCCTTTGATTCCATCCCATCTCTTAAGGGATTGAGCATGCGTGTAATGTTTGGCTAGTTTCGCAATTGTCGAAGTCGTTAAGCCGCAGGTGTCACTGGGTCCTAAAATTTTTGGGCCAGCCGCTTCCCTGGCTAAAAAATCGGCAATGCGATTACCTTCACTCCTGTCGTGCCCTTCAACCCACGTCAGGATAATATTGTTATCTGCCGAGGCATTAGCTAAATCTCTTGGTGGAACTCTGGTACTAGTCCCGATTTAACACGTTGTCTGTTCAAGGCTAATAGTGCTCGTCTACTATCAGTGCAGATTGTTATGTTTTTGCCAGGAATTCCTTTTCTGGTTAGTTCTTTTGCGGCAATTGGGATACCAGCCAGTTCTGTTTGAACCACGCTGGTATTGTTTCCCATTCCCCACTTAATCCTTAGGCTTAGTGCTCTGGAGCAAACTCCACATCCTGAGCCTTCTTCCATTTTTGAACCATCTTATCAATATATTGCTTATTGTGGATGGCACGGAAATGTCTAGGACAAACTTCACAGTATGCTAACACGACACTGTAAGCTTAATAGGTAAGCAAAGGTAATAAGGTTGTCAAACGCAGCGATGTTTAGTGGGAATAAGAAAGTAAATCTTGACTCTTAGCTAAGAAAATACTGCTACTTTCGGGCAACCCCAGAGTTTCTACATTATTTTTACTCCATATCAGGTGTTTACTTGGCTCTATAGCTACTTACAGTACAGTTATAAAATTCTGGTTGGGTTTCAATCTATATATAGAATTTTATGTTATTTTTGTTACAGACTAACTTAAAGCCATTTAGAAACATTAACATTCATGCTGAGACACAAACTCTATCACCAGAAGAAAATCATAAGGCAATCCCAGAAACAAGGGAACAATCCACTGGACCTAACCTAATTAAGTCGCTTAGAAACCAGTCTGTACATATTCCTAAAAAAAAGACACCAGATCCAACTCAGTATAAAAAGTTTGTCAGTGCAAATACGGTTATGAGGAAGAAGCCACTAACAAAAGAAGTGACACGTACCCAGGGACCAAGTATATTTAATAAAAAGAGACCGAAAGAGGTGAAGCTGTGTGAAAAGAGCGGATCAGTAGAAGCAGTGTTACCAAAACGAGAAAAAAAAGTTGTGAAACAAAGATATAAAATTGTGAATAACAATCGAACGACAAAAAATAAAATGAAAAAGATGAAATCAATAGAAAAAGAAGATCAACTGAATGAAAACAAAAAGAAAAATATAAATAATAATAGCTTGGGAAGTAAATTAATTCCAGAATTGGATAGAATCGAATTCGATTTAAGGAAAGTTGTACAGCAAATTACAAAACTAGAACTTGAAAAGTTTTTTGAAAATCAAACAGATACAGTAACTAGCATTGAAATGGAAGATGCTGCTACAGATACAGATTCAAAGTTGGAATGCGAAATGAATACTATCATTGAGAAGATAAATGAGAACGAAAAACGAAGTCAAAGTATAGAACTATTACCAGCTAGTGATAATATCAATGATGAAGCGATATTTAACATGATACATTCCTTGGAAAACTTGCAAGCGGGTTTATCCAAATGTCAAACTAATAAGAATATCCAATTCCCGATAGAACATCTAGAAAAACTGTTTACTGTTTTCATAGAACTTATGATTAAATTGAATGAATTTCGCAATTCAAATAGTGTAGTGGGTAAGAAAGTAGTAGGTACATGTGAAGATGTAAGTCCCAATGTTTGTACAACTCAAGAATCAGTACCAACAGATTATAAAGAAATGGAGAGTGAGATGGATGAATATAGTGAGATATTAAAAGAAATAAACACAGATAGTCAGCAGATAGTAATTCAAACAATTGAGTCAATTGAAGAAACTCAATTTTTAGATGAAAACGACTCAAAAAAAGAAGATATTAATGAAGAACAAATGATGATTCTTCAAAAACAATTGTCTAAAACATCACAAATATATGAAGCGGATTGTCGATCAGATGGAAGTTCGGAAGAATCAGAAAATACTGACTTTTTCACACCTCTCAAGCGTGTCAGATTCGACCAAAAAACTTCACTTGATATAAAATCCCCAAGTAGAAATCTTAAAGCCGATAGAATAAAAATAAATCAAGAAAAAGTAGATTGCGGTGTTTTAGTGAAACCAAATACCGAACTTAACTTTTATGCGAGTAAATCAATGACCAAAAGTAAAGTGGACTTTGGTACCTCTTTTGATTTGAACAAAAAATATATTTCTCGGCCAAAAACATGCACCTGCAATTGTATTAAGTCACAAAATAGAGGTAATTTTGGAATAATAACCGAACTAATGAGATCCATGGATAAAGCGCATCACGTTAATAAGTTTAATTTGAAAGCTCGTGACTTCCAAAATAATTATGACCAATACCGAATATGCCAGACCGTTACGAACCTTATGCGAGGCTTAGGCGATGAGCAAAAAGTAACTGGACCTACTACTAAAAATTATACAGGAAGATGTCAAAAAGTAACAAACGATAGAGAATTTCAATCTGCGGGTAGAGGAAAAAATTACTATGACTCCACCGTAGTAGATCTGAGGAAAAATAACCCTGGACATGAATTAATTTATAATTTAAAACAGTTCAATAGTAAGTATTAGCTAATTATTGAAGCTTATAAAAAGTGGAATATTTCATTTCATTTATAGTATAAAAATGTCCACCACCTAGGGGGCCATGCATAAAGTACGTCACACAAATTTCAGGACTTTTGAACCCCTTCCCCCGTCCTTGTCACAATTGTCACATTTTTATAACCCCCCCCTCCTGATATGATGTTATGCTTTTATTTAAAAATAATCGAGAGAAAACAGCTATTTTCATTTTTCACACATTTTTATTACATAATAATCTAATAAAATGCTAAATTATTAATAAATATAGATCAGGTTCGTAAATTTTTTAAGTTTTTTATTCACATCCAAACTTTGCGTTTTAGTATTTTACATTTTAACATGTGACATCACAAAACTATTGACCCCCTCATGCCCCTTGTCACACAATGTCACACTTCGGTAATGCCCTATCTCCCCATTAACGTGTGACGTACTTTTTGGATCCTTACCATGTAACGTCGAAATTGGTATTATAATGCCAAAAAAAACTCGCCTCGTCAAGAGAACTCGACAGAGTATCACTGGTCCAGCCTGACCACTCTGGCATGGATGGAAATGAGAAGGCAAACTCTCATGCAAGGAAGGGTGGCGCTCGTGTCTTTATCGGACCAGGTGGTCTATTCACTAATAGTGAGAGCTCCTACGAGAGTACACACTTATAAAGTGCGCATGCGAGCTCTCTCGAAATTGCAAATTATGATATTGCCCGCATGCGCACTTTATAAGTGTGTACTCTCATAGGAGCTCTTCACTGTTAGTGAATAGACCTCCTGGACCTACAATTGCCATCGCAATAAGTTTTGCAAACAAACTTCAAAGACCTGAACAGCCTAGACTTCTGGCTTAATTCACCATGGTTCATTCAAAGGCTCTTTCACATTCTGTGAAGTGCTTTTTAGACCCATTCACCACAAATATTACTCAACCTAAACTTGCTTTCAACTGTATAATTTACAATACTAACATTGACTGAAAAAATCAATATCGGGCCAAAATAAAACATCTTAAATTTGAGATACATGTTAAATTCATAAAAACATACCCATCAGTTGTTAATACTATTATCACACACCTGGCATAATATATACTTTTTTTTAGGCCGCGTGGAAGAGCGTTCTTTATCGCTATTTTCTCCTAAATCTAGTGGTTAAGCGCGAACGTCGCCTTTTGCTCGTTGGTAGTACTATACTTTTTATTTTATTTTTCTTTTCTCGTTATCCTGTATTATTATGAGCAATAAAGTCATTATTATTATTATTATTATCATTCCAAGTATTCACTTGCTCAGCACTTGCTGGTAATGTTCACCTATCCCGAGCGTGTGTAAACGCAAATGGGATTAGGCTCGGAAGTCACATATTTAGAAATTTACGGACAGTGTGACAGGTATTTAGGATGGCAGCCTTCTGCAGATCGATGTAAGTATTTTTGTGAAGACCCAGTTTGGTAAGGCTATCTTGTAGAGTTTTGGGAATTAGTCCCGTAGATGAAACGATGATCGGTACCACCTCTATTTTCTCTGCATGCCACATCTGTCTTACCTCAATTGCAAGATCGGTGTATTTTGCAATTTTCTCGTTTTGTATTTGTCCAGAATATTGTTACTATTGGGTACAGCAACATCCACCAGATAAACCGAGTTAGCTTTTTTATCCACAACTACAATATCAGGCCGGTTATTCGTCACCCGTCTATCGGTGATAATTGACCTATCGTAGTATAATCTAAAATCAGCATTCTCTAGCACCGAATTCGGATGGTACTTGTAATATGGGGTGTAGGTGTTCACTAATCCAAATTTGTTGGCCAACTTCTGATGGATGATGTTGCAAAGTTGATTTTGCCTGCGTAGGTAATCAATGTTAGCTAAGGCTGAACATCCCGACGTAATGTGTTGTATCGTCTCTGTTGTTTGTTGGCACCTTCTGCACTTGTCCGTATCGATGTTTGGATCTTTCATGACAAATTTCTTGTAATTGTTGGTATTAATTACTTGGTCTTGAATTGCCATCATAAATCCTTCTGTTTCTGGAAATAATGTTCCATCAGATAGCCACTTATTTGATGCTTCCTTGTCGATATGAGGTTGATTGAGGTCGTGATGATGTCGACCATGAAGCGCTTTCTGAGCCCACTCCACCTGTTTGTCAGAATCTGTAACGATTTCAAGTCTCATATCAGGGCTCACAAGATTTAAGGGAGAATAGTTTTTATCTGCTTTTGCGACTATCTCATGCAATTCAGATGTTTCAGCCTTGGCAATGAAGAATTCTTATTATTATTATTATTATTATATAGGATCAAAATAGCCTTTTTTCTAAATCAGATACACAGATTCACAGTTCGTTTTCTCATTTTATTTTCATTTGATTCCAAAATTAAAAATATTCAAATCAAACTGATTTGGTTTTTCAGGTAGACGTCAATCAGTTTTCGAAGATCTGCTACCATTTGGCAAAAGATTTGTCCTCACTCCTCGACGGTCACATTACTGACATAATGTTCACGTCACTCATGTGTAATGTACCTACTTAATAATAAATTTTTCATGATAATACACAACTAATTTTCATTGGAATATGTGACTACGGATAATTAAAGTCATACGAAAAGTTATGTTTAACACTAAAGCAAGCAGATTCTGTTCGAATACTTCTTGTTCTGAGCATAAATTGTCTCCCAATTTGATACAGTGGACTTATTGATTCGGCTCCAAGACCTCCCTTCAGCTAGTTTAAGAGCTTGGTAATTGGAAGTGTGCATAAAAAACTGTTAAGAAGATACCCTTTTATTGGGCAGTCTTTTCATCCCCGCTAAATACCAATCATCATCTAGATTGTAATTTCCTCGAAAAGGAATTGGTCTGCCAAATATATTGCAGGCTGTTTACCTCGTACTTAGTACAATCATTAAAATCTCCATTATCTCTACAAGAAGATTACAAACATTCCTACGCTTTGAAGTGAGTAAATAGCATTCCTAAACATACCTACCAAGAACCATTAAATCTTATTTGATCTTGCTTAATTCGGTTTTTCAAGTCATTAAATAGATCTTTACCACAACAAATAAGAAAAAAACCTATTAACATTATGGGTACTAGTAATCTAGTACTATTCTTTTAGATAAAGATGGTATACTGAGTGTCTCAAATTATTTTTCAATTCAAACAATTTTAAAAGTTTTATTAATATCCGAGCATCACAAAATATTATTTTTAATTGGAAACATCCGGATGATTTGCAGACACGTGAACATGCCACGTACAACTGACCATGAAAAAAACATGGTTAAGATCACAACCTGCTTCTATTTTTCAAGACCATGTTTTTTTAACTTTTTGTTATGGGATTTGGCAGCTCTTCTAATGTTTTTATTAAGCAAAAATGGGTTTAAAGTTGAAATAACAGACTGTTATGTGTGTCAATTGAATTAAATAAAATGATTATATCCATCTCTGATCATTTTATATCCAATCCAGTTTATTTTCAAATAGCTCTTATTATACGTATTCCAGCTATCACTATTATAATACAGGCGGCTAATTTCGCAACTGAAAAGTAACAACAATATTGAATTATTTAAACGTCGTGGGAGAAAATCAAAATCGCTTATTTGAGACCCCCTGGAAATCAGAACCTATCGAATAGGAGAATTTCACTTAAAAGTGTGTAATATATAAAAGTGTAATAACAGATCCTAGTTTGACATTTCCTCAATCGTTGAGAAGCTGAGCATAACAGCATAAATTCACCTGTAAAGCAGAATTCTTCAAGTATTAGTAATGAAAACATGCAAGGGACTGCCTAAATTGATTGATTTCAGCAGTACACTTAGTTATTAGACCTCTCCACTCCAGCCTTTGAGCTTCTGGTAATACTTTTTACGTAGAAGCTTTTCACAAAATTCTTCTTGGAGGAATCCTTTATTCATTTAGTGCTTCCTATTCGAAGATGATGTGTGAAACTATATTTTCTTTTTCTAGACTCAGTCCTGTTTATGTCCATGGTACAAATGTGCTTTTTTTTAGGGTGCAGTTACCAATGAATAGTCCTTTCACACTATTTATTCTACTAGGTTTTTAAAGGTGAGGTACCGCCTTGAACTATCATTAATACTTACCGCGTAAAATCATAGTTTAGGCTTCTACAGAACGCTAATGATCATGATAACCTGTCAAATCATACCAGAAATTTTGAGTATTGCACCTTATATGTCAGATTAATGAGGGGAATGTCTGTGAGCGGAATTTCCTATTGCCTTGAAGTACACGCAGGTGTCAACTTTCTCAAGCCAAGTGAGCTGCGAGACGTCATTCGCTGTCGAATTGCACCTCCTCGGTGCTCAAATCGGTCCATTTCAATCTGAATCGTTTCGGAGAGAAATCGGTATCGGTAAGACTCAGTTATCGACAGCCGTCGGTAAGTCGCATGAGCGGCATTCTGTACACCTTTTCATACCTTATCTAATGAGCCCCATGATAACCGTTATCGATTTTCGTTGAAAGGAAATTTTCATTATTTGTTGATGTTTGGCTGGAATTGCGGATTATTTGAGTGACTTTTTAATATTTGAAGAGTAACTATATTGTGTATAGTGTCTAATCTGGTGTTTTATAAGTCCTTCCCATCTTTTCCACAAAATTCTTCTGCAGCAAAATTTGAATGGCTCTCCTTGTACTGAATCAAATGATCCCTCTGAGCGGTATTATAACGCTTAGTTTTGATAGAACAAGAAACTCCTTTAAAATAATCAATAGGTCTGTACTTATCCTCTCTTTAAGACATGAAAAAAGAGAGATCCTTAAATGTTAACTAACGCCAGATCAATTCCTCAATGCTAGTTGACTGTAAATTTCGAGTTTTTGAGGTTGTTAATGTTAATATAAACATGAATTGTATCGTTCATAATAACAGGGCCCGTATTCTTAAGGGACTAGTGAGAATCTAACCAATGAGATTGGTGCATTACGGGTTGCCTGAAACGAGAGAGATTCAATCTCTCATGGTTCGGACCGATAGAGAATCTCGCCAAAAGCGGTGAGAAGCTTAGAAACATGCGTATTGGATTTCGTCCGGTGATATTGCAGATCTCACTATTGCCTTTAAAAATATCACAAATTTGAAACACTCATGTTTTAGGCAACCATGCAATACACCTATCTCATTGGTGAGATTCTCACTAGTCCCTTAAGAATACGGGCCCAGATAAAAGATATGTCACTATCACTGTCTATTATCTAATTATATGACACTACCTTCCAACGAAACCAAAATATAACCTCTAATCTTCTTCTTCCTCTTTATCCTTAATTGGGTAATATCATATATCATATTTATATCATATATATATCATATTTGCTCTAATTTTCAACGTGCACTTTGGTTTGTTTACAAATTTGACAGTTTCCCTCATCGCTCATTGGCCACATGTACCGAATCGAGTGACGTCACTTCTATGACGATAATTTTTGGTTGCAATTCCGATCGTCAAAAACCGTGGCATACAGAATGGCGTATGGCGTTATATTAGTCCCGTCGGCCGCGCAACCGATGGCTGTTGTTAACATGCCGATACCGACGACTGTCAATGCCGTGTACAGAATAGCTTAACAAGGAACGAAAGCCGGCGTCATAGATAACCCTTATACCGGCGTAAATCCTTAGATGTTTTGGGGGTAAAATTCGAGACCTTCAAACTGACGTTGACAGATAACGGATCAAGTTACACTGAGAAAATTGTTCAAAAAATGTAAGTTTAATGTTAACTACACGCAAAAAAGTGAAACCAAAGAATCTCAAATAATAATTGTTTATTTTTATGAATTGTTTCGACAAAGTTTTAATTGTTGAACTCAACTTATGAATTGTTAAAGTTAATTTAACAGCTTAACAAATAATGTGAAAAATATATAAATATAAGTTTTAGCTTCTGTTTTTGGAGTACCACCCATTATTAAAAATAATGAGCTATTGTTTAACCAAATGATTGTTATTTTCCATATTGTTTTCGAAACTATATATTGTGTAAGTATGTAGCACTATATGTAGGATAGGGTAAGTCTAAAAACCAATACAATAATAATAGATTATATATTTATCAGTTTACAATAGAAAGAAATTCAGTGAATAATGATATAAAATTACAATGTGTATGGTGCTTGTATATAAAGTTTTTGTTATTTATCTATTCAAAAGTTACACTTCACCAGATTTTGAATTAAATTTTACACCCGGAGAAAATGTACTGAAATCTGTGATAACGAAGTTATAAAAAAGAAGCGACCATAAACTTTTCTTCTTAGTTATCGAAGTTTTGTTGTGTTTTCCAATTTTTATCATCCATCCCTTGAATGACAGCCACGAATTGCACAGTTTTTGGCGCCATAACTAATAAATGTAGTTTTGTAAAAAAAATGTATAGTTCAAAACACAAAAAAATATGTAAATAATCAAATAGCTTACAAGAAAGAAAATTCTATGGTGAACAATAAAATCACATGTCAGTGACAGATAACGGGCTTAAAATGGCAACTGTCAGACATGCGCACTCAGAAAATGAATTGTAAAATAGCACAAGTTTCGTTTCTTGTTGGGATGGTGTATTCTGTGTCTGAACCACTATTATCTGTCAAACATCACTGCAGAAGCTAATATTTGTCACTGGTGATAGATCAATTGCTTTTGATAGATAAATATTCTGTTCAACAAATTGAATTGGTTGCCAGCTGCATTTACGCTCATTTTATTGCTCTATGAATTATATTAGAGAACTTTGGTGGGGGTAGATGTTAAGACTATTCAAGTGCAACATTTTTAGATCTGTTGTAGCCCTCTGAATCTACAGTACATTCTCCAGCCGGGCTCTTTTCAAGTTGAATCGAAAATGAACCAGCTTGGCTAGCTCAACAGGAAATTTGCATGTTTGTCTATCAGTTATAATAATGAATAAATCTACTGTTATTCATCTTCTCCCATCATAAATCAATTCACACCTTTCAAGACATTTGTATTGGGCCACTGCGTATATCTTCAAAAAAACTGTTAAGGTGTGCGCTCTGATGAAATTCAGATAGAACCTACCTACTTCCTATAAACTATCTAAAATCGTTTTGTTTAAAAAGTAAAGTATTGTAAACAAAAAATATTTACTAAACCAATCAAATAACCGTTAAGCTTTATCAGCCTTGGGCTCGGTGCTTGAAAAAAATTGAGTCAGTTATGTACACACTCAACTGAGATGTAATATATAGGGTCTCGTGGCTAGTTTTAGGCCATTGTAGATTAGTTTGCTTCTGTGATATTAGACTATTACAATTATAATGTTTCGGTGCGTCGTTTTGGCTCTTTTGCTTCAGTTTTCAGTGGCAGAAATTTTCGATTTCTCAGATATTGATGATGATAATTTGCTGTGGGGCAAAAGTGACAGTAAGCATTTTTATTTAACTTATCAATTTTAATTTTTATGTTAAGCGAACTTAAATATAATGAATTCAAATAGTAGGAGTATGTGTGTTTTAAAAATTAGTGGTATTTAGTGTTAAATAGTATATTTAGATTAGACACTTGACAGTGCGCTGGAATAAGAGCGGGTTTATCAATGCCCGGTTAAATGTCAGCTACGTAGCCCTCAGCTATCTCTAGCCGCCAGTCAAAGTCTCGGTTACAATAGAAAGCGTTTATCAATGCACCACATAACTGACAGCTAGCTAACTGGAGGATAAGTGTAATTGAGCATTTGACAACCTTGTTCTTGTTATGAACGTGAGTGTAATGTTGTCAGAGTGTAAATTTCTCATTTAAATTTGGTGTAAGGAGGATCACCCGTTACATGAAATATACATATTATTAATTTTATTCGCATATAACATATATAACACAGTGAATCAAGAATATAGAGGTGAGAGTTATTATTTTTTCATTTTACCGTGAGCTTACTCTGATAAGATCGTGGAAAATTTCACTTCTCAGTGACAAAATTGTGGTACTGTTATTCTTACTTCGTCTATGTTGTGCTTTGTTGAGTTGTTTGCATTTGAGCATGTCCACAAAACAAAAAAGATATCCCAATTTCACGGAGTCAAAGCGACAATTAGGTACTTATAAAAGTAGCCGTTCACCATAAAAGTGTAATAGAATGCAAAAAGACGGATGCTGTGACTTGGCAAGAATAGCTGGAATTTGTTGGAGTATCATGAGAACACTGGGTTTAGATAATCGAAACCGAGTAATAAACTCGACATCATCGAGCTCTTAAAAGGGATTCATTCGTTCTTCAAGTATATGGTCGACTTTCGTACTCTACAAATTCCAAGCTCCAAGCTCTTCATGGAAATGGTCGTCAAGTCCCTCAATTGACATTTGACATTGACAATAACAATGAAATAAAATACAAACAGGACCTAGATGCTACTAAACTACTATAGAAGAATCAAATAAGCTTCTCGATTTCACCCTAAACGATAATAACACAATCAAATTTAAAGTTGAAATAATCTTTGTTGCAAAATGTAGGTAAACATGAAAAAATCATGACACAGTTGTCAGTTAGAATCTATGGCTAGAATAACGGAACACCACTTTCTCGTATTTAACTGTATGTTCTATGGTTAACATCAACTTGATAGTGGCAGCTAGGATAGCCGAAAGTTTGACTGCCAGCTAATGCAAACTGGAAGTTGATAAACACTTTGACCAATAGTTAAGATTTAGCCGAAGGCTACAATATTTAACCGAGCATTGATAAACCCGCCCTAAGTGAACTTTTATATAATAAAAAATGATAATCTAGAAATTCCTAGTCGTACTTTATCCCTCTTAACAATTATCCCATTTTTTTAACAATTTACGACGAACTCACTAATCTATTATATTTGAACAGGGTTCTTCCTATTTTGGACAGAGATTATGTCAAAAAATCTACCGGCAATAGATTTCAAATACTACCTGTCTGTTTGGAGGTCAAAATAGCGTATATTGAACATCCCTAACGACCCATAATCCTTTAAAATCTCTCTCCATGACATGTAGTGGTAATAATTGTTTCTGTAAGTGGCTTCAGCTTCTCATAAAGATTAAAAAACTCATATGTACCTATCCATTTTATTCTCACGTACAAAACAAGTTAATTATATCGGTTGACAGTAAATTTTTCTTTACAGAAATACAGCTAAAGCAAACAGAATGTCAAGTACAATCAAAAAGCGGCTTAAAATATGGCACCTGCATACCATTCACTAGCTGCTTGTTGTCAAAAGGATCATCAAATGGACTTTGTGGAGTACTTAAGACCTGTTGCGTATGTAAGTTAAACTGATAATTATAATTTCATTGAATTAAAAATCCTTTTTCTTATTATAATTAGATGAAAACACCTGTGGAAAATCTAGTGATGCTAAAGTCAGTTATTTCGAAACCAGTGAAGTTGCTACCGACACAACTACCTGTGAATATACTGTCAAGCTTCGGAACAAAAATATCTGTCAAGTTAGGTAAGCACAACTCCACTACAATAGGGTATGTCCACGACAGTTGACAGTTGACAATACCTTTGTGGTAAAATAATAAACACGATCAATAATTATCAAACAACAAACAACTATTAACCTATATTATTGTTACGCGAGCTGCTGCATTAATGTGCTCAATTGGTGCCCCCAGTGAAATTCCCATATGATACGACTATGGCTCCTCCGCCGTATTTTCAAGAATGATCTGGAACACGTAACATCTAGAAAAACCCCGCGCATCCGCCAAAACTTCGAGTTCTAGAGGTTTCTAGAAAAACATACGTGCGAGTATAAATAGGCGACGAGCATCGCAGCGGGGTCAGTTAGTCAGTTAGTGTCGATACTGAAAGAAAGCAATCGCGCCTCGATAAAGTGTTTATTAAGTGACTCTCATATAAATTATAGTTAGTGTGTTATATAAATTATTAAATAAGGACCGTATTTGAATATAAATCTGTAAATATAAATTAATTGTAAATATAAATTAGAATAAACGTTACATTGGTGTCAGAAGTGGGATAATATAAATAAATAATTACTTAAAAATGGCTAAGAGACTATGTGACCTGAAAGTGACGGAACTAAAAGCAGAATTAGAAAATCGCGAGTTGGAAACGTCCGGAAAGAAGAGTGAGTTAGTTGAAAGACTGAAAATAGCACTGGAAAGTGAACACTTGGATCCAGAAACATTTTTATTCAATGACGAGTCCTCCACCCTAATCTCGTCAATTTCTGCTAACATTTCTGCTAATATGGACGAGAAGATTTCTTCCATGAAGGACGATATTTCTGCTAACATCTCTTCCATGGACGAGAAGATTTCTACCATGAAGAATGATATTTCTGATATGAAGAACGATATTTCGGCCGATATTTTGTCAATGAAAAAGGACATTGCCGCTGAAGTCGAAAATAAAATTTCGTCCCTAAAATCTGACATGGAGCATGAAATTTCTGCCGTGGAAGAAAAGATTAAAAGAATGGGGCAAGAAATGGAACAAAAAATCAAAGAAATCGAAAAGAAGACTAGTAATAACCAGGCTATTACAACTAGGCAAGCCCCAAACAACGACGAACTGAAAGAGAAAGTAGAGTTGAAACCGAAAATGGAAAACGATATTAACAGCCGAGTGAAACTGCCAACATTCGATGGTAAAACGTCATGGCCGAACTATCTTAAGCAATTTGAGGCGGCATCAAAGGCAAACAACTGGAGTGAGAAAGAAAAAGCGTTGAATTTAACTCTTGCCCTTAGAGGAGACGCCATGGATATCCTCCAGACCATTCCAGTGGAAGAGACCGAAGATTTTGAGCAACTTAAAAAGCGACTGAACATGAGATATGGCCTGGAACACCTGGAGCATCTGTACCAGTCGCAGCTGAAAAACCGCAAACAAAAACGCGACGAAACTCTGCAGGAATTCGAAGCAGACATTGCGAGGTTGGTGCGGTTTGCCTATCCATCGGCACCGGAGAATGTCATGGAATGTTTAGGGGTACAGACATTCATCGACGGAGTTCGTGACCATGAAATGCAGAGAACTCTACGCTTGGCTCGGCACAAGACACTGGTCGACGTACTCTCTGCAGCCTTGGAGTACGAAGCAGCTACACAGGCTTCCGGAGTATACGGCAAGGTGAGGGCTGTAGTAGACGAAGAAGTGGAGAACAAGCTTGACCAGATCGTCAACATGATGAAAAGCATCTCACATGGAAAATCGAAAGCTGTGAGATGCTGGAATTGTGGAGAAATGGGACATGTACGCAGTTCGTGCAAGCGACCGAGAACTGCTACAAACAAAGTCGCCCAGCAGGAAAACTAGGAAGGGTCGACCTTCAGAGGGCAGCTTCGACCCGAAGACCTTTCAAAGACCCTCTCATTCTAATAGCCTCTCTGAAATGTCGCGATGATAGTGTATACGTGGATGGTGAAGTTAGTGGTAGGAAGTATACACTATTGGTGGACACTGGAGCAACGAGGACTATTATTCGCCCCGAGACTGTCAACACCCGGAAAAGACTTTTACCGACGAGACTGCGACTCAGGACTGCCACAGGTGAAAGCGCCAATGTCCATGGAGAACTACCGGTGCAATTGGGAATTGGCGCAGAGAAGTTCACCCACACTGTCGTTGTCGCTGATATCGAAGAGGACATAATACTCGGAATGGACATTATGAACCTACATGGCTTCCAGCTAGATTTCAAGAACCGAGTGATTAGAGTAGGTTCTGAGGAAGTATTCCTTCACCCACACGAGGATAAGACTGTTCAGGTAGCAGTACAGGAGGATACAGTTGTACCCGCAAGGAGTGAATTTTTCACTGTGGCAAGGCTACAAGGAACCGTCGAAGAAGGAACACCGGTCATGATGGAACCATGGAATCATGATAAAGAGGTTGGTCGAGGAATCCTGATAGGAAAAGGGTTAGTCATGGCTGCCGAAGAAATACCTGTACGCATTATAAATGTAAATGACCATCCCATAACTATAAAAAAGGAGACCAAAATTGGAACTTGCGTACCAGTGACGTCAATAATTCATCAAACAACAACTTCCAATGATGCCAACAATAAATTTGAACAAATGATAGCAGTGGCTGGACAATCCCTTAGCCTGCAAGAGAAGAAAAAAATCAGAGAACTCTTGCTACAATACCGATCTCTTTTTGTACCAAAAGGAGGAGAGACAGGAAGAACATCTGCTGTCAAACACAAAATTGACACCGGCGACGCTAAACCGATAAGACAATCGGCTCGACGGCTACCACAGGCCAAAAGAGAGGAAGCGGAGAGAATTGTTCGCGAGATGGAAGAGGACAAGGTAATAGAACCTTCTACCAGCCCTTGGGTCTCTCCGGTAGTTCTGGTAAAGAAGAAGGATGGAACCACGAGGTTTTGCGTGGACTACCGGCAATTGAACAATGTTACAAAGAAAGATATCTATCCTCTACCGAGAATCGACGATACTCTGGATACGCTGGCCGGTAGCAAATTGTTTTCTACCTTGGACCTGAAGTCTGGATATTGGCAGGTAGAAATGGATCCAGCCGATAAAGAAAAGACAGCGTTTACCACCGGATCTGGACTATGGCATTTCACCGTTATGCCATTTGGGCTGTGCAATGCGCCCGCAACGTTTGAAAGACTGATGGAAAACGTATTGCGAGGGTTGTCCTGGAAGACATGCTTAGTGTACCTTGATGACATCATAGTCTTGGGAAGGACATTCGAAGAACATCGAAAGAATTTGGAAGGTGTCTTCAAAAGGTTGCAAGCTGCCCAACTCATGCTCAACCCCAAGAAATGTCAACTATTTCAAAACAAAGTCAATTATCTAGGTCATGTAGTCAGCAAGGATGGTGTAGCTGTGGACGAAGAAAAAGCTGCTACCGTACGAAAGTGGCCAAGACCCACCGACAAGCACCAAGTTAGAAGCTTCCTTGGACTCTGTACATACTACAGGCGATTTATAAAGAAGTTTGCAGATATCGCTAAACCCTTGACACGACTTACAGAGGAAGCAAGGGAGTTTCGCTGGGACGAATATTGTCAAACTTCATTCGACACCTTGAAAAAGCACTTGACTACTGCACCTATACTCGGCTATCCACTACCAGAGGGAGAATTTATACTAGATACTGATGCTAGCAATGTTGGAATTGGAGGAGTGCTATCACAGGTTCAAGGAGGACAAGAGAAAGTTCTGGGATATTTTAGTAAAGTTCTTTCCAAACCAGAACAAAACTACTGCGTCACAAGAAGAGAGCTCCTAGCAGTAGTGAAGTCCGTGGAGCACTTCTATCAGTATCTGTATGGGAAGAAATTTGTGATTAGAACCGATCATGCCGCACTTAAGTGGCTTATGCAATTTAAGAACCCTGAAGGTCAAATCGCCAGATGGATCGAGCGGCTCCAAGAATATAATTTTACCATTGAGCATAGAGCCGGAATAAGCCACAGAAATGCAGACTCACTCTCTAGAAGACCATGCCCAGCAGAGTGCTCTCACTGCACCAAAACAGAAGCTAAGGAAGCTGCCATTCGAAGAACCACGGTGACCAGCGACGAATGGACACCGGAAAAGTTGGAAGAGGAACAAGAGAACGATCCCGACTTGAAGAAAATCCGACATTGGAAAAAGGAAAACTGTCGACCTACTTGGCAGGAGATTTCAAGGTATTCGCCAACGATGAAATCGTATTGGGCCCAGTGGGACTCGCTGGTTCTGGAAAACGGTTTGCTACAGCGAGTAATCGAGAACGATGAAGGTTCCGAAAGTAGAAGACAGTTGGTGATTCCAAGAACAAGGGTAGCAGCAGTACTGCGGAAATTACACGACAGTCCGTCAGGAGGACATCTAGGTGTGAAGAATACCCTCCAGAAAGTGCGAGAACGTTTTTATTGGATGCACAGTTCCGAAGATGTGAAGGACTGGTGTAAGAAGTGCACTACCTGTGCTACGACCAATGGACCACAAGGAAGAAGAAAGGCTCCTATGAAGCAGTACAATGTCGGAAGCCCTTTTGAACGCATTGCCCTGGACATTGCCGGACCGTTTCCACCGACAGCAAATGGCAGCAGGTACATTTTGGTGGTGATGGATTATTTCACAAAATGGGTAGAAGCGTATGCCATTCCAAACCAAGAAGCCGAAACTGTTGCCGACGTGCTTTTGAATGAGTTCATTTGCCGATATGGAGTGCCCCTAGAAATACACAGCGACCAGGGCAGAAACTTCGAAAGCCAGCTGTTCCAGGAAGTTTGTGAAAAGCTTTGCATCCACAGTCGGACGGGAAAACGAGAACTACGGCTTTGCATCCACAGTCGGACGGAATGGTAGAGCGAATGAACAGAACTCTTGGCAAATACCTGTCTAAAGTAGTATCTAACCATCAGCGAGATTGGGACCAATATCTCTCGCTATTTGCGATGGCCTACAGATCCACCATCAATGAGTCTACCGGCCAAACACCAGCAAAAGTTCTGTTCGGACGCGAAATGAGATTACCCTGCGACCTTGAATTTGGATGCCGACCCGGAGAAGACATAGCTGATGAAGATTACGTGACCCAGCTGAGAAAAAGAATGGACGACATACACGAGCTGGTTCGATCGAATCTCCAGATCGCTAGCGATAGGATGAAGAAAAGGTACGATACGCAAGCTACAGAAGGAGGTTTCCACGAAGGAGACAAAGTCTGGCTGCATAACCCAAGAAGACAAAAGGGTTTTTCTCCAAAGTTGCAGAAAGCTTGGGACGGTCCGTACCTCGTGAAGAAACGAATCAACGATGTCATATATCGTATCAGCAAGATCCCAAACGGAAAGCCAAAGGTGGTACACCGTAACCGATTAGCGCCATTCGAGGGTGACCACGATGAGGAAGTAAACCAGCTTCAGGAAGTAGCCGATCCTGCTTTTGTAGAGTTCATGGGTGCTTATGGTGGTACCGGAAAAGCAAGATTCAGCGTCACCACTGAGAGACGACAAGACATGCTTACCGTTCCAGAGGAATACTCACTGGCAATAAACATCCCTGCCAGCGTAACCGATGCACGTGGGCTAGCATCTCTGTTCATAAAGAAGAGTGGCGCCCGACGTTTGCAAGACCAGTTACCAGTACCAGGTAAAGCTCTGAAGCTGCAAGATGGCTCCCGCTACAATTTCCACCTAGTGACGAGAAACACCAACGTACGAGGATGTCTGGGAAGCATTACGAGACTCGAGGGAGCATGTGCTTGAATTGGACGTGCATAAGCTAGCCATGCCCAAGATTGAATGTAGGCATTTAGATTGGCGAATAATCCGTAACATGGTAGAAGTAATCTTCCGAGACACCGAAATGCAGGTACTAGTCTGCGGCCAAGTAAGGGAGACACAGCCAACAGAGAAGACGGTCGCATGTTACTTCCATGCAACTGGAAAATGCAACAAGGGAACCAGTTGCCGATACAGTCATCTCGTTTCAGTTTCCTAGTTAGTTCCAGGAGGAACTGTCTCTTAAGGAGGGGGCAATGTTACGTGAGCTGCTGCATTAATGTGCTCAATTGGTGCCCCCAGTGAAATTCCCATATGATACGACTATGGCTCCTCCGCCGTATTTTCAAGAATGATCTGGAACACGTAACATCTAGAAAAACCCGGCGCATCCGCCAAAACTTCGAGTTCTAGAGGTTTCTAGAAAAACATACGTGCGAGTATAAATAGGCGACGAGCATCGCAGCGGGGTCAGTTAGTCAGTTAGTGTCGATACTGAAAGAAAGCAATCGCGCCTCGATAAAGTGTTTATTAAGTGACTCTCATATAAATTATAGTTAGTGTGTTATATAAATTATTAAATAAGGACCGTATTTGAATATAAATCTGTAATATATAAATTAATTGTAAATATAAATTAGAATAAACGTTACATTATATATTTTTAAATATGCAAGCTCAACAATTAAAATAACTTTAAGAGTACACTGAAGCAAAACCAACTAAATTCAAACACGATCTATCATTATAAATCAGCATAACCTCACTATTAAGTACCATGTGTTCTGAACGCTTTGTTGATTGTTTTACCACCAGGCTGTTGTCAAAATAGTTTTTGACGTCACGTGGACATGTCCTATATAACCCGTAATACTTTGTAAGGGTTAATCTGTTTTTTATAGGTTAGATTTTGTTAAATTCAATTTAGCTCCAGCAACTCTTACTACACCTCAATATTCTTCACGGAAGGCATATAAATGTGTAGATGACATACTTCATATTTCGCCTAACAATTTCAAGATTCCGGATCTTTGTGGTAATAACGACAAACAACATGGTAAGTGAAATTAACATCGAGTGATATTAAAATATGTAGATATTGATTGTCCTCCTGGAAAGAAGAGTGAAAAGGATAATAGGAATTGGAGATAAGGAATATTAACGTAGCTTCTAGTATTTTGACATGTTTTCCGATGAAGTATAGTTTGGCAAGTTTATCTGAAGCTACGGGGCATCCGTAAGAGGCGAGGAAACATGGCGGTATATATCATAAACATACAAATGGCGTACGGCACCTATTTTACTAAGTAAAACTGAAAATACAAAGGTCACTGACAATACCAACGCCACTGGATAAATCAATATCAGTCAATTGACGAAGTGAGAGGGAAGAACACACGCACGCGCTTGCTAATAAGAAGTCAGCTTTCGATAAAAATCACCAATTATGTAATTCGAAGGGTGCGGTAATTATGGTTTGCGTACAACGCTGCCAGAGCTTGAAAAAGCCCATAACAAATTTGGAAAAGTGCTCATCTTTCAATATTCATCAATTGAAAAAATAATGTTAATAGAAAAAATCCAAGGAAACAAGCACATTGAAGAATTAACGTTTATTTATATTGTTGATATTGTTGATAATAAAAAGTCCCTTTCTAATTATTATCACTACATACTTAGCACTTCAGCTTTTTCATAGTTAAAGGTGGCAATATCGAATGTATTCGACTGCATTCCTTTCACGGCTTCAGATAAACTTGCCAAAGTATACCTACATTTTGAATCACATGTACCAAGGTTAAGAGAGTCTTTTAGGTAGTGATAGAATCATTGACAATACTTGTGGCGATTTTTCTGAACGCTTTTCTCCAAAAATAATTTAGATATGCCTTAAAATCTTAACCTAATTTCCAGTTTATGTTCATGTAAATCAAACTGATGGAGTGACGAAAGGCGTTTCACTAAAATTGACGTTAGCGAATAGAAATTACAATCCTTCATTGTTTACTCCATCGTGGAAGATAAAAATTACCCAATTGGAATGTCCCGGAAAACGGAGCGGGATTAATTTTGGAGACAACCAGGATGTAATTGAAGATTTCCATTTACTTGGTGAGTTAGTTTTTCTAATAATTTTTTTATTTTTGACTTTCCAAATTTTTTAGCTCCTCTTGGTGCTATACAATACTTCACTGAACATTCCGGTTATTTCAAATCCTTCGGTTTTGATGGTTCTGTAAGTCAACAACAAAGCTATACTTATGGTCAATCCTATGCCATCGCTTTTAAGAGAGAAATTAATGTTTGTGGAATCAAGTAAGTATCAAAAAATAATGACAACACACTTTGTTCACAACCAAGATCCAATTCGATTCTTTCATTCTAAAACAAGGATAGTAATACACACAGCAAATGTCACTCATTCCAATAACAGGATTTTAATTAAATGGAAATATTATTATATTTCTTATTATTTCCATTCCTATTTCGATAGTTTGGATATATTCAATTTAATAAAACAATCGTACATATAACATAAAACTTTAATAAACTTTGATTCTAATATATTAAGAAAGTTCGGAGCTTTCATTAGTTTAACTCTCATTTTTCTTACATTTAACTTCTGTTCAAAGTTATATTTCAAGGTTTTACAGTCAATACAATGTTTTTCATGATATTTGTCGTATGCAAGACAAAAAACTTTTCCAAATAAAGTATAAGATATGAAAAATAAATACAGGGACTTCAAAAAATTCTCTGATTTAGTGGAAAAATTTTATTTTCACTTTCATTGTTTTAGATTTACACCTGACTACATCAATTTACCCTTCGACAACTCTTTAGGAATTCATAGAGATTCGGATTGTTATCATTACTTGTCTGTACCTGAGCTGTACTTTGATGATTCGTTATCTTTGTCCAAAGAAATGGTTTATAAAGTATGTCTATCGAAAGCGGAGAATTTTAGATGTAAGTATCCGAAATAATTATAATAATCACAATAGAAAACACTTTTTGCTACGACAACCTCGATAGATGTTTATAACCGTAACTTCAATCATAAACAAGCACATTTTGTACAAAATTTCATTTTTGCATTGGCTGCTAGGCCTTCGGCTCGTGCTGCAAATTTCATACTCGTGCTAAATGGGTATCATTTTGTGCTCATTGCATAATATACTATTTTCTACAAGCCTCTTTTTTTATAGCCTATGCACCAGGGCCCCTTTTCCTACATTTCAATTCAGCGACTACCGATTTTAATACAGACGAGACTAAAAAGCAAGGATTCAACATTAAGTATCAGCTATTAAGTAGATGTCCTTAGATATGTTATAGAAATCTATTCAGTTATTTAGTGATTATATATATTTTTTAATAACAATAATTTATATTTTTAGGATTTAATAAAACATTCCAAAGTATTTCCATATTTTTTTTATTAGACATACAAATATTTCACATAATATAAAACTTAATTGAAAATATATAGTCATACTTAAATATTCCATAATATATACAACAAACTAATAAATAGATAACAAAAAAGTATTTCATATTTGAGTCCAAATACTGATTATCCAATCTTACCGTAATTATCTAAATAATAAAGAATACCTTTGAGCCGAGTTTCATTTTTCATGTTCTTCTCTTTGTAATAATATTTAACCATAAAGTTTATTGACAAATACTAACAAAAGTAACAGGCTTCAAACAAAACAATAACTTGCCAAAAATGTGTACATCCCACTATGGCATCGCGAAGATTCCCAATAAATCTCACCATGCTCATTAATCATCCTATCAACCGACATTTTGGTAGCTAAGAAGCAAAATCACTCCAATATGTCGGGGAATGTACGACAAGTAACATATGACATATGAAGTTAACCACAGACCAAATACAAAAGTTAACCTCGTTGTACGTTTTTACTTGATACTTACTAACATTCAATATTGGCAGATTCAAAAGTTGTATTTATCTGAACATACTGCTCTAATCAGGAAAATTATCCTGATGAGACATTTTTCACTGCGTTAACAATAGAGAAAAAATTAAATAGTCAAATACAATATATCAAAGGAAAACACAGGAATATATCAAAGGAAGACACAGACGGAGAAGAAAATGATTATATCACTGTATCAAATACGTCAAGCTCTCTTATCAGTGCCGACTGTTATATTATTTGACAAGTATTGGATATGATTTTAAGGAGATCCAGAATTATTAACAGTTTTTGTATATTTAATTTCTGTAGAAAGGTTGTCTTCCCATACTGTAGGTACTTAATGGAATTCCACCTCCTTGTTTATATATCTCATTGGGATCATAGTCAACATCATAGTAGATTCCACTCTGATTCTGAAATGATATTACAATGATTATTTTTTAAACGATCCTGTCAGCCAATTGTAATGAGAAAAAAATCCAAATCGACCAATGGCATCAAAATTACACTGATAATTTGCTAGTATCAAATTATTTCGATAATTTTTGAGGTATCACTCATATTATTAAGTTTAAAAAATAATCACGCCGAATTACATTCGTGGTGATAATTAGCACTCGTCTTTGTTGCTATTAGGAAATCCCACTCGTGAGATTTCCATAGCAACAAAGATTCGTGCGTCTAGTTAAAATTATCGAAAAATCACCACCACTTGTGTAATTACTGTTGATTATTTATTTCACTGACATTTTGGTGGTTTTAACCAATAGCAATACATTATTCTAGCCAATCATTCGGTATTATACTGACTATGTCACTAGAGTAAATTGATAACTGACAAAATTTGAAGGTTTTGAACTGGCAATTTTTTGTCTTGTCGCGGCAATTTTTTGACGTTTAATATATCAAATCTATCACTCTATGATAAAATTCAATATAAAATCTTTGTTAGTGGTTTCTAAGGAAGCTAAGTTGTTTATTTATTTATTTAATTGTCTAAAAATGATTAATACTGTTTCAAAAATTTGAATAAGTGTATTATTAAAATAATAAAAGATTGGGAAATGATTCAATTATTGAAATAGAGAGTAAAATTAATCAAAGTAGACCGCGAAATACGAGGAAGACGTGGGAACAGATTAGAATGTTTCTGGACGCACGTAATTATACGTTAGAAAAGGATACTTCTGAACAAGTTATAGGGAAAATTCTTGTAGATTATGGTTTTAACATGAAAAAAAGAGATGGAACTGATTATACTGAAGCTAGTGTGAAAACATTTTGGAATACGACTGCTCAAATGGTTCAGGAAAAATATTTTCTAGAATTTAACATCAAAATTGATCCATTTAAAGATATTACCTATAAATTTGCTAGATTGGCCAGGGATACAAAACGTAAAAAGCTTCAGGCTGAACCTAAAACCAGAAAAAGAAGTTCTAACGCGTATACCAAAGAAGAATTAATGGAAATGGTAGAAAGCTATTCTGAAGATAATCCTGATGGGTTACAAAAAAAGTTTTTTCATTTAGGTTCGTTCGAATTAGCATGGCGTGGAAATGAAGCTGCTAATTGTGATATTAATTACTTTAAAAAAGAATATGATAAAAGTACTTTTACTGGCAGGGTAGAATATAATCCAATCTTTTCCAAAACGACACAAGGAGGATCAAAATCTTTATCTGGCAGTAAGTGGCTGGTAAGAAATAATGCTAACAACAATTTGTGTCCCGTTCGTTTATTTTTAAAAATTATTGAAAAAAGAGAATCCAATCCTTATATAACAACAAGATTATTTTTAACAGTACATCCAAATTGGGAGAAAGAAATATGGTACAAAAATTCACCATTCGGAATTAATACAATTTCAAAGTGGACAAAAATATCGGCAGAATCAATTGGTATAGACACAAAAAAAAAAAAATAACCAATCATTCACATAGAGCTTCTGCAATATCTGCATTAGCAAAAGAAGGAGTTAGTGAACAAGAAGTAATTAAGCTTACAGGACATTCTTTTGCCCATTCTTTGAAACCATATTTACAATTAAATGAAGAACACCATTTCCAACTTATAGAGAACCTTCGAGAAAATAAAAATAAAGAAAAGGAATCCTCAGTTTCTAACTCAAATTCATCACAGGTTATGATGTAAAACAATCCCCAAAATAATGCTACAACGTACAATTATGATAATTGTACTTTTTGCATAAATTTACATAAATAGGTAATTTTTTTTTCATAATGTTATTATTCTTTTGGCTTTGTATAATTGAAATTTGCAATGAATAAAACGTTCAAACATATGATTTTTTAGTTTTTCTCTCGTGAAATAGTCATGTCGAATACCACTCAATTAAAAATTTTGTAAGGTAAAATTTTTCTCTTGTCGTATTCAAGTTTGTTGCCTTTAGGTAATTTTGCTCATGACATTTAATCCAAAAATGTTAAAAATGTCATTCGCAAAATTGCCAAGCAACAAACTTTCATGAAAATCGAAAAATTTTGCCGACAAAATTTTCACTCTCGTGGTATTATATATGATAATTCTGCATCCTCATCGATAATACCTTGTTTACATTGAAACGTCAAAATTTAACTCATTTTACTAATCATCCTAACGGACTCGTGATTTTATCAATCGGTTTGTTTAAATATTTTTGCCAAGTAAACAAGCTTTCATGGAAAAGAAAAAATTAACGGTAACATTTTAAGCACTCGTGGTATTACCTTTGAAAATCATCAAGCTCCACACTGAATATAAGGTTATATTCAACTCAGTTTGTTACAGAATCATCATCAATACGAACAATCAGTCAAGCAAGCAGCAGCTTCCCTACCTGACTTCACCACGAAAAATTTTCAAAATATATACTTAGTTGATTCTCAATAAAAGTATAATCTACTCACAGCAATAGAAGCATTGCTTCGACTCTTCGGTCTGGGTACTTGAAAATTTCTTCCTAACAAATCAGCCTTATCTTCTTCCTCACTAGAACTAGAATTATCCGGATGCCTAGCGCTGTGGATACTGGCCGCTCTAGCAGCCATCTGAGCTTGTAAAGTGAGACGTGGCAAAGGTATCGGCGGCAGGGTACCGTGACCATGGACTATAGGAAGGCTGGGATAGCCGAATAATGCTGATGACGGACGTGTTGGAGCTGTTAAACCTGGTTCAGGCTGCAAAAACGAAAATGGTCGAAAAAATCAAGGCATATAATGGGAAAATAATAACTTACGGCATAGTGGTTTGCCTGAGCCATAACATCGGCAATTTGGGCCCATCTCAGTCTATCTTCCAACGTCAATTGGTAAGGGGGAGCACCAACTACAGGAGTTTTGGCTGTATTGCTTGCTGTTGCCATGTATCCAAATACTGGACTCCCAACTGCTGCTTTTTGCTCTCTGCTCCATCGACGACTAGATCAAAAAATTGAATTACCACTTTGAAAACTATACAATCAGCAACGAGAAATTACTGACATACTTAAGCGTTGTGTTGGATACAAAAATGTTATAATTTACCTCCACATTACAAGGCAAACTAGAGTTAACCCTATAATTATAACTGCGGCTACACTTGCTCCAATGGCTACACCTAGAACTTCACCATCCAATTCACATTGAGCACCATAGTAGTTTCCTGTACACCTGTAAATGAATTACATAAAATTATTATCAATACACTGTTATTGAATGTATTAGACACAATTTCAATTTCTCCTATACATGGGACTTGATAATTGAATTCAATAATCTTGTCCAAACTCTTCTTTACCTTCAACTTATTTAGTTTGGTTATCTAGCATAAATGAAATAAAAAGTATCAATGAGACTTACGTGCAGATTTCTTGTCCACTCTGATACTTGCATTCTCCTCTATTATTACAATGCTGCGGTGAACACTGTTCGCACTGCCTTCCAGCTCGGTGTTTATTATCTGACCAAGGATCTCGATAGCCTTCGAGGCATTCACATTTGAAACTACCGAAAATATTAATACATTTTGCCAACGAGTGACAATCGTGGAGTTCGGGAGAAGAACATTCATCGAGATCTGGGAAATTAAACAAACAGCATGAATGATTTGGTAAAAATACAATAAAATCGTACAAACCTTGAAGATTAGAAACAGATCCAGGTGGACTATCAACCCACAAGGCACTTTCACCAACATTGTTGCTTCTTCTTTGTATCACTCCTAGGAGATGGCGTTGGATGTCTCCTCTTACTGTTGGTCTTGCTGTGTCAGCATTTTCGTCTAGTTGTAAAGTGAGATTTACAAATACTCCGGCTTGCCCTAACGCTCTTTCTCCTTTGTATATTCCATTAACTTTAGCAGCTAAGAATTCATCACTGAATGGAGTCATTGACATGGCAGACTCCAGCTAAAAGAACGAGAACATATTAAACAGAGCAACGTTGTTCAACAAGTAAGTGTTTGTTACAGGTCATGGATGATTGTAACTATAAAAAACTGAATTAATCTTAGCTAACCATAATCATTGACTCACCGCTCTTTCTGCTTCAAACGAAAGCTGCTGATAACTATCACTGTTTTCATCACTAAGTTCGTTTGCCCAAACAACTTTTCTATCGTATAATTTGTCGACTCTCAAAGACACTATTATAGACACTATCTTGCGGCAAGGATCTCTATGCTTACGTCTTGCCGTGCCAGGTCTGCAGTGACACGCGCTCACACCTGATTCTGTCTTGCAAATTTCATGTTGAGAAACGTCACAAGTGGAATCATCTCCAACAATGCAAGTGTCAATCCTGAAACAAAAAGTCAGTTAAAATTTTGATTGTTAAAGCCCAACTAGCAAAATGGAATTCTAAGGGGACTGAATTGTTGTATAACACTCCAATAGCGTTGTTTTAAGGACTGTTTGTTTTTATTAAGCCTTTTGTTGCGATAATTTTGTTTTTTAAAGAAAATTGTTGTATTGAATGATTCTATAGTGACTTTTACAATAAATGCTATAACGCATATTATACGATCATTTCTTTTAAAAATATAAAATATAATACCTCATAAGCAAGTTTATGCAACATCAAAAATATCATTTTATAAGACTTTTATACCTATCGTATAAGAGATCTATAATATACTATATAACTAACAGTTACAACATTATAAAATAGTTACTCAAGCTTGTCTTATTGAAGCTGTATAATGTTGAATAATAAATATTGTATAGCATTCAATTGCATTGCATTCTGAAACACTTTTTAGTTGTATAGTGCCTAAATATTCTTCGTTATAAAACTATTTTACAATAAAATATTGTTCAAGGCATTTCTTTGGGATAAAATTGTTGTATTATGAATCGCCATGTTTAAATAAGCAGCTCTTGTACCGCTATCACCGCCATTATGAGCAATTGAGTTGGATACATGAAACTGTATTGAAAAATGTGACTATCATTATTCAGAGAATTATATTGTGAAAGAATATCCATATGAAGTGATAAACTATTAAAATCATAAAAAAAGTATTTTAGGATATTCTATTTTTTTTTTTTTTTTCAAGTATCTACTTAAAGCTTAACCAGAATTGAAGCCCTTCATTTTCTTTCCAAATATATACCTATATAATCTATCAGTAAAATTTGCGGCGCATCAAAATTTGTCCATCCAAATGAAATTATAATTTTTACTATCGATGTCCGCCCAAGTCGTTTTGATAAGTCTCCATTTCTATAAATGAAATGTATGATGCACGTTCAAGTTGAAATATAATTTGGTTCTGATATTCTTCACTAAAAAATGAAATGCTTTTATAAACTGCTAGATATCAAAATGTTTCCATTGTGCTCAAAATAACAGCATTATAAAAAAAATATATTGCATTATACAACCATTTTGTGAGACCTTCGTAGTGTCGCATCAATCCCATTTTATAGATGTGACTACATAACACACACTATTAAATCATTTTATAGTAGCTGTATAAAAAATGATTATAAAACAGTCGATTAAAAGTTGTATAAAAATGGGCCCTTTTTAGTTGTATAAGGATCATTCAATTGTCTTGTAGACCGTTATAAGAATTTTTGTATCCAATAAAACCTCATAGAATTTAAATTGCTACTTGGAAGGTCAAAGATAATAGGCAAATAATCTCATAACGCCTTACAGCAAAAATAATAAAACTGTTGCAGGTTATTAAAAAATATGTCTATCGGAATAGGCAAAATATTAACATATCGAGTTATTGCCGTATGAAATATGAATTATAAATAGATAAAATAATATATATCACCTCACAAGTGGTTGACTTGGTCGCGGTCTTCCAAAAATCGGTCTTCTTTGTGTTGGTTTCACCACAGAACCCTGCCTATGAATTTTTTCGTTCTCAACCACTGCGTATCCAGTTGCTGCAACTTGATTGCTTTCAGGAACAGTAGCGGTCGTTTTAATGGGCACATTCGTAGTAGTTGAATCTCCGAACAGATTAAGGTATGTTCTTTTACCGTCAATACTGACAAATCCTTCAGAACCCGATGAAGATGTTATAACGTCAGCACCGTGGACATTTTCAATATCAACTGCAAAAAAAGCAAAATAAAACTGCTATTCTAGTAAATAGTTTCTTAGAAGCTACTCTAAATTAAACTTTTTGTCACTATCACTATTTTCATCTGAATTTAATTAAGAGGGCTTCATTATTAGTAATACTTTTTCATTCACCTGGTATGACGTATGGTTTTCCTTGTCCTCCAGATGATCCTCCTGGTCCTTGTATTGCAGAGACCGTAATATCAAAAATATCCCCGATTTGTCCAATAGGCGCTCTAGTGATGATCGGCTGTCTGTTAATACCACCAGGTTTATATTCAGTATCATCCAAGACAATACCAGGTCTAGGTCGGTATGGATAGTAGGGAAAACCAGATGTAGATGTTTGGTTAGTGCTGGTAGATGCTATATAAAAAAAAGATGATTATTTTGAGTCGTTATTGACTTGCTACAGACTATTACTACTACTCACTTGAAGATGTAGTTGGAGCAGCCGCCTTAGAGCTGCTGGTTTCAATTGTTGTAGTAATAATCGGGAGCTCCTCGGTGGCAGATGCAACGATATTGGTACGTTCCCCAAAACCGTCAACCAATATGTCAGATACATCAGACATAGATGATTCTACTAGATCAGACGTGTTAGAGACAATTGATGTAGCAGAGGTAGCGTTTGAAAATACTTCGCTTGGAATTTCTGTTGAAGTGGGTGTTATCAGCGTAGTACTTGTTGGCTGCACATCTGCTGATTGTAAGTCTGAAGACGTGGAAGAAACAATTATCGGAGAAGATTCTGTTGGTACAATGTCTTCAGTTTTTTCGATTCCTGGGGAATTTTCTTCTGTTGTATCTATATTGAATGTTGGAGTGACTACTGTAGTTTTTGTCGTGTATTTATCCAATTTATCCTATAAAAATAACAATATGACGCTAACTTATAATAGGGAAAGAATAAATGTACTCACATTCTTAACTTTTTCTTTATTCTTCTCGAAATCAGCAATCTCTTTATCGACTTCCCCATGCTCCTGAGCAAGATCAGTTTCCACTTCCGGTAGATCAGTAGAATTACCCTTATCATCTATTTCTTCTGGATAATATCCCCCTTCCTCGCTACTAGAAGATAAATGAGATCCGAAATCTAAAGTAAAAATATCCCCTGAAGGTCTCTCGGATGTAAGACTTATCATCTCAGTTGAAAAGGGTGGCATTGGTTTATACTGTGGTATTGGTGGTCTTCTGTGATTATTAGGGGGTCTACGTCGCTTCCAAGGTGGAATAGTTGGAGGACGATAAAAACCTGGTCGTTTGTTAATTGTTGGATCTGAAATTGGAATGCTGGTACCGCTACCAGTGAATGGACGAATAGGAGACATATTTGGTTTAGGAACATCGAAGGGATAAGGAGTAGGAAGTCTCGTAGTGGACATGGGTGGTGGTTTTTGACCTTGAATAGAAAAACTCAATGTTTAATTCCATTTAAATAAGAAAATTGTCTACTCACCTATAGGTGGTGGTGGTAATGGAGCTGGAACATCAAAATCGGGTGGTAAAGCTGGCATATCAGTTATTCTTGGAGGTCCTCTGTTGTTGATTCTTGTAGATAATGGTCGTAGAGGTCTTCCCATGCCGGGACTGGTGTTAGCTTGAACATTCACATTTCCTATTGAAAGAGACGAATTTTCAGATTATTCATCGATAATGTAAGAAAAAGAAGGAGTATTGTGTACACTCACCATTAAGCAATTTAACAATTCCTGTTATGATATCCTGTATATCAGGGTTGGCTTGTCGGGCTTGATTTGATAGATGAGGTGATCGGGTAGCAAAAGTCGTCAACAGCATTGTAGCACTGGGGGTGATTTCTTGGGACTCCGGCAGAGGCAGCGACCGTGCTTGGTGCGGAGTCCCGTTGGATTCCCCCGACAGCTCTTCTGTTTTTTGGTAAGTTTCAGTTGAAACGAAATCCTTTTCCTGGAAAATATATTTTATTTTTGTAACTGGTTTCCAAGAAGATAAAAAAATAAAATATGCATTAACTATTATATTATTTCTTTATTCTTCATCACAAAATTTACTTACAGTTCGAGAAGGTTGAATGTTCCCAGCAATTCTTCCCGATAACTCAACATCATTGCTCTCAAAAGTGTCTTCTATGTTTTTGTATAGATTGAATTCATCCGAATTGGCTGTTCTCGACAAAATTGGATTCGCAGATCTAATAACGCGTGAATGTGAAGATGCCAAATGTGTAGAAGCAATATCATTTTGGATTGGATCGGATGAAAACTGGGATTCTTTTCGAAAATCTTCTATTCCAGATGTAATTATTTCCTTGGGAAAATTATCCTGAGCTACTACATTTTCGGAGTTCGGAGAAATGAACGAATTCGAATATATGTCTTCAAGAGCTGAAATATACAGGGGATTTTAGTAAAAATGGCAGTATAATACAACAAGAAATTAAAATAGTTACGAATATACGGTACTTATTCAATTTTTTTGTGTATCTGAAGGAAATGTAATCTATTCTTCTCAATATTGATAATTTCTGTATTTGGCGCAAATTTGTAATGATAAGTGCCAAAAGATTCTCTTTATCAGTGATACTATTGGCAGGGTAGTAACAAATTAAAGCGGGGAAGTGGCAAACCATTGATTATTAGTTAACAAGGGAATTAATATTTAATAAAACATATATAACCGATAGTATGTATGTATGTTTGTATCTTGGGGTGACATTAACTGAAACCTAAAAGATCTATTGTGCCCCTTCACTTAGTTTTTGAGGAGAGTCTCAGAAACTAGTAGCTTCTTAAGTCCTATTTCCCGGAGGAATTATAGGATGTCTGCAGGCTTCAACTTAGGTAAAGGTTCCCCTTCTATTCAGTAATCTGCCAGGTGCTGTGCTCTAGGATTCTGAAGTGCTGTGCAGCTGGAAAGTATGTGGATGGAGGTTTCTTCTTTCATGCCACAAAATCTGCATTCTTCTGCCTCCATTATTCTGAGCTTATTCAAGTGTCAGGCGACAATGTCTCGTTAGGATATCTGTTGAAACTCTTAGCGCAGTTTTACTTTGACTTATGCATTCATTTATTCTCAACAGGTGTAAGTCACCCAGAAGAGTCTTTGATTGTATAAGCCCTAATAGATCTTTTCAATTGTCAGATCTTCTCTTTTTCTCGGCTTCACTTATTTCTCCCAATATCATATTGGGGCTGATTCCGCAAAAGTGTTCAGGCCACCAGAGAGGTATTTCAGTCCCTCTCTTTGCTAGTTCATCTGCTATTTCATTTCCTTCTATTCCAGTGTGTCCTGGAATCCATAGTAAGGTGACTATATTGTTCTCGCCTAGGTCATTGAGTTTGTCTAGGCATTCTCACACCATTTTGGAACTGATTACACAAGAGCGCATTGCTTTAATGGTTGCTTGACTATCAGACATTATATAATAGTCTTTTGTTTTCTGTATCCTTTATCAATATTGAACTGGGCGCACTTTCTTATGGCGAGGTACGATAGTACCTTCTCATTTGAATATTTTCCATTATACCAGTTACATTCCGTTTCTCCCCCTTAAATATTGAAGAAGCCCCTATAAAAGAAGGTTGAGTTGAGTTTCAGGTACGGTCTGCACCAATTCTAAAGTTTTTCCAGTGAAATACGCAGAAAATAAAAAAAAGCCAACGAACAACATCGAGTTTATAGTGACTATTTAACAATAAACAACAATATGTGCATTGTTTCTATCCGGTTTTAGCAGCATACAACAGCAAACAAAAAATGCAGTATTGTCGCTTCTTTCGAAGTAACGCTGGAAATGGCAGAAACATTCAATGAAATCACTAATAAAGTTGAAGAATATCATAATACGGCCCTATCAACCGCATTTATTTCAAAGTGGCCCTTGGGGCACTTGCAGCTTGGACAGACCCGATCTAGGCCATGATTATCACTGACCGAAAGAATACATTATCACATAATTTACGTAAATTATGACTTGATCAACATTTCCAGGTATTTTATTATGGTATTTTTACCGTGGAGTAATAATACATAATTTTTTCTAGCACAAGAAGGTCTAGCAAATGTTCTGTCTTTTATATTTGACGTGAATAAATTTCTCTCACAACGCAGCAATATTTTTACATATCAATATCACCCAAAGAATCTAAGAAAGAATTCCAACGAAGGTATATACCAATCGAATACTATTTTCGTTACCGTTAATACCGTTATAAACGTGTCATAGGTGTGCCCATGGGTTAGTGGGTAAAAACAACCAAAATAGGCTATTATTTATGAAGGCAGGACCGGCAAATAACTTTTTTAAGCATAAAAAATATTTTATGGTTGAATATATAAATACACTTCATTAATTAATATTAAACTGACGGATATTTTGAAGCTTGCTGTAGTCGTTAATCATCTCGACGGACTTCAATTAAAATACTTTTATATAGTTGATATAGGTCGTATTTTTAAATATGGGTTCCGTTTGTTTTTGAGAATAACATTAATAAATACAGCTTCAAATGTATTCGACAGAAAGCTCTTCATCTTACTCCAGCTTAATCATTTTGAACTATTAAAACCCTAAAACATTACATTACATGCGTTAGAATTCTTAACCTTTGATGAAAATGTCCAAAGACACTTAACAGTTACGTAAATTGAATAAATTAATATTACAAATTCCACAGCATAATAGAGAGATATTGCTTGTTAAAAATTTGTGAGGTTAGGGTTTTGTTTATCATTGTGGTTATTGTTTAGATGGTGTTTAGTTTGTTCAGTGGTTTGCGTTTACATATGCAAATCATAAGGTTGTTTGGTTTTTGATTGTTTTCTTAAATTTCAATAGCTCTTCCAAATAAATTTTAAGCAGACCGTTATTAAAATAGCACTGCATAAATACCGCACCGTGTGCGGTATTGCAATTGGCAATATCTCTCTAATATGTTTATATTTATTTTCGTCCTTGACCGGTTTCACGAACATAAGTTCGCATCATCAGAAGAATGACAGCTCAACTCCAAAACGCGGTAACAAAGTATCAGTTGCATCAATGTGTTGTTTCTTATGGTTTTGTGCAAAGACGTTACTGTATTAGTACTATAGCAACTTCTGTAGACAACTCCGTAGAGCCAGGCCTCATAGAGACCTCCATTTGCACTGCTCTGTCTGAGAGCATAGTGTGAATCATTTTGCTTGTCACTTAAAGAACGCTCCCCAAGGTGAGTGACTATTTTTGGGAAGGTGGTTTTGTCAAAGGCGACTTCTATGTCTATGAATTCACCCAAGCCGGATTTTCTAATGTCCAGAGGTCCTTCCAGGTCCTACCAAGTAGAGAACCTAAGTAGCTCACCAACTATAACACAACTATAACCTAATTTCTTCATGTTCCTTGTGGCATTACTTATTCCTTTTTTTGAAAATCAAACCACAATATTATGGTTTTTATTATAAAAACTGGTGATACTTCAACCTGTTAACACATGAAAGTTTTACACGACCATCATTAAGTTTTTAGATGCGTTAATTATTCATAGGTAATAAATATGGCGACATGACCTAAAATATAATATCCTGGTTAATCATCTAAAAATACTTATGAAAACGTTTGCACAATACTAGTATTTTGGGGAAGTACATTTGCATATTGTATACACCACAAAAATAACAATGAGTCATGGTGCTTATTAATACCGAGAAGGATGTAGGTGTTTACTTTCTCTTCATCTTATTGTTATTTTGATACACCCATTGTAGCATACTAAAAGATCTTTCTCGGTTAGAATACAAACAAAATTAAGTTGAAATAGAGTAAATTCTCCCAACTTTGCGATGGGATATTTTATCTCCTCCATTAAAGAATCTTTCTATTTTTCGAGAATATCCTGATCACTTTTATCCAATGCCTTTTGACTGTAAGTGGAAGGAATATGAGTATATAAAAGCCTGAGGAGGTTCAAGTTATATTCAAGTCCTTCTGGTTCATCGAGTAAAGTGAGTATTGTTTGCGGTCATTGTAGAACAATAAAGATGAAAACATCCCGTAGAGATAGTTCAGATTGTTAATAGCTCAATTACATGATACTATGTGACAATTAAATTTGAAGCAAAGTTACACGAGCTGAAAAATGATCATTAAGCTTCCAAATAAATTTTTTGAGATTCAACCCATTAACACGTTTTAAAAGTAAAGTACCATGTTTATTATGGTAAAAGAATTCTTATTTTTCCAGAAACTTCACAAACTAAAAAGAAACTGCTTAAAACAGTTATGACCTTCAAATGAAAATTAATATTACTAATAGTTGAAGTGAAAAAACGAAGTGTAACATAAGGGTATAGATTGAATAATAAAATTTAGAACAATGGAGGCATGACGACATCGTTTAAATTTATGTTGAGGTAGTAGTGACAGTAATATACATTGAAATACATGTAAGGCACTATCAGAACTATGTTTGATTCATATGCGTCGCTTGCTTTTTTAATTGTTAACAAATTTCGCAACTTTTACTTTTGTTTATTCATTGCTCAAGAAGTACCTATGTGGCATAAATGAAAATATCTTGCAAACTTAAGAAAATAGTTTCCTAGTATACTCCAATATAGCACGTCCAACAGATCTTTTAGGTCTCAGTTGCGTTCACGTCACCAAGACTTGGGCTGCTAAAGCTCATTTTCATCCCTTGTGAAACATATATCTAATATAGTTGCCCAAAAATATATGAATTGTCAAAAGCGCTCTTATCGTGCGGGTTCAAACGTCACTAACCATAAGAATCAAATCGGAAGACGCAGGGGTTACCAAAATGTGGGATCACAAATATACCCGGAGAAAATAATGATGGTTGATGTTTCCTGCACACTGGTTGACGAATTTCCATTTTTTCATCCATTCTCGAAATAATCTATCAGATTAGGTACCATTTTTTTTGCTTGAGGATGCAAAATACCGGAAAATTGCTTCTTATTATTCATATTGTCACTTTAAATTGTCAAAGTGACATATCTGACATTCAAATAAAAACTTCGCTGCTGGTGAAAGACTTTTTAGAATATCTGAAAACTAAATACATATCCTTTTTTCTTCCGTCAAAATTGCATAAGTCTGTGTTATTCAACTTACGGATTTTATTTGGAAGTTATGATTAAACGCAATAAAAGAAAACAAAAACGGTGAGTATGTCTTTGTTGAATCGTATGACCCGCATGATAAGACTGCATTTGACTATTTATAGCCCCACGATTGTTTGAGTTTTCCACCATCTGTCACTTGATTAGTTTGAGATTTCAGATGAATTTTTCAATTAAACATCAAAGTTTTTTGTTATATTTTCCCTTTTTTGGTTCAACTATCAGCTTTGCTACGCGCGCTAATGCATCTTAATAGTCTTGGACTGCTAAAGCTGATTTTCTGCCATTGTGACACAAGATACATCTATTAGATTTTCTAATGAAGCCAACAATATTTTTAAGAAACTCATTATTGGTTAAAAAATTTCATGCCGTTTTCCAGATTTTACGTACTAATTGCAAATGTTTTTCAACTATTTCGAAATAACTCTCTCTCTTGTTTTATGCGAAATGACATCCGTGAACGTGTTTACATTGTAATTGGAAATTCAACATCGTGATACACTTTCTTATTATGATTTTATTGCTGTTCACCAACTGGAATGGAATTCTATTCTTCAAAGTTAGTATACAAGGACTACCCAAGTAGCAATTTAAATTCTATAAGGTTTGTATAAACAGCTACAAGATATGTCTTATAGGATACTTAAATTCTTATAACGGTCTACAAAACAATTATATGATTCTTATACAACTGAAAAGAGCCCATTTTTATACAACTGTTTGCTTGTATTACAGTTCTATTAAAAGTTTGTACAACTCATATATGACTGTTTTATAATTATTTTTACAGCTACTATAAAATGATTTAATAGTGTGTCATGTAGTCACATCTATAAAATGGGATTGAAGCGGCACTATGAAGGTCTTACAAAATGGTTGTATAATGCAATATATTTTTTTATAATTCTGTTATTTCGAGCACAATGGAAACATTTGTCATCTAGCAGTTTATAAGAGCATTTCATTTTTTAGTGAAGAATATCAGAACCAAATTATATTTCAACTTGAACGTGCATCATACATTTAATTTGTAGAAATGGAGACTTATCAAAACGACTTGGGCCGCTTGGGCGGAGGAGACTTATCAAAACGATTTGGGCCGCTTGAGCGGACATCGATAGTAAAAATTATCATTTCATTTAGACGGTTTAATAGCACGAATTTTGATGCGCTGCAAATTTTACTGATAGATTATAGGTATATAATTGGCAAGAAAATGAAGCGCTTCAATTCTGGTTAAGTTTCAAGTAGATACTTAAAAAAAAATAACAAAATAGAATATCCTAAATTACTTTTTCTTTTATGACTTTAATAGTTCATCACTTCATATGGATATTCTTCCACAATATAATTCACTAAATAATGATAAAGTCACATTTTTAATATATTTTCATGTTTCCAACTCAATTGCTCATAATGGCGGCGAAAGCGGTACAAGAATTGCTTATTTAAACATGGCAATTTATAAAGCAGCAATTTTATCCCAAAGAAATGCCTTAAACAATATTTTATTGTCAAATGGAACGGTATACGATAACTGTTTTATGACGAAGAATATTTAGGCACTATAGAACTAAAAAGTGTTTTATAATGCAACGCAATTGAATGCTATACAATATTTATTATACAACATTATACAGCTTCAATAAGACAAGCTTAAGTAACTATTTCATAATGTTGTAGCTGTTAGTTATATAGTATATTATAGAACTCTTATACAATAGGTATAAAAGTCTTATGAAATGGTATTTTTGATATTGTATAAACTGAGTTATAAGGTATTATATCATTTTAAAAGAAATGATCGTATAATGCGTTATAGCACTATATAATCATTTAATACAACAATTTTCTTTAAACAACAAAATTATCGCAACAAAAGGCTTAATAGAAACAAAAAGTCCTTGAAACAACGCTATTCGACTATTATACAACAATTCAGTCCTCTTAGAATTCCATTTTGCTAGTTGGGTACCCATTATAATACTTCACCAATACTTCCAGTACTCAGTTATCTTAAACGTAGCAACAAAAAACCGATAAAATCAACGATTTAAGAGATATGGACAATTTTTGGTCACACAGCTAACTAAATTTTCGTTTTCTACCCTCATAAGTTAACAAAGACCTTCTTAGAATAATGCAATGTTTTGTGACCTGATGTTGCTTGAGTGCTATTTATTGGCCACTCCAAAATATTCCAGGATTAGACCCTTCTCAAGGGTTTGTGTTTCACTAGGTATGTCAGACTTAAACATCGACAAACTAAGGTGTAGAAATTCTGCTCCTATAGCCGGGTGGCCAGAAATAAGATTCATCAAAAAACTTTTTTGCTGGAAAGGAACAAAAATGGAATGAGGCCTGTTCTTTGCAGGTAGGTACTTATCTTCAACTGTTCCCCTAGGAAGGGTGGATGGAGAACTTGTCCTGGAGGTCACCCAGTGGTGGGTCGTCGGCGAGGAGTAAACCACTGATAAGAAATCTGTACACTATTTTCATTATTTTTCAGGTATTGTCCAAGTATTTTCTTTAAGAAAATCTATATTTCTTTTTTCATAAAAAAATATGCGATTGAGAAATATTCTATCAGAAATTTTCAGGAGTATTTTCTTATGATACTAGTAGGTATTTTCTGTACTTTCAATGTATTTTCTTTAATTTGTACACTATTTTCTTCAGTGGTTTACCCCTCAGTCGTCGGTCAGTTTAGAGGGATTCTTGAGATATCCTTGCTGGTGTCTCAGAGATGCTCTAACTCTATTTTGGCGGTATCTTAGAAGCTGTGATGTGATTCAATAACCGAGTACCTATGTCTTGCCTAATAGACAGATGACAGCGAAAAGGAGCGCTGATCGTGGCGGTTAGAGGAAGTCGGCGTTGGCTTTGTCAAAACGGAGGTGGCCTTTGGCAGATGTCAATTGTCATATGTCAGAGTAGGGGACTGGAAGTGGCTAATGAAACATCGAACGTGAATTGGGGAAGGATTTGCAATACAAATTTAAAAGTCGAGATAGGTCGATATGCATATTACGGTTTTATTAAACGATTCACGGAATTCTGTACCCATCATTCGTTAACAAAGGGAGTAAATCACAAATTTTTACCCCTTTACCACCTCCCAAGTTTCTCGTACGGGCTCCTGCGATACCCTGTATATCTATACAACTTAATTGCAATGTTACGCTTGTTGGGAACGTAAATTGATTCAGTTTGTTCAACTTAAGGTTATCGTCAGTTATTGGCGATTCAACAGTAATTGAACCTGTCAAATCTATACATTTTATATTCATAAATACTGTAAAGGCCAGAAAATCTAGTTTTGCCCAAGAACTGTCCCAATGGGCTGTCAGCCTGGAAGATAAAACATTTTCGGAGTCGTAATTTAAAGCTACCCATTGACCTTTTGCCGCTAATAAAACAAAATTTACAAAAGTACAGTTTTCTAGTTATTTCTTTGTACAAAATGACAAAATGTATAGTAACAGCCGGTGTATTTTAAGTATGTATATGTAGAAAGAAATCTGCACCACAGATTTCTCATTATCCTATTGTTAAGCATGAACAATTTGCTTAATAGGCAATATAAAAAAAAAATTAATAAAAAAACCAGCAGCAGTTGGTGAAGATCTATTTATTTTCAAAGAAAACCGCGAACAAAAAGTACTAATATATTATTTTTAAATTTTTTCACCGATATTACATTTTTTTCTCTTTTTTATCTAAAGGGGTTTTATTTTTGTGTACCAATAAGTACTTTAACTCCTCTTATACATTACCGTAGCAGCTGTCAAGTGTCCAAGATTTATAAAATTATTAGTTCCAGAAACTGAGGTCAAATTTGAAGTTTAAAAAAATCATAATACGTGGATTTGAACATATTTGAGCTACTTACCAACAACATTTTGACTCAGAAAAAGAAGAATTCCATATAATAACACATTTCGCTTGGTCCAAAATACCGACAATAATGCCATATTGCACTAGGTCAACGAAATTATCATTGTCATCATCCAATCACTTTGAACTTATCGAGGTATGTAACACACTTGAGATCATGCAATATTTTTTTCAAAATCCACTGCGATGACCTACCACACACTTATGTGAAGGTTAGAAAAAAATTCCGTGGTCAAGAGCGATCTAGCGTGGTTGAAAAAACAGTAACTAACTGTTGATTACATCAATAATTAAGTTTAAATTATCGACTCGTGAGATTTTTACACACACACGTAGTATTGAAAAAAATTAGGTCACACCACAGCAAGTCCGTATGCACCACAACCTCTTCTAGATATTTAGTACAACGAATTCTTATCAATGGTACCTGTGGAGTTTATTTCGAAAAAAAATTATTATCAATTCTACCGGAATCTGAGCAATTTCACTTCACAACATACATATATATCTAGGAGATGACGAAGCGTTGGCTTCTTCACTAGACTGGACATGTAACGGAACCATGAGGACGTACAAGAAGTACCTACTCGAGTGTGCCGACGATAGGAGTGAGTGGGGTTACATTAGTACCTAGTTGAGGATACTATATAATTGAACGAACTTCACCCATTGGTTTAGTGGATGAGAAAAATTTTATATCAAATTAAGTTTGTTGGGCTTACTATTAACTAACATTGCACTCATTTCTTTAAAGCCTATAGGGTATACAAATTCGAATAGTAATTTTCTTCCATCCGCTTAATAAATAAATACTATACATACAATGGCGATCACTTATCAACCCTTAGTATCACTGGGATTTGTTTGCCATGTTGCTACAGGACATCTAGTAATAGTTTAGTCTAGTAATATCGCACTATCTCTCTACTCCTCTATCACTCCTTTCTATACATCTATCCATCTATTGATAGATATAATGATAGATATATAGATAGATAATTTTTATTGTGCATAAGATACATCTTTTCACAAGGGTTCGGTACATAAATTAGGTACAATAAATATTATGCAGGTATAAAGTGTATTGTGTAATTATCTATTCTCCGAATGCAAAAGCTCTCATCTTTAAGATAGCAATAACACTATGGGCTAGAATAGAGAGCTCGGAGAGATTGTCATTATTGACGTTTATAATGTACTAGACCAAGGCTGCTCAAGTTTTTGAACAGTAGGGCCAAGCCGATGGGTAAGAAATTTTTGGCGGGCCGTTAACGATTTTTTAACTTATATGAAATTAAGTCGTCAATAATCCGCCAAAAATTCCTACGTTTAATATAACTTGATTAATAAAAACATTCAGTATTACAAAATTTGGTGTTTATTAAAATATAAAACAAAGAGCATCATTTGCAAACTAAATAAAAAATAAAACTTGTTGTACTAATTTTTTATATTGGGTTTTAAATTATATGTTGACAATAACAACAGGTCAGAAATATATTGCTCCGTAAGTGAAGTGCGGTATTTATTTTTAATATAATTAAGATCTGAGAAAACCTTTTCACACACATATGTTGATCCGAAACTGGATAGCAACTGCAATGCCAGGTCAGTTATTGCAGGAAAGTCTTCTTTTGGTACAAATTCCCAGAAATCTGCCAACTGTTCTGATAAATTTTGTGCTTTCGAAGATATTTTTTCCATAAAAAGGTTTATGGTACAATGATACAATGATTTTGCAGTTCGGTTAGCTCCAACTGAGTATTGTCAGTTAAATTAATTATAAAAGGGCTTAAAAAATTTGTAATATTTGTTTCTTACTCTCAAAGTCTTGAAATCTATTTTCAAATGAATGTAATAAGCATTTAATTTTCGATTCGTACTTAGAATAATCAAAATTGGTAATATTAAGATTCTTTATAAAGTCTTATTTAAGTGTCAGAAATAAGTCGATATTTTCTCTTGCCGCGGGCCATTTAAAATGCATCCGCACACAGTGGCCCGCGGGCCTGTGGTTGAGCAGCCTTGTACTAGACCATCAATACCATTCACACTATAAAAAAATCTGTTTTGTCTAAGAGGACTGTAAATTGGGCATTTGAATAGAATGTGCTCCAACGATTCTGGTGTATGCATATTACAAACGGAACATATTTCACAACAACCGAGAGTAGATTAAAGAATAACTGGACGTAACATTTCTAGATATCCCTCCATTTATCTATATCCCTATCTCTCCACCTCCACAAGTTTTGCAGAAAGACCAATATACAGACTAAGTAGAGAGGAAATCATTAAAAAAACCACCTCCTCACTTCTTAGAAATCAGACAACATGCCACAAGACGTATGATGGAAAAATATAACTTTTCAAAATTATTCGTTACGGAATTAAGCAGCAAGAAGAAATGAGATCCAAATACCATTACCAGACTAATAATGCCATTCAATGATACACAGACGGCTCAAAAGCAATAGAAGGAACTGGGATAGGAGTGTTCGGGCCAGGAACCAAACACTCTGAAAGCTTGGGAAAAACCCCAAGTATCTTTCAAGCGGAAATCTGCGCCCAGTTCATCATTGATGAAGGATACAGAAGACAAAGGATTATCATAATGTCGGATGGTTAAGCACTGGGCTCTTGTGTAATCAGTTCCAAAATGGTGTGGGAATGCCTAGACAAACTCAATGAACTAGGCGAGAACAATATATAGTCACCTTACCATGGATTACACGACACACTGGAATAGAAGGAAATGAAATAGCAAATACCTTTCTGGCGGCTTGAACCCTTTTGCGGAATCAGCCCCAATGTAATATTGGAAGAAATAGGTGAAGCCGGGAAAAAGAGAAGATCTGACCACTGGAAAGATCTAGACTTTTCTGGGTGACTACAACCTGTTGAGATCAAATGAATTTAAAGTCAAAGTAAAACTGCGCTAAGAGTTTTAACAGGGATCCTAACGGGACATTGTCGCCTTAATGGGCACCTGAAAAAGCTCAAAATAGTGGAGGAAGAAGAATTCAGATTTTGTGGTATGGAAGAAGAAACCTCCATCCACATTCTTTCCAGATGCACAGCACTTCAGAATCCTAGAGCACAGTACCTGGGAGATTACTGGATAGAAGAGGAATATTCACCTTAGTTGAAGCCTGTAGATATCCTAAAATTCCTCCGGGAAATAGGACTAAAGGAGCTACTAGCTTCTGAGACTCTCCTCAGACACTAAGTAGAAGTAGGGGGGCACAATAGATCTTTTAGGTCTCAGTGAATGTCACCTCAAATACATACATACATCTCTCCACGTCCTCTATATTTCTATCTATGTATCTCTTTATTTCTGTAACTCTTAACCTCACCGTCACTGTCATCATGCGCATCGTACAGATAACAAAACAAAAAATAAGAACGCTGTGATAGTTCTATTGCTTCCGCATTGCATAAAATTTAATTTTATACAGCTTCAGGTTTATTTTCTTTTATTTCACTGCTTTCCCCTAAGAGAAGCCTCTATATCAACAGGTGGGGCTCTTCATTTAACAACTCGTAAGAACTATGGGCGAACGATTATTGTACCTGTTTTAGAGAACTCCGTGGTGTAGAGATAAGTATTTTTTGTAAATTCCATAAATTTATAATGTCAAGTGATGCTTGAAATTATTTTACCAAGACCGCAAAGAGGTCAAAATGTGGAACGTCTTTATAAACCTTTAAATTATTCGATATTAAATAAATTTGGAATGGATGTCAAGATGATATTATACGCCTTACAAATTTAAAAGTTTCTTTTCAATGAGTATAGACCGTTCACTAAGAATAAACAACTACTTCTCGGGCTATGTGCCCCGACAGACAATGGATTACAGTTCCAACTTGAACGGTGTTGGGATATCTTCACGATATAACTGACCATTCTGGTTTGTAATTGGAAGGGACAATATCACTTGTATACCGGTTTCGGCGTGTTTGCGTCTCATCAGTACTAGGTAGATATCATCTGTTTTGTTCTAAGAGAACTAAGAGAACAATTCTGGACGGTTGAATTGGTGTTAACGCTGAAATCACATTGATACATTCCCCCCAGTGGAGGAATTGCTAAAAATGCGATAATGGCAGCTTCCCCACAACTAACCACAAACCAAAATTCATATTGACCATGGAGGGTACTTCTACCGTCCATAATATTGACACAAAACCTCCTCGTCTTTGCAGTTATTCACTCAATTACAGTTTCCTGTAACAATTGTCATATATTTAAGTGAAGCGTGTTATCAATAGATGTCAACATGCAAACAATTTGGAATGGTTTTAAAAGGGTATATACAGGGAATAGTTCCAGTTGATATATCTTATGAATTAGAGTTTGGAAAAAGAATTTAGTTTCAACAAATCCACCCTTCATTTGATCATATTTTATATCTATCATGATAAAAAAGAACTGGTTAGGAAATATAATAATTAACCTTTTTCCACTACTAGCTGCGAAGTTGACAAATCTAGACTCCATGGTTTCACACAATGATTTTACCATACATTTTTCTATGGGTTTTACATGGTTTCACTAATTAGGTTTGTTTATTTCTGTGGTTCAAATGAACGTGTAGCACTGGCTGAAGATTCACAAACTGACAGCACTTCGTCGCGTCCATACCTTGTTCTATGGTCGCGTCAGCTGTCAAACTTGTCGCATCAAAATTCAACTTTTATTTATTTATCCAAAGGAGAAAAGCAATAAGTTAATATTTTGAATAATATGGATGTTATGACAGAAACTACAGTAGAGGTTCCTAAAAATGCGGATGTATCGAATTTATGTCGAGTTTGCTTGAGTTCAAATAATTTGGTGCAAAGTTTGGAACCCCAATTAATGGACATATATGAAAAATTAACAGAGTTAAAGGTATAAGCCCATATTTCAATACAAAACATGTTAGTTTCAAACATAAATTTTAGATTGAGTCCGACAGCAAACTACCTCAGTTGATATGTAACGATTGTTCAACCAAATTGCAAGATATCTTGAATTTTATACAAATTTGCAAAAATAGTTATAACTACTTGAAAACATTATTAACAAAAAAAGAACAAGACAATAATGACACATTTTCGGAGGACGATGTATTTGAGGATAACGGCAGTGATGATTCAGAGGATAGCATCAAGATTAAGTTAGTATTAGGCACAATCCATATAATAATCCAAATAAAATACTTAACTTGAATTACTTACTGAATATTCAAAAAAACAGTAAACCACAATAACATTGTTTTTAATTTAAAGACCTGCTAGAAAGAGGAGAAGGGTTGAAGAATCTTTCTGTGAAACTTGTG